>CM066033.1:572635441-573090992 GCA_033557465.1 Ichthyophis bannanicus
ACTAGTAGTGTCCTGAGCACTACCTGCTATGTGACACACATAGCCACACCTCATCTGACAATGCCATCAGCAATCAGGTTGGCTATGTGTCCAGAGGTTCAATACCACACTGTGTGGATCAAGGGTAAACCATAATAATAATTGTTTGTCAAGTGACATTTAGAGGCCACACCCCAGTAACTATGTAATTAGGCACAGAACAGTAAACATATTTTGACGGCCACAACCATTAGCAAAGCAATATGAATGGTGCGTGTAGATTAGTATTTGCAATTTGCAGACGCACAGCCATGCGGCGCGCTTTAAGGGCGTGCAGAGATCTGACGCGCAAGACATGCGAAAACGCACGTGCGCGGATACGTCAACACAGGAGGATCGACGCAATTCCGGAAGTTGCGCCGGGATGGTCCGAGCGTCACCACGCCCAGAAAACAAACATGGCGTCCCGCAAACCCAAGAACGCCGGGCTTTAGGCCACAGAGGAGCTGTGCCACCTGGGCGCCCTGATAGCCCAAAAGCAGAACAGGCTGTTTCCAGGGCCCTCCAGGAAATAGAACATGGGGAGGGTCCCTGAGGGACCTGGGAGGGCGTGACCAGGCGGTGTTTAAACAGGAGGCAGACCATCAACGGGAGGTAAGTGAATGGACAACTAAAGCGGCAAAATAAACATACACTACCTACAGGGTTGATGTTCAGCTGTCCATGCTGTGTGGTAAGTAGTCTGTATAAGTTTAGTGTAGCAGGTGAAACACATGCCATAGTACATGTGGTTAACATCTGATTGTGTGGCCATGTAGCCAGGTGTTGACGGTTTGTGCCCAAAGAGGGAATGAATGGCCCCCTGGCGTCATGAAGATGATGGTGTTGATACAGCAAAGCAGACTGTAAACAAACCTAGGGCCATACATCTGCATAAGGAGCGTATGCAAACATCCTGTGTTGATGGCGGTATCTGCATCAGGCAGGGCTAACACATTAGGGTTACCCCATCAGGCGGTGGTTGCAGATGTGTTACGCACATGGGGCCTCAGACATACAGGTTGTATCTGGGGTTGTATGCCAATGTTGTTTAATACATCACCCTACCACATCCGGGGTATCCATCTCAGGTGTCCAAGAGAGCCCCTCAAAAGTGTGGGATTACTCGCAGTCACTCTGGGGATATGGTGATGTGGGTCAGAATGTTATGGGGATCACCATCACCATCTCCAGGAGGTCTACCCAAGGGCCACACAACAAGACGGTGGTACCCCCCACACCCACTGGGGATATGGCTGTGTGTATTTAATGTAGTTGGAAGCATCCCCCCTCCCTCCAGGCGTGCAGTGAGCACATCCAAAGTGGGCTCTGTGTCACCCTGGAGATATGACTGTGTTTACTAATGTAGTTGGAAGCATCCCCCTACCTCCAGGGGGCCAGAGAGAACATACAAAGTGGGCTCTGTAACACCCTCTGGAAAGGGGTGTGAGTACTAATGAAGTTGGAAGCATCCCCGTACCTCCAGGAGTGGAGAGAGACCATCCAAAGTGGGCTCTGTGTCACCCTGGAGATATGGCTGTGTGTACTAATGTAGTGGGAAGCATCCCCCTACCTCCAGGAGTGCAGAGAGGCCATCCAAAGTGGGCTCTGTGTCACCCTGGAGCTATGGCTGTGTGTACTAATGTAGTTGGAAGCATCCCCCTACCTCCAGGAGTGCAGAGAGACCATCCAAAGTGGGCTCTGTGTCACCCTGGAGATATGGCTGTGTGTACTAATGTAGTTGGAAGCATCCCCCTACCTCCAGGAGTCCAGTGAGAACATACAAAGTGGGCTCTGTGTCACCCTGGAGATATGGCTGTGTGTACTAATGTAGTTGGAAGCATCCCCCTACCTCCAGGAGTGCAGAGAGACCATCCAAAGTGGGCTCTGTGTCACCCTGGAGATATGGCTGTGTGTAATAATGTAGATGGAAGCATCCCCCTACCTCCAGGAGTCCAGAGAGACCATCCAAAGTGGGCTCTGGGTCACCCTGGAGATTATGGCTGTGTGTACTAATGTAGTTGGAAGCATCCCCCTACCTCCAGGGGGCCAGTTGAGGCCATCCAAAGTGGGCTCTGTGTCACCCTGGAGATATGGCTGTGTGTACTAATGTAGTTGGAAGCATCCCCTACCTCCAGAGTGCCAGAGAGACCATCCAAATGGGCTCTGTGTCACCCTGGAGATATGGCTGTGTGTACTAATGTAGTTGGAAGCATCCCCCTACCTCCAGGAGTGCAGAGAGACCATCCAAAGTGGGCTCTGTGTCACCCTGGAGATATGGCTGTGTGTACTAATGTAGTTGGAAGCATCCCCCTACCTCCAGGAGTGCAGAGAGGCCATCCAAAGTGGGCTCTGTGTCACCCTGGAGATATGGCTGTGTGTACTATAGTAGTTGGAAGCATCCCCCTACCTCCAGGAGTGCAGAGAGACCATCCAAAGTGGGCTCTGTGTCACCCTGGAGATATGGCTGTGTGTACTAATGTAGTTGGAAGCATCCCCCTACCTCCAGGAGTGCAGAGAGACCATCCAAAGTGGGCTCTGTGTCACCCTGGAGATATGGCTGGTTGTACTAATGTAGTTGGAAGCATCACCCTACCTCCAGGAGTGCAGAGAGACCATCCAAAGTGGGCTCTGTGTCACCCTGGAGATATGGCTGTGTGTACTAATGTAGTTGGAAAAATCAACATAACTCCAGGAGTGCAGAGAGACCATCCAAAGTGGGCTCTGTGTCACCCTGGAGATATGGCTGTGTGTACTAATGTAGTTGGAAGCATCCCCCTACCTCCAGAGGGCCAGAGAGGCCATCCAAAGTGGGCTCTGTGTCACCCTGGAGATATGGCTGTGTGAACTGATGTAGTTGGAAGCATCCCCCTACCTCCAGGAGTGCAGAGAGACCATCCAAAGTGGGCTCTGTGTCACCCTGGAGATATGGCTGTGTGTACTAATGTAGTTGGAAGCATCCACCTACCTCCAGGAGTGCAGAGAGACCATCCAAAGTGGGCTCTGTGTCACCCTGGAGATATGGCTGTGTGTACTAATGTAGTTGGAAGCATCCCCCTACCTCCAGAGGGCCAGAGAGGCCATCCAAAGTGGGCTCTGTGTCACCCTGGAGATATGGCTGTGTGAACTGATGTAGTTGGAAGCATCCCCCTACCTCCAGGAGTCCAGAGAGGCCATCCAAAGTGGGCTCTGTGTCACCCTGGAGATATGGCTGTGTGTACTGATGTAGTTGGAAGCATCCCCCTACCTCCACGGGGCCAGTGAGAACATTCAAAGTGGGCTCTGTGTCACCCTGGAGATATGGCTGTGTGTACTAATGTAGATGGAAGCATCCCCCTACCTCCAGGAGTGCAGAGAGGCCATCCAAAGTGGGCTCTGTGTCACCCTGGAGATATGGCTGTGTGTACTAATGTAGTTGGAAGCATCCCCCTACCTCCAGGAGTGCAGAGAGACCATCCAAAGTGGGCTCTGTGTCACCCTGGAGATATGGCTGTGTGTACTAATGTAGTTGGAAGCATCCCCCTACCTCCAGGGGGCCAGAGAGACCATTCAAAGTGGGCTCTGTGTCACCCTGGAGATATGGCTGTGTGTACTAATGTAGTTGGAAGCATCCCCCTACCTCCAGGAGTGCAGAGAGACCATCCAAAGTGGGCTCTGTGTCACCCTGGAGATATGGCTGTGTGTACTGATGTAGTTGGAAGCATCCCCCTACCTCCAGGGGGCCAGAGAGGCCATCCAAAGTGGGCTCTGTGTCACCCTGGAGATATGGCTGTGTGTACTAATGTAGTTGGAAGCATCCCCCTACCTCCAGGAGTGCAGAGAGACCATCCAAAGTGGGCTCTGTGTCACCCTGGAGATATGGCTGTGTGTACTGATGTAGTTGGAAGCATCCCCCTACCTCCACGGGGCCAGTGAGAACATTCAAAGTGGGCTCTGTGTCACCCTGGAGATATGGCTGTGTGTACTAATGTAGATGGAAGCATCCCCCTACCTCCAGGAGTGCAGAGAGGCCATCCAAAGTGGGCTCTGTGTCACCCTGGAGATATGGCTGTGTGTACTAATGTAGTTGGAAGCATCCCCCTACCTCCAGGAGTGCAGAGAGGCCATCCAAAGTGGGCTCTGTGTCACCCTGGAGATATGGCTGTGTGTACTAATGTAGTTGGAAGCATCCCCCTACCTCCAGTAGGCCAGAGAGGCCATCCAAAGTGGGCTCTGTGTCACCCTGGAGATATGGCTGTGTGAACTAATGTAGTTGGAAGCATCCCCCTACCTCCAGGAGTGCAGAGAGACCATCCAAAGTGGGCTCTGTGTCACCCTGGAGATATGGCTGTGTGTACTAATGTAGTTGGAAGCATCCCCCTACCTCCAGGAGTGCAGAGAGACCATCCAAAGTGGGCTCTGTGTCACCCTGGAGATATGGCTGTGTGTACTAATGTAGTTGGAAACATCCCCCTACCTCCAGGGGACAGAGAGGCCAACCAAAGTGGGCTCTGTGTCACCCTGGAGATATGGCTGTGTGTACGGATGTAGTTGGAAGCATCCCCCTACCTCCACGGGGCCAGTGAGAACATTCAAAGTGGGCTCTGTGTCACCCTGGAGATATGGCTGTGTGTACTAATGTAGATGGAAGCATCCCCCTACCTCCAGGAGTGCAGAGAGGCCATCCAAAGTGGGCTCTGTGTCACCCTGGAGATATGGCTGTGTGTACTAATGTAGTTGGAAGCATCCCCCTACCTCCAGGAGTGCAGAGAGACCATCCAAAGTGGGCTCTGTGTCACCCTGGAGATATGGCTGTGTGTACTAATGTAGTTGGAAGCATCCCCCTACCTCCAGGAGTGCAGAGAGACCATCCAAAGTGGGCTCTGTGTCACCCTGGAGATATGGCTGTGTGTACTAATGTAGTTGGAAGCATCCCCCTACCTCCAGGAGTGCAGAGAGGCCATCCAAAGTGGGCTCTGTGTCACCCTGGAGATATGGCTGTGTGTACTAATGTAGTTGGAAGCATCCCCCTACCTCCAGGAGTGCAGAGAGACCATCCAAAGTGGGCTCTGTGTCACCCTGGAGATATGGCTGTGTGTACTAATGTAGTTGGAAGCATCCCCCTACCTCCACGGGGCCAGAGAGACCATCCAAAGTGGGCTCTGTGTCACCCTGGAGATATGGCTGTGTGTACTAATGTAGTTGGAAGCATCCCCCTACCTCCAGGAGTGCAGAGAGGCCATCCAAAGTGGGCTCTGTGTCACCCTGGAGATATGGCTGTGTGTACTAATGTAGTTGGAAGCATCCCCCTACCTCAAGGGGGCCAGAGAGGCCAACCAAAGTGGGCTCTGTCACCCAGGTGATATGGTGCAGTGTGACACAGCAGATGAGCCAATCACCCGTATCTCAGGCACACATGATACATGCGTTGTGTGGGCAGGGTGTCAACATGTTGCAATGCTGTATCCTGATGATGATGTGCCCTGGCACACACAAGACCCTGGTGGCGGGGGAGCTGATCGTGACGGAGGGTATGTCAGGCAAATGTGTGCAATAAGGTATAGTGGTCTGGCTGCACGGCATCCGCAGTCCAGGGGCCACATAGCCCAGGACAAACACTGTAGATGTATGGAGATGATATGTAGGATGCAGATCTGGATGCGCGTGAGCAAATACCCACACACAGTATCTCCAAGAACCAGGTCACAACCTCTGCAATGGCAACCTGTCCACAGCTATGTATGTTGATTCAGGTCGCTCCTACCCACAGCCCACAGGCATACCGCCCCTGTGTGCATAGGTATCTCACAGATGCCCTTGAAAGGTTGCAAGCACACAGTCAGGTTGGCCCAGATAGCCTAAGAGGCACACATGACCAGAGGTGCGAATAGCCCATAGTGTGTGCAGTGACACCTCCCAGACACATACACGACACAGGTTAGAGGAACATAAGAACACCCGATACGCCTGTTTGGGACAGATGCCTGTCCACCATGACCAGTATGCTATGTCCAACATTTGCCAAGGTTGGACTGACGTAGCTATCAACATCCCCATGACATACAGGATACACTGATCCTGTAGTGGTATGGCAAGTGACATCTCTGGCTATGTACAAAGGCATGTGTCATGGACGTGTCCCCTGCCAAGGTGCATAGGGGAACCCACCCAATGTCTCATGTGTCTTCAAACACCCATGTGTGCTGGTAAATACTGTTGCCATTGGTCGTGGAGTGCATGGCATGTGTACATAGTGTGACCCCAAATGTGTATGATGTAACACCCACAGGGTGACAGGGCTGAGCATGGACACCATCAGTGGCCACAACACATGGACATGGCAATGCCATGTCTCTCAAGGGTGCCAAAGGGAAACAGATATGTGCGCTATGGGAGACCTGCACAATGCACATAGGTGTGACTGCACACATGGCAACACACACAGCTAGGCATGTAGGTTGTACTGGGTACAGCTACACATCTGGAACAAGCAGGAATGAGCTGACACATGATGGTACCTGATGGCCTGTTGAGGCCAGCATGCCACAGCTCCCCACCAGACATCTGGTAAGCACAGGGGGGGATCACACAGCACCTGTCACCGTCCCTGATGTCAGCCCAAAATGCTGCACCCCAGATCATTAGGTTAGTCCGACTCCCCATCTCTGTGTCCCTGTATGTGCACTACACCCGACGTTATAGCCATCCCTGTGTCTGTGTCTGCTGATGCCGCCAGAACCGTTGATACTGGTGTATGTGAAAGACCCTCACCAGTGGTTGTGTGGACCTCACCGAAGCACAAGACAAGGGGGTCCTTGGCAATGACACACCCATGTCCTCACAATATCTGTGCCCAGTCCAAAGCCACAACACCAGCATGGAAGCCACGCCCTGTGTCAGGGGACTGACGTGGGGGGTGCTGATCCCTCCCCAGTCACTGTCAGCCATGCCCAGTGTGCTGACTGCCGAGGGCCCGCATGTGCGATGTCACGATGATTGTACAGTGGGTTGGCACACAGGGGTGGTAGGCTGAAGCAGGCAGCCAGGCACAGTGGCCACCACCACACAAACATGGCTGGGTGGGGAGCAATGTCCCCTGTGCAGCCCCATGTTCCCTGTGTATCACATCTGACACAACATACAGTGTGCTGGTTCTAAAGGGGTCCCGAACCCTAGCACATGGGGTTTCCCTGGTGGTGGGACTGAGGAGCGCACACTGCACAAACATCCCTGGTGGTATCACTGGCCATGAAAAGCGACTCAGTGCCCACAGCAAGGTATGGGGTCAGCAGATGTGTCTAAACCCCATGTGCCATGCTGAGTGGCATGGGCTGTGACAGTTAAATAGACACACGCAGAGCAAGTGTCACCAGCGCACAGGGTGCTGGCCACAAAACATGCTAGTGCAGCTAGCCCTGCCCCAACAGGGTATCTGTAACCACCCCATACCACACACATGGTGTGACTACAGGCCACAAAGATGATGGCCACAGCATGGGCATATGGACCATCAGTGCATGTGTTTGGCATGTGGTACCCATTGGTGCAGGGTCACACCTGGTAGTATGTGCCTCTGTCCTAGTACCGCAGTCTGCCACATCCCCCAGGGACAATACACGTCCAACCCGCTGTGTTGACCAGTGAATGTGACCACTCAGAGGATAGTACTGTCAATTGCAAGGGGGTGCCTGCATGTCCCAACACACAACTGTTGTTGGGCGATGACATGTCCCACCAGGGGCTGCCATGTCCTGTGGGCAGGGTCCAATCACGTGCAGTCACAACTGATGTACAACACCGGACACATGAGGTAGACAACCCCACCATACACAGACCTCATGGGAGGATGCTACACCTACAGGAAACCCAAACGTGCAGGTTATCCCCATGAACAGGATGGGATACACCCCCCAACAACCCCCCACATGCCGTACAGCTATATAACAGCTATGCTGCGTTGACGTCACCTGCGTCCCCAGAGAAAAGGCACCCTAATCGTACCAGTGTGGGGTACGCAGGTATGCTGAGGACAGCATGACACAGAGGACATGCCGTGAAACAGCTTGGTAGGTGCCCATGAACAATGATGCCTAGCTCGCAGTTTGTGCCATGCATCCCTGCTGTCACCCAGGATACTGTCCAGAACCCTGTTCCCTGTGGATGGCATGGATGTGGGTCTGCCAACATCGCTGACACCTAGATGCGCACCTCACACATGACAAGTGTGAGGTCCAGGTAGGCCATGTCAGGCATGCCTGTGGCAAACGAAAATCATGCTTACAGTGTCGCATTGGAATGGTGACGGGGCATAGTTAGGGTCCCTGCCATTGCCATTGTGGCACGGACCTGTGGCTGCATTGCTGCACCAGCAATGGACCACCTGTCATAGGATGAGGTGTGATCCACCCCCTGTATGTGTCTCCCACTGTCAAGCACAATCCCCATGCAAACATCCCGAGCGTGGATGCTGACAGGCCAGTCCTGGCCAGGTGGTCCCAGAAACGATGCGTGCGCAACTGAAGGACCACCCACAAACCCCCTCTGTGCAGCACGAATGGATGCTAGCAGTCAGATGCCCAACATGGCACACCCCCAGCTTAAGATGATATAACTGGCAGCGACACACAAAACATCACATGTGGGAGACACCCAGACGTATATGGTCCACCAGCGACACCACCCACAGGACCCCAGGGTACCTGGTGAGTTCTCCCCCCCCCCTTGCCCATCCACGGAAACATCTGTAGTCTATCCCATGAGGCCCATGTCCACCCATGCATGTGTTGTGGGACAGACCATAGGACGCCTGGAACATGCCCAGCACATGAGGCAGCCCAGGAGACACCCCCGAACAACCCCTCCACCCACAACATAACATCGGAACACTTCCCAGAAGCAGACCCCATCAGACCCCAGGGGATATGTGTGAGAGAGGTCAGGAGGGATACACGTGTTAGCACCCCAAGAAATGGACGGTGTGTTCCACAGCCCCTATCTGTGCACACCTGAGTCAACCGGAGGGAGCAGACACATCTGGGAGCCCACAGGACTGGCCAGGTCTATCCCTGCGATAGGTGGACATATGTCACGACCTTAAACATTTATTACCATTCCCCCACAGGCCACACTAACCCCCCCACCCGAGCACATGGATGACGGCAACCATGTGCACAGCCACCCCTCAGTCCGTCAGTCCACAGAGTATCCCCTATATTGGTAGGGGTGGGGCGGCTCAACACACAGCTCACACCCTGGGTCCAGACACAGCACACACAGTATGCACATGGTGCATGGCTGTGAAAGCTGCCGAGCTGTGTGGCAGGGCACATGTGTATAACCACACCTGGACGTGATGGACATCTGGAAAAAGCCACTGCAGGGGGTAGGCCTGCTTCCCCTCCCACACACCAGGTCCATGCTACGATGTATGTGGTTGCAGAGATACCCTGGGAGCTGGCACAGCCCCTCGCACATCTCATTGTGGTCACACGAGCATGACAGCTTCGCAGACTGACAACAACACACCAGCTGCAGCTGTGACATCCCTGCATTGTGCACATTGGAACATGGGACCTGCAAGTAAATCACCACCTAGACCCTGAAATGCACCAGCAGGTGGGTCACATGGACGCATCATGGGCCCCATCCTAGTCTGTCTGTGTGCATGTCAACACACGAGCAACGACATGGAGACTGCAGATGACCAACAAGGGCCAGTACTGCTCAGCTGGGGGCCCACATAGGGATGCTCTGTGTGATAGGGATGCTGTGAAACACCAATCACAAACATACACATCCCTGAGCCAACCCCCATAGGGAATGTCACAGATCCCTAATGTGTGGGTGAGCTGCCACACAGGGCACACACATTATGGGGTGCATACCCTGCCAATGGTGCCCAGGGGGCGCCACCAATGGTGACAATGTCCCACGTGAAGCATGGGACCACAGACACACCCACCATGGACAGCTGCTGTCAATGCACAGCTGGGATGTGTCTGGCAAGGTAGATCATCTCCCCTAGGTGATATTTCCCCCCCTCATCCACTGTGTGTCTGTCACGCCCCACCGGTTGCCCCCGTCGCTCCTCTCCCTCTGTCCATCATTGTGCCAAACACCATTCCACCAATGTCATGTGTGGCTGTGGTGATATGGGTGGGTCAGCATGCAGTCAACATGTGATGCTGCTGAGAGCTGCCCTATGTGACACTGCATGTGTGTGCCAGCTAGGCTCGTCTGATACTGCTGTGACACAGCTGTGCAAACCTACACCCACATGTCCAAGGCAAGGGCATCCGGGGTTGTGTCACGCAGCTGTATATGCCACAAACAGCAGGGGTGGTGCTGCAGGTACATGCGTCACACACAGGGCAATGTAATCTGGTTGTCTGCTCCAGTGACAGGTGTTAGGTGCTGACCACAGACAACGTTTATATATCCACAGGTGGAGGACCTGAGGAAAAAAGCGCGGGAGCTGCGGCATTACCACCCGGAGTTCCTGGAGAGGTGCAGGAGGGAGCGACAACAGCACCATGATGGTCAGTATTGCCAGGGCTAGGTTGCAGGTCAGGTCGGCCATGGGACCACCAGCCTGTGTCTCACCTGTATCTGTAAATGTTGTATGTGACACACATGGATGTGCCCTGATGTCTGTCATCCTTCACAGACAGTGATACCAGCGATGGGGCGCCACACACCTCCAGCTATTGCCTGCGCAGACCCACCAGCCGGCACGCGAGGCAGGAGGAGCCAGACGCGGAGGAACAGGAGGGGCCGACGGAGGAAGAGGAGGAGGTGGCCATGGAGGCGGAGCCACTCCATGTGACAGATGTGGGGGAGGAGGAGGGGGAGGAGGAGGACGTCACCCCACCCACCCATGACCAGGGGGATGAGGAGGAGGAGGAGGAGGACGATGATGTCCTGATAGTGGGTGCAGGGGAGGGGGGAACAGGGGGTCTGGGTGGAGGCAGGGTGGGGGGAGGGAGGGGCACGGACAGGCCAGGGAGGGTGGGGGGAGGGTGCACAGGGAGGGGGGAGGGGCGGGAGGGGGGTGGTGGCAAACACAGCCCAGCACAGGGCCGAGGGGGCAGCAGCCAGACACTGCAGGCATCTGAACGGCATGGGTGGCAGCATGAGCGTGCACCACCCAGGGCCACTGTCACACCACATGCACATGCCAGCACACAGACTGCAGCCACTGTGTGTCTGTGTGCTGGCAGGTGCATGGACGAGGTGTTAGTGGCCCTGGCTGATGCACGACATGACACCCATGTCGTGTTACATGCGGTGCAGTCTCTGACTGTGGCTGTTCGGCAGGTGGCAACTGATGTGGTGCATTTGGCATCCCGGTTACCACCTGCCGAAGAGCATCACAGGTACCAGCGATGGCACCTGTGATGCCCCCATGTGCCCTGTGCTGGGCTGTGTTCACCCCCCTGAGTGTGTGTTGTGGGTTTGGGCATGTTGGCCATTGTTAATGTTGGACCAAATAAAGTTTACATACTTTCGTAACCCAATGGTCACGTGTCATTCCTACATTCAACATGTATGCAAGCACGGGATATGTATTGCGACCTGCAGGGCCAGGTGGGGCGGACTTGGGTGTCATACGTGTCGTGCGCGCACATGCAGTCAGAGGGGCCATATATGTGTGGGGCTGTGGGTACTGGGTGGGGCCATGGGATGCCGCCTGGTGGGGGTCCACCCAAATTACACTGACACATGGATGTGTGCTATGTAGCCCCATGTGTTGCTGACTGCCTGGACCACCTGACACATGACACCCCTGTCTGCCTTATGATAAGGAAGCTTATCATAGCTCAGGTAGGAGCTATAGAAAATATGATGTGACCCTGAACAAGCAACCTGTCAGTTCTGGTAGAAGCAAGAAAACAGAGTTGTCACATAAAAGACTACCAGTCCCAGATTGCACCAGGTTTCCAGCAGCCATGAGAGGGGCTGACGTGAGGAAATGTGTGTGCAAACAAGAGAGCTATGAGGTAATCCCTAAGCACTCATCTCAAAGGGCTGGGCCTGATTCAAGACAGCTGCGCTGTGTTAGGGAGCAGCACACATTAGAACAGGATAAGAAAAGAGCTTATTCTTCAGATAACAGTTTCAAGAACAGCTTCAGCAACTGCTACAGAGGGAGGAAGAGATACAGAGACAGAGACAGCAACGGCTACAAGCTCAAGCACCAGTATCACCTGGTGAAACAGAAGCCAAGCCAAGCAGATAGAGAGAGAAGGAAACTCTCTGGATGGAAGAGAAGAAAGGCCATTGGAAGGTCTGGGAGATTCCAAGGCAGTACTCATACTGGGAGGTAGTCCAAAAGCCAGCAGAGTCCATTGGACTGGATTCAGCCAGAGGAATGGAGTGGCAGAGATAGGAATCACCAGTGGCTACCTGTAAGAGAGAAGACTGCATGTGGAAGGGACGTTCAGACCAAGGCCAGAAGGTATGTGAGAGGAGATCCAGTGTCCAGGGATCAAGATTGGAAGGCTGGACATCAGAATTGGGTTACATATTGGCCAGGCTATACAGAGAGGAATAATGATAGCAGGAGAGGCTCAGGTATGAACACTGATCCAGACCCTATCTATAATAGAGAATGGCAGCAAGGGAATAAGCATTCTCATGATAGTGCCTTAATGAAAGACTCGTCTGTGCCAACGTATGATAATGACCCTATGCTGATTGATACAGCAGATGAAAGTACAGTTTATATGGACTGTTCTCTATCTAGATGCTATTGCTAGCTTTCTCTGAGCAAACACATCAGCCATCACAAAGAAACCTAACTTTGTTCTTTATTCCCACTGCAAACAGCTCTTAAAGCAGGATTTGGGCTCACACAGTAGCAGCCAGCCAGCTAAAGGCTTTCAGCTGGTCCATTGATAGTAATGAGGGCTGCACATGATTGTGTGTGTGAGCAAGGGAGAATCACTGCTGAGATCGGCGTGGAAAATAAGCAGAGGTTAACCTAACCAGCAAAGTGTATTCTTTACATTGTGCCTTTATATTTGTTAATTATTTGCTAATAAAACATTAGCTAATTGCCTGACATGCTGAAGGTTTTTCTGGTTTACTTTGTGACCTTTTGTTATCCATTTTAAACACTGCAAGCAAGTAACCTCATTTATAGTGCTATCAAGCATACATGTGCTGGGTGAATTAAACCCCATCAATAAAAGAAGTATGTTATTGATCTTACCACATGGTTTCACAACTCAAATTATTGTCATCAGCTGTGTTTGGGAGTGAATGAACTACAATACCCACAATACCTTGCAGGAATCATATGTATATATGCATCGTCAAGATTGTGTAAGCTCTCACCCTAGGCAGCCGTCTGACAGCCGTTACCACCCACATGCCCGAGGGGTGTGCCATGGCGTGCAATGTGCTTTGCAAGCAGGGGCGAATGTCAGGCAGCTGCACACAGTGGCGAGTGTAGGTAGGGGACAACATTACTATGGAACACATCAGTACGCGTGAGGTCTGGGAATATGCACCCTCCCTGACCATGGGTGTGTGTGAGCAGCACCCAGCTCCTGGCCCTGGGCAGCTGACACACCCTGTGAGGGTCACAGCCATCCTGTTGTGCCAGTGCTGCAGGTGTCACTGGCAAGCCAAGCCACACATTGGCAACGTGCTAAGGGTAAAGGGTAAATGGTCATGGACCAACCATGCATGTGCACAATACATACGGGACCACAGGTGCACAAATATGCTACAGACCTGGCACACACTGTTTGCTACAGTTTTATTTGGCTAAGGTTACTTTCGACGGCGCGGCCGACCACGCCTGGCCTGACCCATCCCCCCCACCCTCTGCAGTGCAACACCCTCCCCCTGTGAAGATGGAGGCGCTCGTGGCCGAGGAGCCGGTGCCGGTGCTGGTGCTGGTGCTGCTGCTGGTGCCGGTGCTGCTGCTGGTGCCGGTGCATGTACCCCCTGCTGTCTTGCCGCCAGCATCCCCTCCAGGGCTACACACATGCGTTCGAAAGGTATAGCTCTCACCACCTCTGTGAGGCCCTGTATCTGTGCGGTCGACTGGTCCAGCTTGTTGCATACGACATCAATGGATGCTCTGATGTCCATCAACGCCTCACGCAGGCCTGTGTGTGAGACAGAGCGTTGTATGAGAGATAGTCCGTGGTCTGGGAACTACATCAACACAGTGACAGGTTGCACATCATCACCAGGGCTAGTACTGTGGTGTGGCTTACCCCTGTAGACAAAGGTGTGTGGCGATGTGGCAGCGTGTGCCCCACTAGTGTGGGGAGACCCCACACACAGCACACGGTCCACACTCAGAGATGTTCTGATGCACGTGACCCATGTGGCTGTGCTGAATCACACATGTAATGCATGGTCTGCTACGGTTGTGCATCCAGGGGACTGAACACATGTTTCAAGGACATGGGAGCTGATGGCTGATACAGGGACAGGGACAACAAATGCACACCATCACAGGTGTCCCCGAAAGGGTGGGGGTCAGGGGGACAGGGTGGGGCCACAGTGCAGCAGGAACACAGACCTTTGACAGGTCCATGTTGGAGGGGGCTCAGGTCACAGGGGGGCGATGTGTGCATTGGTACAACAGACCCTCACTGGCGTATGTGCACAGCTGCAGCATCCGTCTGGCAATGATGTTAGGAGAGGGTACGGGCCATGTTGTGTGATGGCAGGGACATGTTGTTTGTGGGGAGGGACATGGTACCAGTGCGTACTACCTGGGCAAGACAAGCGGCGGGCATGTTCCGATAGGATTGGACAAGAGATGGATCCGCAGGGGCTGTCTGCCCCACACACATACAGGCAATGTAATGCTGGTTATGCACATAGCAGGTGCTGCCCCATGGGGTGTGGTGCGTCACAACACTGCATGGAGGGGGGGAGTGCCGTGACCTGCAGATGGGTGTGCACATGCGGGGTATGGTCCAACGCTATACACAACAGAGGACAGCACATGACCAGTGTGTCCATGTAGGTGACCGACCCAGCTGTGCAATGTGGGGGCATATTGTCATGTCCCCACGAGGGGGACATGTTATTGCACACATTGATATGTCATGCACGACATCGTATATGTGCGCAATCAGGGGGCCCGGTGGGACATGTCCCTCACCCGGGCCAACTCTACATTGTCCCTGACCTGGACATCTGGTGGGTGCCAGGTATCTGGGTGTCTGGACAGGCCTTGTCTGCTGTAGGGCTATCATATTCTGGCGGGCAACAACATCTCTAGCATGGTGTGACAAGGGGCCGTGGGCCACAACAGGTGCAGGGCTTCATAGGGCATGGTGGGTCTGTCCCAGTTCCCCCGGACAATGTGGCAAATGCCATTCATATGCGTGTGTGTCAGCTGCATGTGTGCGATGCGGAAGACTATTGCTAGGTCAATGCATGTATGCATCCCCTGTCTGTTAACATGTGGCCGCTGTCAGACAGATGCCTGGGTGTGATTCATCCCAGGCCTGTCAGGGGTATATACTAATATGTTGCGCAGGGGTATGTGGGGGATGTAGCCCATCTATGACAGACACAGCTGCTCACACTGATCAGTTATGCCTCCTCAGGTGTGACGGCAACAGGATATTGCTATGTGGGGTGACGTCCACCAACACAGATATGCCTGGTAGCACACACAACAGGATACCTGCTGTCAGTGTTAGATGTGCGGTGACACGGGGCAGGGGTGTCAACAGTTGGACATGTCATGGAATCCCCAGAGATGTGTGCAGACCTGTCTGTACACAGCATGGCTTTTGATGTGCAGGCTGTGGCAAGGTTATCCATACCAAGCATCGGAAAACAAACATAGGAACATAGGAACATGAGATATGCCATACATGGTCACACCAGGGTCCATCAAGCACAGTATGCTGTTTCCAACAGTGGCCAATCTAGGTCATATGTACCTAGCAGTTTCCCCAAGGGACAGTGGTCCCACAATGCTTGTCTTTGATCAAGCAGTGATATCCAGGGTACCTTCCTAATGATGGTTTATGGACCTTACCACAGGTACCTGTCCAAACATGTTCTATACACAGCTCCACTAACAGCCTTTACTACATCCTCAGTCAGAATATCCCAGCGTTTGAGTACACGTTTTGTGTAAGACGACATCCTGTTATCAGTTGTAAATAGTTTACCCTGTCGCTCCAGTGCATGTCCCCCAGCCTCTAGATATTCTGATAAGGTGATCAGGTCATCTATGTCTACCCATTCCACACCGTCCATGGATATATAGACCTCTATCACTTCTCCCCTCAGCGGTCTCTCTCCCAGGTTATAGAGCACCAACCTTTTTAGCCTCACCTCATAGGAGTGGACTCCCATCCCCTTTGCCATTTTGGTGGCCCTTATCTGACCCACCTCTGTATTTGCTAGATCCCAATTCATTTTACGGTGACCAGTATTGCACACAATATACAGGGTGTGTCATCACCATGGAACGCTATAGAGGCATGTTAACATATGTTGTTATAACTGACATTTCTGTCCAGATCATACCTATCGCCCTTTATGATAATTTGGCCGCCGCTGCACTATGGGCCAAGGGTATGAATATGGTATCTGCAATGACGCCTACAACATCTCCCTGGGTGGTGGCGCCAAATGTTGAACCCAGCATCATGACACCATAGTTTGGGTTGGGCCTCCCTAGGTGCATATCCCTGCACCTCACCACATTATCCCTCATCTGCCATTCTGATGCACAGTCCCCCAGTTTATCAGGGTCCTCTTGCATGTATCCGCAATCCCTGTGGGTTTCAGCAACCTGACATTGTTGTGTGTCATGTGCATATCTGATAACTTCACCTGTCACACCACCTTCCAGGCCATTTAGGAATATCTGAGGAAGCAGCAGACCCAGCACAGATCCCGGTGGTACACCACTATTCACCTTTCCCCATTGGGGAACCTGGCCATTTAGCACCACTCTCAGCTTCATATCTTCCAACCTGTTCACGATACACAATAGTACACTGCCTCCCATCCCAGGAATCTTCAGCTTTGCAAACGGTCTCTCATGCGGGACCATGTCAGAGGGTCCCTGCCAGTCCAGATACACAGCATCAACCGACTCACCTTTGTCCACCTGCCTCTTCACACCCTCATTATAACATAACTGATTAGTGGGACAGGATCCTCCTGGTCTAAAGCCACGTTGGCTGTCCCCCATCAGGTTGTGCCTATCTACCTGCTGAGTACATATATTCATTATGATGGTATCTACCATTTGTCACGGTACTGACATCAGGCTCAACGGTCTGTGTGTTCCCGGATAACCCCTCGATCCCTTTTTACAAACCATACCCATAACCATAACCATATCCGTGACCCAGAACATTACCATACCCATAGCCAACGCCGTATGGATCACCTGTTCTCTGCAGGTTGACCTTCCATCTCCCACACATGGACTCCAGGGTCATTGCATCAGGGCACACATTCATGTAGGTACGGCTCAATTGATAGCAATTACCCAGCTCATCATCCACCTGGCCTGCCTCCCACTGCGTGGCTATCAGTCATACCCAGGGGCCTCACTGGGTGGATTTGATAGCAGGTTTGTATGTCTGTGCGATGGTAGGTGTACGTTCCAACATATTATGACATAACGGATGTGGACATGCGGTAATCCATGTATCCCCAGCTTGTACCATGGGGCTCCTCCCCCCCGTCAACAGTTATGTTTCCATATGAGGGCCTGACACAGAGGGATTCCCCAATGTAGACGGTCATGCTGCATACGTATTTCCCAGCTGTCCTCCAGGGGTGTAGCCAGGGCATAGGTCAGTGTTTCCACCTGTGCTCCCATCGCTGTGAGGGTTCCTCGCCAGATATTCTGGCCATTATGTTCACCAGTTACCATGTTCAGCCGCCCAACACAGTTCCAGGGACACCGGCACTCTCGTCACATACCATCTGGCACGTGTCCCTGGGTCCCTATGACGTGCAGACACCGCTGGCAGAGGTACCGTCTGGAGATGCCTAGCTCTACAGCACCATTTCCCTGACCCTCACCACTACTCTGATGTGGGACTGCCTTCTGATTGTGTCCCAGTACACGTACCTCTCCTGCGTCGGCGCCACCTCACAGCGCATCGTCGCTTCATCCCTCGAAGGGTCACATGCCATCTCTGTCTGTACACTGTGTCCTTTGCATCCGCTGATGTCGCTGGGGATCATGATCATGCTCCCTGACATGATAGTCCACTGTAGATGGCACTCCATGTGGCCTATGCCTTGTTGTGTGCTCCACCCTAGCACTGCACAGCTGTGCTGACTCAGGCCCTGACCTTTGTGGTGTGTAGTTGGGTTACACCTCATAGCCCTCTTGCATGGACACACGGTACCACACACCAGCTCCTTTTTTGTCTCTGGGGACCCTGGTGCATTCTGGGAGCGGTGGTGTGTCATCGCAGGTACCTGCTGTCACATGCCATACAGGACTGACAGTTTGCTTGTCCAGGGTCACTCACCCTATCAGGGGCTCGCTCCTGACCTAGGACACGCTCGCTCCTCACCAGGTTCACACAACACTGCAGTTATGCCGGCATATGACTGTGTTCATTGGCCCTCAAATGGTGTGCTGTTTGTTACCTGACCACCCGCCACCCAAAGCCATACCCCTGTGTCTATTCCGCCAATATGCCACGTACATAACCCTCACCAGTAGCAGCTGTTGATGTACAATGTGACAAACAACACAATCACATCACACAGGGAACAGTTACATATATCTTGTGTATGTGACCACCTCATGCCACCCACCTTCAGCATTGTGTGCTCCACCTGCGCCATGGCTGCGCAACTCAGACATCGGAACGTCCATCATGTGGCTGGAAGGGGCCTGCAGCTGTTGTGGTGGGGGACCCATAGCCTGGCTGTCAACAGGCTGCTGCATGTTTCCGGCCATCCCAAGTGATGATCCACTGGTCCTGGGGGGCGAGGGCTGTGGGCCAGTTGCATCTGTGCTTGCGCCTGATTGCTGGGCCTCTCTGTCCTCCCGGGTCTCAGCCACATCCTCGTCTGGCTCATCTACATCCTCCCCCTGCTCAGCCTCATGCGCACCCATGCTGCTGTAGTCACCTGTGATGTGAGCAATAGAGGAGGGCTCTGATATGTATCAACGCAACAACTGTATATCCGCTTGTGCTGTGGTCAACACATACATGCGGTGATGTTGGCATGCATACTGCTTACACACTCACCTGCTTCCTTCAACAACCCATACGGTAGTGCCATGTCCCCTCACCTCGGGTACAGGTGGGTGCAGTATCCCTGTCTGTGTGTTCTGATTGGCAGTAAGGTGCTCATAGTCGCAGATCCCTTCCTGCCCCCGTCCCATACCTCCCTCCCTATGTGCCTCTCATGTCACCGTTTGCCCTTGGTTACCCTGTGGTCGCACCCGCCTCTGCCACCCCCTTTCAGAGTGTGCAGGGCCATTATATTGGGCATGCGACCATGACGGATAGTGTTCTGCGCGGTGCGTGACATTCAGGGCTGTGGGCTGGGATGCTGTGCAGTAGACCCTTATAGCACCGTCATGCGTTTGGCCACACACATGCAGTGCCTGGCAGCTCACATGTTCCCTATACATGCCTTGCTGCATGTCCACACATTAATACAGGGTACGTCATAGACTGTTGTGGGGGTGGGGGTGTGTCTTATTGCCATTACCAGATATGGGACAGGTGGGGGTACGGATGGGATGAGGAACATGTGGTAACTGTGTCCTGCGACCTGGCCCCACATCAGGGTTTGTGTTAGGACAGCATACCCACATGCCCTATTGGGGATGGCTACAGGGTGTGGCGTGTGAGACACATACGGGGTGTGGGGGTTGCACGAGGCTGCGTGGTCTGCAATGCTGATCACAGGTATGTCCTGTGAGCTACTTGGTAGCGGTGTGTGTTGGTGGGCAATGACAGCAATATACATGGATGTGTGCTGAACGTGTCATCCTATGCGTCACAACATTACCTTGCCCGGACATCAGTCTGCTAGATTGGCACATCAGTCCTAGTCCTATCGCTGTGCGACCTTCAACAGTTACGCAGTCACGGGATGGAGCGGATGCTCCCTGGTACACAGCGGTCCGTGGAGATACCCTCGTCCCATTACGGAACCACGGGAAACACTGGCATCGCTAACATGCATATGTTGCCCTGGGAACAGTCAATAGCCACCCATCTGCTAGCCGCACGGCAATCTCAGTGTCAATGACATGGTAACACTATGATACCATGTGGAGATCTCACAATGGTCCACGTGAACATTTGTAACTAGTTTGGACCCTGTCTAGGGGGCCATCCCCAGGGCCCCAAGCGGAGATACACCCTCAGGACTTTGCAACTCACCTACACTCTCGGTTGTGCCTTATCAACAGTCCCTCAGTGACAATCACTACACCTGTGCAGGATGTCCCTGGCACCATCTCACCATTCTGTTTCCCTTCCGACAAAGGACATGAGGGCACCATTGCAGCCCTATTCATCTCCACATCCCAGTCCGATCCATGCTATGCCTCCTGGGTCAAGGGGCTTCACAGGCACGTCGGCCCAGTGATCGACAACATCATGTCCCTTTCCTTCACAACTGGATCATTACCTGCAGGCCTTTGGCATACCTCAGCTATACCCCTGTTGCCAGACTGCAATGTGTACCCTCTACAGTTGGGTTCCTATGGACCCATCTCTGGCACACCTATACTTGCTGAGATGATAGGAGACGTGGACGTACGACAGCTACAGGGACATATTGACTGTGCTGCACCACTGGACCCCTGCCAACATGGCCTCAGGGACCTCCATGGAGTTGACACCCTCCTCACCATACTCCTCAGTTAGCTGATGTATGGCATAGATGATATCCAACTGGGTTGCCACCTCCCAACTCTGGACGTCCCTGCAGCGCGTGATTCAGTGACACACAACCTCCTTGTGGCGGGAATAATTGTGAAGGGCATCACTGGAACAGTGCTTATATGGTGCAGGTCCGATCTATAGCGAAGGTGGCAGCATGTCGGCTCAGTGGACAGTACATCTCAACCCTTCCACCTACATCAGGGTGCTAACCAATGTTCATCACATTCTATCCCCCTATTGAACATCTACCTGCAAACCATCTGTGGGTTCATACATCCTTGTAGTGTTGTCTACATGCCTTATGGCGATGACGTTGTTCTTTACACACCCATCTCCAATGCACATATGTCTCTCCCCCCTCTCATACCCTGCCCCAATGCATTGTTAGGGTGTCCGTCCTCGTGAAACCTCCATATGTGACATACAACAACGGAGGTCCTCTTGATCACGCGCAATCCCAACATCATCCCACCACATCATCTCAGGACTGGGGTATATGACCTGCAATCCGACCCGTCCTCACTTTACCAGTATTTCATTTTATAGCTACGCGTCCATATGATATCCCACCTGGAAAACACAGGCACACCTGCATACTACCTAATCCACCTTATGGGACACCTACGCTGCATGTTGGAACCAGACAATTTGATGACAATATACCATGCACTGATGATCCCACACGTCATTTACGGGACCATCATTTGTCAGCTTCCTCACTAATCCACCTTATACCCGTTACAGCTGCCAATGACTGCTACAGCAAGGTTACCTCAGGGAGACGCCTTGGATAACCATGTTCCCCTGAGCTGATTCACTTACATTGGCTAGCCATTCAGACCAGCATTATCTTTATCACCCTAGCTCACACGTTGAACAAACCTAATAGGCTCTACACTGCATTCTTCTCCTCCCCTACTCACTGCAGTACACCAGACAGAGCAAGAGCATCCACGAACATCACCTCCCTGGAGCTACAGACGGCCATCACAAGCCCTGCCTCCTCTGCAGCCCACAGGACCTTTCACCTTTGTGCCCCTAGGTGCTGCAATGCAGCACCCCCTGGCATCTGGCCTATCAGCAGCTAATCACAATTCAGGTAGGCCGTCACTTTCTATCCCTGCAAACTCTTCCCTATAGAGTCATCAACACCTGTCGACCTCAGCGAGCCCACCCACATACCTGATTGCATGATATCTCAGTAACCTGCCTGTGATGAGTATATATGACGTTGGAATATATACCTGTCACCTTATAGTGGTAACATGTCCCTGATCATTTATGGTACATCTGTGGGATTTCTGTACATTGTTTGCCTTGGTATCCACGTTCCGTCCCATGTCATCTGTGATCTCATGCATGTTGAGTGTACTGGGATTAGGTTTGCCTGTTAGACACGCTGATGCTGAATAGTGCGGTGTATGAGGGGATATAGATATGAACCTAACTACATAGCTATACAAGGTGTACACTCCGGGGGACATTGGGATGGTCACCTGAGGATGGTGTAGACTACTTACACCTCTTATCAACACACATGTGTTGTCGCAGAACCGCTGATCTCTGACTCACACATGCAACGCTTCTGCAGCAGCATAGGCAGATTACCTTCTCGCATCAACGACCTGTATCATGTGCTGCTCATTTCACAGGTTAGGATATGTTTTTTCCGGCCTTGGACCGCTACTCTTCCTGCTGCACCTGCACAGGTCTGTTATCATTGACCACCTTTGTATAACATCTCCTTTGTCATGTTGGACACTGATCATCTGCCTGCTGCTACCATGGAACTCCACAGTAGCAGCATTCAGGTGAGCATTGTCTGTGCTGATCAGGCACATGTTATACGACGTGTGTTAATGATTAGCGTGATGTTCCGTCGACAGCCTGGGATGACAGGAACATTGGACAGAGAGAACATATCGTACCCTGTCAATGGAGAGGTACATGCTACAGGTCAGTGATGCGTTAGGGCATCCTGTCTTTGCATCGTCCCTAGCTTTGCATGTGTGCGTGTGAGACCAGCATATCATCCACACCCGGTCTGTATTGATCAGAGGTGGAGGTGGTCTGGACCTTCATCCAGTGAGTCCGCCATGTATTTCTGGAGGGTATTCTCTATATATCTATTTGATATCTCCCTGTGATTGGACCCCACTAATCGTGGCAAATAACAATCATACCGGTCACATCAGGGAGATGTGTGCCACGTGCATGTGCGGCCTGTGCTCAGACCTCACCCAGGCTGGGTGCTCAGACACATTGCATAGGGGACACACATGGAGCCAGGGTATTGGGCAACATCCATCACAAATATGTGTGTCAGCCATCATGTTGTACGGTAGTTTGTGGTGACACACAATGAGTGGGAGGGGGGCCATCACAGGAGGGACAGGGTGCACAGTGGCAGATTGGACTGCAGGACGGAAAGGTATGTACAGTGTCCATACAGACATGCTCAACAGAACAGGCACTGCCATCGCAGCTGGGCTTTCAGCAGCCATGACAGAGGCTACAGCAGCACAGATGGGCCTGTCGTGTCAGAGGGGACTGTCACAGCAGTTATCACACCAGGTACTGGCTCACAGGGATGTCATGGCGGTATCATGGAAGGAGTGCAAGCTCTGGATGCATTGTGTGGACCTACACACTCAGTTATGAGTGTGCTGTGGACTCTTGGGGGGGGATGTCCTGGCCCGTGGGGCCGGGGAGGGTGCCTGTGCAGAGCTTTCAGCAGTGCCCTGTCACGGTTATTGCAGGAGGGACAGACCCCCTTGACATGCAACCTGTCTGTCAGAGTGTGACTGATGGACCTCTGTGATGCCGTGATTGCGTCATTGCATACATAGGTTCCAGACTGAGCTGGTGACATCATAGGGTTGCTGTTGGTTGAGATGTTAGGTCTGTGGGCATTTTCTCTGGGTTCTATCCTGTATGTGCGTTGGTCATGTATTGGCCCGCAGACTGAATTCCATACATGTGACAGCAGAGGTGAGGCTTGGGGGATGGGAGGGGTGAGCTGTGCCTCACAGTGCATGTTGTGTGGTTGTCCTGGGGACAATGTTTGCTGGTCTGCCTATCCACACACTGTGTGCAGCAGAGGTATCCAGTTTGCAGCTGTGAGCTCTGTTACTGTCACCTCACAGGTTCAGTGTCCCCTGGGTGTTGTTACAGTGAGCCATGTTGGTTTGGCCATTACATGGCCTGGCCAACCCTGACACATATTTGTGATTACAGGCGTACACTGTGGGGACTACCTAGTAGCCATAGCGTACAAAGGGTTTGGAAATGCACATGCTTAGCTGATAGACCTGTTTCATATTGGCAGTTACATACGGTGCTACGCATAGGCTGTTGCCTGGACATTGTTACATAGAGATTTGTCAGACGTACCTGCTAGCGGGTGTGCAGTATCCAGGAGCTCAGGCAGGCCACATGTGTAGATATCTCCAAGTCTTTCTGCAAGCTCACGCTCGAGGGCCGATAGTGGGGAGATGAGGGGGCCCCCGCCACCTGTCCCCAGGGCATGCTGGTGTTCAGCCACCATCACCTGCCGTACACCTCTTTTTATGTCAGAAAATCTTTTTTTCAGACTGTCCGTGTCTCTTGGTGGGCCACCCGCCCCAGCCACTGCTAGCCTCACATCCTCCCACACAGCATTGCGGTTCCCCACGGGTGTTTGGCTACTGAGGCGGCCGAAGAGGACATCGTAGTTCTCCAGGACCATGCTCAGGAGACTGTGGTTCTCCTGGTCACTGAATCTCAGCGCCCTCCTCCGCTGCGTAGCTGGCACAGGTGGGCGCTTTCTTTTGCCAGTGTGTCTTTGCACCTCCACACCTGTATTCCCCGATGGGCCTGCAACGGCCTCAGGCACCGGTGTCACCGCCCCACCCACCTCTGCAGTGCACTGGTGTTCTGCATCCCCACCGGCCTCATCAACATTCACCCCCTCTCTCCCCCTCTCTCCCCCTCTCTCTCCATCACCCTCTCCCCTCACCAATCCCCACCCAGCACAGGACACCACACACCACCCTACACACTGCAGACCACCCCCACCCACCCAAACCACCCTACCCTGCACAGAACACAACAATACACATAGAACAGACACAGAAACAGTGCTACACCAAATACGATATGGCACTCTACAGACACACAGCCTCCTCTCCCCCTACAACACCTTCTACCTCTTCAGTATCACACACGCCTCTGTTTCTCCACACTCCCTCACTGTATCTTACAACACCCTCGTCGTTTATCTGTGGTACAGTGTGTTTTATACCATATTATCATTGCTTTTTGCCGTTGCGCATGCGTTTCTTTTTCTTTTTTGGTGCGCCGCTGATGTGCGCGTGCGCTGTCGTCTGTGCGCGCCGCGGATCTGCGTCAGAGCTGTGCATGGGCGTGTATGGGTGCGGCGCATTCAGATGCACATGCCGTCATCACGCATACACGCCCCAGCGCGGCCAACATGGACGTTTACGCTCTGTTTTTCGTTTGCGCATGCGCTGTTGCTGTTCGGCTTTGTTTTCCGCGCCACAGATGTGCGCATGCGCTTTCGTCTGTGCGCGCCGCGGATCTGCGTCAGAGATGTGCATGGGCGTTTGGGTGCGGCGCATTCAGACGCACATGCCGTCATCACGCATACACGCCCCAGCGCGGCGCACACGGACGGCAGGGATTGCTCTATGGGATGCACATGCGCACGGCGCTCCCCCACGGCGCACAATGACGCACAACGTCACAGGCGCACATCTCAACACCGGAAATACATCTATATATCCTCAGGCATAGATAGTACACATTGAGGGTTGTATTGTAGGAGAGGTGTACGTTTGGAGAGGGTGACATATTGATCAGGCTAGGTTATCTGTGTAGTTCATTGTCTATTGGGTTGTACTGTGTGTATTGTATTGTATTGTGTGTATTGTGTTGTGTATCGCATCCATTTGTTCAGTTTGTCAGTCGGTGTTTGTGAGTTGGTCGCTGTTGTGGGAGGTTTGTGTGTGTTGTAGTGTGTTTGTGTAGGCCTGCGGGGTGAGGTGATGGCTGGGATATATGTTTCTGCATGTGCCCTGGATGGTGAGCAGATGCTGCGGTTGCCGGACAGGGGGGATGGTGTCCATGGGGCTGAGGCACAGGGCATGGGTGTAGTCCCGCAGCAAATCAGACCTGCAGCTGTGGAGGAGGGCCAGGCAGCTGATGTACGTGCACAGCGCAGGAGACGTGCCGAGGTGCAGGCTCGGCAGCCTCGCCTCTACAGGCCCAGGGCCCAGCTCCAGGACATGCGTGAGGACCAGGTCATCTCCCTGTACAGGCTGAGCACAAGGGCTATTAGGGAGCTCTATGAGGATCTACGACCTGACCTCGAGCCCCTGACTAATCGGTCCCATGCCATACCGGGTTTAGTTAAGCTCCTTGCTGCTTTACATTTCTTTGCCTCTGGCTGTTTCCAACACTCAGTGGGCGCAGTGGGTGGCATGAGCCGACCCTCCTTCTCCCGATGTCTCCACCAGGTACTGCGTGCCATGGTCAACCGGGTGGGGAATTACATAGCCCTTCCCCACACTAGGCAACATTGGGGGACCCTGAACCAAGCCTTTGAGGCTGTAGCTGGGATACCACACGTGATGGGAGCTATTGATTGCACACATGTTGCCCTGGTCCCACCTAGAGACAGGGAGGTGGTGTTCCGCAACCGCAAACACTACCATTCCCTGAATGTTCAGGTTGTATGTGATGCTGATCTGCATATTCTGAATGTGGTCCCACGGTTTCCAGGGTCCACCCATGACTCCTATATCCTGCATCGCTCAGCACTATTTCGACAGTTTGAGGAGGGACTGTATGGGGACTGCATCCTGCTGGGTGAGTATGTCCACACATATGATGTAGTCTGTAGGTTATATCATTTTGTCACTTAACATCTCTTATATATTGCACTATATACGCTCTGTGTGTTAGGCAGCTGAGCTCACGTTCAGCAGACATTGTGGGCGGGGTGTAGACATTGAGTTGCATGTGACATGATGAGCCATGTCACATCTGGTTGGAAACAATACCTGAGGGTGATATGCTGATGGTGTAGGGGGACATATGCACATGTTCAGATGCATGTACATGGGTGTGCATTTCAACGTGTGTGTGTATTTCACCGGGCCACAGGTGGGTGGGTGGGATTGTTGTCCATCACACCCACCTGTGCATTAGTGGCATTTGAGGTAACTGTGTTATGTCATGTCACATTTCTGTGAGTCACAAGCCATACACCTATCGCATATCATTTGTGTGTGTGAGGGCCACACCCCTACACATTACTGGGGTTCTTGAACATTGTTTGGTGGATGACATGGGTTGGTAGTTGTTTGGGGTTTCGACACATATGATGGATGTTCATAACCTTGGCAACGTTGGGTACACCTTTCCCTAGGTAGGGTTCTGGTTTAGGCATAGCCCATAACATGTGTGCATACACACGTGTGTTGTGAATGACTTTGGGCCACTGCAGATGGCCACTACTTTGGCATCAGTGTATGTCATTAATCTGATGTGTCTCTGACTTTGAGAGAGGTGACAGCAAGGGCAGGGGCCAACTTGTGAGCGGGCAGAGAGGTGTTGGTACCCCATACAGAGGAACCTTGACAGTCTCTGTTGTTGTGATAGTTCAGGGCTCATGTGGGCTACAGTGTGCAGATCTGTGGAACACAGCTTAACAGGGATATTAACATGATGGTGACAGTGGACCGGGTGTCCACTGACATGGTTGTTGGTCAGCGGTCGACAGCATATGGCATCAGACTGCTGTCTGTAGGTATGTTGACCTTACTGGACACAGTGTTGTGAGGTGATATTGGGTTGATGTTGTCGAAATCCCAGGTCAGACATGTTCTGGGTGTGCGTTTACATTGCCTCATACAACATTCTTGTGGTGTATAGCTTGCTAACATATACGTTTGACGTGTTGTTTGTGTGCTGGTGGTTTAGGCTGCCATTGGTGGTTTCAGAGATGCGGACATTGACTGCATACCAAGACGCATATGCCACACATAGCGGATCTTTGTTTGCAAAACTGTGACATTGCTGTTATTTGCCATGTCTGTCCAGACTACAGGGGCCCTTTCTGACATTTCTATCACCATAGGTCATATTCTGTCAAATGTATATTTGTGTTGTCATATGATTCTGTCAGGATGTGTAATGCACTTGTCTCTAAGGTCCATACCTGTGCAGATTTGTGGTGGCATGCGCTCATGCATTCACATGCATCATTCTCTTTTTGCAGGTGATGCAGGGTATGGATGTCGCCCCTGGCTGCTAACCCCTGTGCGTCAACCACGGACACGTGCAGAGCGGAGGTACAATGAGGCCCACGCCTCCAGCCGCTCTGTCATAGAGCGCACCTTTGGCGTTTTGAAAAGTCGCTTCAGGTGTCTGGATCGGACAGGTGGGGCCTTACAATATAAGGCAATGACTGTTGCAGAGATAATCGTAGCCTGTTGCATCCTGCACAACATTGCTCTCAGGCATGATATTGCTGCAGAGATTAATGAGGATCTTGCGGAGGATCCACCGTGCCCCCCTGTACGTGCCAGTGGTGACACACAGGCAGGCACAGCGGTCAGGCAGAGGTTGATTGCTGAGATATTCAGTGGTATGTATTGCACATCCTCCCACATATATGTGCTGTTGTGTGCATGTGAGGTTTATAACGGGTCATGTGTCTGCACATATAGCATTCAGATCCATCACTGCATTGTCCTTATGCTGAACATCCAACAGTAACATAGGGCCAGGGGTGTGCAATGGACAATGTGGACAGGGCACAACAGGGGCTGTTGGTGTTTTTGGGGTTTGTGTGTTGAGACACCTTTATGAGCTTTTGGGGGTCACAGTACCAGTTAGTGTCTGTGTGTGATAGCAACTGCTGTGCAAACACACTGTTTCCATTATAGTGTGTGTGTGGCACGGTGTCAGGCATATGTTCCGGGGTTAAATGGGGTGTAGATGGCAACATTTGTGGAGAGCTCTCATGCGGCCACCTTGTTTATGTACTACAATCAGGGTGTGCTTGTGTGTGTGTTATGCTATTATGGGCTGGCTATGTCTGTATGTTTATAATGTGTCATGCAACATGTATTACATAGCACAGTACACATGCGCATGACTGCATACCCATGATGGGATAGATTACATGTGACAGGTGTTGCTGCCACAACAAACGGTACCATATGGTATGTTGATTTACGTAGCACATACATGGCTAGGGTGAGGCATGTGGACATAGTCAGTGTGCAGCCCGGGGTCCATATCATTGGTTTCATCTTATATAGTGAGGTGTCATACATTGCAGTATTCTCACTGTACACACATACGGATGTGCAGCGGGTCACATCATGAACGGGTGGATTACAGGACCCCACTGTAGAGCTGCATGTGTGTATATGTTTGCTAGTTTAGCGGTTTAGCAAATAAAGAGTGGCATATGTGGGTGATACTATCTGAACATCTACGTCATGGCTCTGGTACATGCTGTATGTCGGTCAGGTTAGCACAGTACACAGCCACATATGCCTTGTCTACACTGGCAAGGGATGTTATGTTGACATACACACACAGACCTATTTGGGTGATATGTGGTGCAGGTGCACATATAGCCTCTCCATGGATTAACATTCTCCCTGATACCCAGTGGGCTGACATGACGCCATCATGGTCTGATGAAAGACAGACATGGGGGTGTTGTCTGGTACACATGGTGATGACATTGCCATGTATTTAGGCACATGATCAGTGCACATATCTAAGTAATCATTGATGTACAGGATGTACACTGCATAATATTCCTTTGCACAATGGATACAGGGGGTGGTACAGCATATTACCAGGTGTCACAGGTATGTACAATGGACTAACAAACAACATTAGGGGAGTCATAGACACGGAGAGGGGGTAATGTTGTCAACCTGGCCAACACAGACTAATAGTGCGACCTTGGGATGTGTTTCACACATGGTGTTTGCAGACACCTCCTTAGACAGGTGTGAGGTGCAACCAAGGGTGGTGGGGGCAAATGAGTAATAGGGGGACATTTCATTGGTATCATACATCTACATGCTGCCTCTCCCATGTGGTATATCAGTACAGTGTGAGGGTGAACAGTCAGTCGTTGGGTCAGGTTGTGGGGTCTGCCAGCTGTTGACATTGCTGTGTACTGTGGGTTTCACAGATGGGACATGACATATATTTTGTGATGGTTTGTTTCCCTCTCCACAGGACCAGCTTCATGAGGATGCTGTTCCACTGTAGCATTGGCACATGAGGGCCCATCATCCAAGATGCTGTGGTCCAGGGTAGGTGGATCTACAGCTACATTGTGCGTACATGGGTTCATGGGAGCAACATGTCGCCTGTCATGTGTCATATGAGGCAGCTGGTGTTGTACAACTCTCCCCTGACAGCCTCCCTTACCCATATTTTGGGGTGGTGACCCATCTCCCCATGTGTTTGTGTACAGTATGTTCGCAGGGACACCTTTTCAGTCAGATGTACAGCAGAGTTAGATGTGTTTTTGGTTGTCGTGTTTTACGGATACTGCATTTTCTGTCTACACCATCATAGTTAGATCAGACATCACCAAGGTATATGTGCATGTGACTTGGCCATGATGTGCACAGGTTTGCACTTGTGCACATTCAGCCCATGTTTTTCAGCTGTGCCCCTGACCAACGCATACTGTGTGTGTGTTTGCGCTTATGTTTTGAATATGTCCTCCAGCATTGTCCAGGCATGGTACATTATCACGTGCTCTCATGGGTGTGGGCACCTGGGGGGCATGGTGGGGTGTACTACCTCTACTGTTGTGCTGCTTGCCTTGTCACCATGGTCCACATGTGTGGTGAGCTGTGAGCAGCAATGTGTCTTGTGTTTTGAGAGACAGGTGTTGAGCAACATTTATTTCTCTCATATGTAGGCATGCTGTGGAGATGCATCAACAGTTGATGTACATGGTAAATCGACATGTCTGGCTGACATTGTCTCCCTTCGCTGTGACCTGATGTGGCTATGCAGTACTTGGAGGAATTGATGACGGCCGCATGATGCACACATAGGGTTTGTTTTAACTTTGCGAATTTGGTATTACATCTGGCTGTACCTGTCCTGGGGTTTATGATCCTCACATGGACATGTTATGTAGCATCGCTGTAGACACAAACAGATGCATATAGTGTGTAGCTGTGAGATGCCCGTGTGACCTGGAATTGTACATAACCATATCCATGTGACAGCCATGCCTGCATTTACATGTACTGTTGGCGCTCATCTCCTTTTTTTTTATATGCATCTGCTGTAATTTGTGACTTTGCCTCCCTTTGGTCTGTATTTTGTGTATTGTGATTCTTGGCAATCTGTTCTGTTTTGGCAAGGTGTCTAACAATACCATACTTCTCCTCTCGTGACACAGGGCAGGTGACATAACAGCACCATTTCCTCCACGGCATCTGGCTCACCATCCAACGTCTGTTGTGGGACTGACGTTCATCTTATTCTTTCCGGGGAGATGTGCCATTGGATGTTTGACCTATGTTGGTGGCACACAGGCCTGTGATGGACAATTTTGCTCTTTGACCGCTGACTTACCCATGATAGATAGATGGCTGTGTGTCGTGCTGCTGACAGGGACACAGATGGACTTTCATGGACTGTGTCATATTGGACGATGGCATTTTACTGTGCATGGCCAGGTTTGCATGGTGTGTTTTGCGATGATCTTTTGGCTGTCAAGGACACCTTGCTTTTGGGACACTGTGCGCATCAGGGACTGACATAATCTATGTATTTCTGACATCCTTCCACAGTTGGTTAGTGTATAGGTGTGTCCCATGTGTGTGACATGGCACACATGATATGTTACTTTGTGGGTTTCAACATCAGCATACAGCCATGTTTGTGGCACGGGGGCACACATGGAGGGATCCAATTGTCTATGTCCACCTGCCCCACACCTAAACAAGGTGCAGGTTCTGCCACATACACACTTTCATGTCCGCCACCATCCTTGTTAGATGTGTGGAGGGGCCAGGGGTGCTTAGATTCATGTGTGGCATCACTGTACCATGTTTGTGTACAGCTGGTGCCTGTGCTTCTCAATAACTATGTTTGTGAGACACTGCATGTGGACCTATGGCTCTGTGTGGTTCACTGTGGGCTGTCTGACCATCATTTGCATCTGGACATGCTAGTTATTGTATATGTTTACTGTACAGATGTGACACTCTGCATGTCTGTCCACGCGGTGCAGTGCACATTTGCAGAGTCCTGTTTTACCCCCTGCATTGACAACAGTCTCATTAGGCCATTATATTTGGTGTGGGTCAGAGTGGGTGTCCATTGTCCTCCTACACTTCAGCATTGCATGGACCATGCTATCGGTAGCCAAACACTGTCCACCAAACAAACAATGCAAGGGGACATACTGCACGGTGTTATGTCTGCACCTTTCAGGGAGTTGTGTGCTTTGTATTTTCTCTGTGTTCATGTGTCCCTGCTACCTGTTAGCATACAATCATTCAGCTCTAGATGATATTTGTCATGTACACTGAATACTTTCTGATGTGCCAATCAGCCATTATGTGGGAGGTTGGACATAACTTAATGAGGGTGTTTGTCACATGTCAACATTGTGCCAGCATATGTTTTTCTCTTTTGGGGGCCACCTGTGTTGCATGAGGGCTATGTTGGGGGGGGGACATGTGATGTGTTTGGGGTCTTACGCTTACAACGCCTCGAGTCTACATGCCCTCATATGTAGCTCACACATTGTGGGCATGCAGCAGATGCTCGTGTATGTGGCCCTGGAACCCAGTGCATATCATGCACCTGTTCCACCAGAGATCTCATGCCACTCAATTGTGCGCAGGCATTGACCTTTATGTGGCATGTGTGTTTGTACCTTGCTGACTGTGTTCCCATCTTTAAACAGGGAGGGGCTTACTTTGAAATTATGATTACACTGTGTACAGTAACTGGGAGGTGTGATCCAAATAAATATATGTATTATACAGACATTAGTTCCTTTTGCTGCTTGGTCATGTTCACACACATGCACTACAATGTCTACCTTTGAATATGTCATGACTCCTTGTGACCTTGGGACTCCGTGGTTACCTTGACAATGTTCCTCGAGTTACTCTCCAAGGGCCACATGATCTGGTTTTCTGAAATGAGGCCTGGTTGCCTTGTGTGCATGACAGTTTTGTGACGACTAGGCTGCTCCTCCTCTCGTAGAGCACATTCACACTTGTGTCTACTGGTTTGCTTGCAAGGTGCATGTCCACCTGTGCTCACAACAGTGTACGATGGCAGCTGTGCATGTGTCTGGCATTTTGCACATCACAGGTTCTTACTGGTTCACATACAGACCCTGTCTTTGGCATATTATGTATTCCTTGGGCTCAGTGTATTATTTGTGGGTGTGGTCGGTGGCATGTGTTTTCAAATAAGGTTATGCGTTTAGCCCACGATATGCTTTGTTTTTAATTATTTTGTACATTATGCTGACTTGACCATTAGTTCACTGCAGGTTAATCAACTCTACACACACCCTTGTCTGTGATCAGGGTGCAGCAGGGTGTGCACTGTGTGCTGCCTAGCCAGCAGATATCATCTGTTACATAGGTTTCTCTCATTATGTTGTTTACACTGCTGTGCACCTGGGGGTGTGGTGGTGCTGGGTTTCAGCAGGTGTGTGTTCACCCTTTTTCATGTGTTGCTCTCTGCTGTCCTGTCCATGATCAGTACATTGCTTCGCCACGCATCCTCCACTGCCCTTGGGGATACCTTGCTTTGCTCTTGTTATGTCTGTATATATTTATGTATTTGTTTTGGTATCCCACTTTTCACACGGTCAAGGGGGGTTTCATACGAGGGGGGGGGAGGTTTTACATGTTGGCCACGGCCATTGCCAGGGGGGCTACATTGACGGTTTCAAATGGGGACATAGGACATACTATGGACATTGACAGATTGTGCACATTGTCATATTTGTATGGGGTGGGTTAGGGGTTGGATTAGTGGGGTTCCTGGGACAGTATGTTTTTCAGCTGTATTATAATGGATTAGTGGTCTGGGTTGTTACCAGGACATCTTGGGGGGCTGTGCATGATACATGGGGCATGAAGTTCAGGGTCTCGATTGCAGGTCCCTTGCGGGCATTTGGTTCATTTGTTGCTTACAGTACCGGAGTTGGTGGGGGCTTGTCTGGTAGTTGTGCCGTGGCCTGGGCGACACAGTCTGGTGTTGATTTGGGGGTTGCGTGCTTCATGTATGACTTTGTTGGTAAGTGGGAGGGCTTTGTATTGACTCCTTGCTTCAGGTGCCTGTATGTATGTTTCTTTCAGGATTGGGGTGATGTGGTCTGTATATTTTGCATGCTGTGTCTACAGCATCACATATCATTGTGTGTTTGTGCATGCGTCCCTGGTCCCAACTACAGACTGTGATCTGAAATGTACACAGGAGTTCTGCAGGTGCATTTGTTCATGGTTTCCCTTGTGGGTTTGCCTGTCCTTACAACCAGCATGCATGTAGCGTGAGGGCCTGGACTATTTCTGACTGCACCCTTTGCTAAGACACACACATTGGTGCTGTTTCCTACCTGTTTTTGCTTTTACATTTCTGGGGTTGTTGGTATGTGTGATTCCTCTCTGTTCTCTTGGATGTGCATGCGTGTCCTGCAGTTGTGTTTTCCATTTGTTTGACTGTCATATGTTGTCAGGTTTGTGCTGTGGACACATTGTACACTCATCTGAGTTGTGAGCCATGCATCTGTCCATCTTCTGTCTGCCAACTCTTGTGTCATGCTACCCTGATGTGCATGCAGCTGCAACCCTTCCTGCACTCCTACACCTTCCTGCATCACAACTCTCCATGTTGGTCGCTCCTGTGTTTGCTCTGCATATCATCGCTAGTCCACTGTAATCATGATATTTCACAGATCCTGCCATTTCAGCCTCCTCTGCTGGACACATCTTCCCATCCACGGTTACACACCATCATTATAACATGGTACATTATCCATCACTCTGTACATAGCTACAGCTGGCACCAGTGTCTTTATCCATTTCTGTTGCCGCCACATAGCCTTGTGGAGATCTTTGTGGTACAGCACCTGTGATGTCAGTGTTTCTTATACTTTTGGATTGCCTTTCCTTTCGGCTCTGTGCAGTATTTGGGTTACATGTGCACTCGCATTTGATGATGTGGTTGTTTATGATGTGCATTGTGTAGCAGCCTAACGGAACGATACTCTGGCTAGGCTTGTGTTTAGATGGCAGCACAGCTTACTGTACAGTTGCATTCTGAGAAAACAGATGTCACTAAGCCAACCTTGGTCACTGCTCATTTGGCACCATGACCCCTGCACCATCACGCAATGCCCTAACCATTGTGCTACACTGCTGTTCCCTCCTGCATGTCTGCTCACCTACCTGGGATTTCCCTGCGTTAGACTGCACAGTGATGCCAGCACTGACTGTGCTTGGACCATGCCCTGCCTCATACGACAAACTGTAAAGCACCCTACACACGACATTGTGATTTCCTTGGTGGACAATGCGCTTTAGGATTTGACATGTGAGGTACCTTATATTGCGTCATATGCATCACCTGATATTACAGTGCTTTCATAGTGCATTTGCAAGGGGGAGTAACAACAATAACATGTAAAATGCCTCCTAGATCACTATTGCTCATGACAGATGATGGCTCATCTAGCCGCTTCATTGGGCACTGCAGGGGATTGAACCCCCGATCACTGCTCCATTGGTAGGCGTCGTTCCCATTGTGCTGTGGCTCAGCTCGTGTGCTTTCTCATCCGCGCGCCGCCTTATGCCGCACAAAGTTCCTCTGCCTCGTAAAGGATTAGTGCGCCGCCTTCTGCTGCCCACTATTTCTGTGCCTCCTAAAATGGTGCCTGAGCCTGCCGCTTCATTGGGCACTGCGGGGATTGAACCCCCGATCCCTGCTCCATTGGTAGGCGTCGTTCCCATCGTGCTGTGGCTCAGCTCATGTGCTTTCCCATCCGCGCGCCGCCTTATGGCGCACAAAGTTCCTCTTCCTCGTAAAGGATTAGTGCGCCGCCTTCTGCTGCCCACTATTTCGGTGCCTCCTAAAATGTTGCCTGAGCCTGCCGCTTCATCGGGCACTGCGGGGATTGAACCCCCGATCCCTGCTCCATTGGTAGGCGTCGTTCCCATCGTGCTGTGGCTCAGCTCGTGTGCTTTCCCATCCGCGCGCCGCCTTATGCCGCACAAAGTTCCTCTGCCTCGTAAAGGATTAGTGCGCCGCCTTCTGCTGCCCACTATTTCTGTGCCTCCTAAAATGGTGCCTGAGCCTGCCGCTTCATTGGGCACTGCGGGGATTGAACCCCCGATCCCTGCTCCATTGGTAGGCGTCGTTCCCATCGTGCTGTGGCTCAGCTCGTGTGCTTTCCCATCCGCGCGCCGCCTTATGCCGCACAAAGTTCCTCTGCCTCGTAAAGGATTAGTGCGCCGCCTTCTGCTGCCCACTATTTCTGTGCCTCCTAAAATGGTGCCTGAGCCTGCCGCTTCATTGGGCACTGCGGGGATTGAACCCCCGATCCCTGCTCCATTGGTAGGCGTCGTTCCCATCGTGCTGTGGCTCAGCTCGTGTGCTTTCCCATCCGCGCGCCGCCTTATGCCGCACAAAGTTCCTCTACCTCGTAAAGGATTAGTGCGCCGCCTTCTGCTGCCCACTATTTCTGTGCCTCCTAAAATGGTGCCTGAGCCTGCCGCTTCATTGGGCACTGCGGGGATTGAACCCCCGATCCCTGCTCCATTGGTAGGCGTCGTTCCCATCGTGCTGTGGCTCAGCTCGTGTGCTTTCCCATCAGCGCGCCGCCTTCTCCCTCCCGCGCAGCTTTTCCAGGCGGTAATGTGCGGGACGCACATGTGCGGGGCGCACATTGGCGCATATGTAAACCGCGTGTTTTTCTTTTTCAGGACGCAACGCCCACTCCTTATATGGCACACGCACACTAGCGCGGCCCCGCACGTTATGAATGTTTAGTAAACATACCCCTATATCTAGGGGCATGTTTACAAAAGGTTAATGCACGTTAATGAAAGTTAAAGTGCGTTAAGTCACAGCCCATAGAAATGAATGGGCCATGGAAGCAGTTAACATGCTTTAATTTTCATTAAGATGCCCCTTAGTCTAAGCTTCAGAGATGTTATTTTAGTTTAGTTTAGTTTGATTTAGTTTATTAGAGCTTGCTATATCGCCCTTTGGGACCACCAGAGCAGTTTATAATATAAAGCAATCCAAAAAAAAAATCAGAAATATTTAATTTGCGTCCATGCTTCATGCAAACGTTTAACCTTTGCAATAGTTCTTTTAGTTTTTTTCCAACTAATTTCCTCATTAATCAGAGTCTCCCTTTGTAAAATTAAATGCTTCAGCAGTAATTGATTTAGAGCCCTCCTTCCAGTGACTATGACAAATTTGATGGCATTATGATTATTATTACCAAGTGCCTCCACTGCCATTGCCCTTGCACTCGGTCCTGCATTCCAGCGTCATGATTCTAATGTTTTGTATTATACGTTTGTTTATATGTATATGTTCCCATAATTATTGTTGTTTGTTTTTCACAGCTGTAAACCACCATGATATACAATGTGAATGGCGGTATATTAAATCATTTTAAATTAAATAAATACATTTTTCTGATACTGCAGTTTTACAGTGTTTACACATACACTATACAAGTTGAGGTCTGAATTTACCTGGGAAGGGAGAGAACAGATTACTCAGTTATTCCCCGGTTTTCAGTACTTATCTGTATAAAATTGAACTCTTCAGTTTTCTAAATGGTCAGTTTTTATTTGTCTCAAAAGGAGGCCGGCACTGGGATGGGCCAAAGGTGGCGCAGCACTTAAACATTTTGTGTCGATAGTTAGCCACTTATAAGTTAGGGGACATGTTTACTAACGTGTGCTTAGCAGTTAGTGTGGGATTTAGTGCATGCTAACCATTAGGGCAGGCCCATTTATTTATTTTATTTATTTATTTACATTCTCTTATATACCGTACTATTCTGCATCAGTGCGGTTTACATTGAACAAACTGAAATTACATTGAACAGGGCATTATAACTTGGAGATAACTATTTTACAGGGAACATGGGCTATGGAGGGTTAAGTGGCTTGCCCAAGACCACAAGGCCCATGATAATGGCCACACACTAGAAACAGCCAGCACCCCAAAAATCCCATGCTAGCTGCATGATATGGGGCAGGAACAGAGTGGGTTATGGCTGGAGATAGGACTTGGACAGTGCTGACAGTTGGCACACAGTAAGTTACCATGTACTAACTGTCATCTCTGTAAATAGCATAGAGGCATTAACAGCACCAGGCTATCGGCAGCACACAGCCACTGTCAAAAAAATTAACAAGTCTGATCTCCCCTAGCAACATCCCTTAAAATATCAGTATGACCTCCTACTCTCCAAATCACCCAAGTAGCACTATGTCCCCTACGATCCAATTCCCCCAAGTGTCCAGTATTACCACCCCTCCCCAACCCCCTAAAGAGGTTGTTCACCCTCTCTCCACACTTTGATACCTCGGAGGTCTCTATGGCGGTTTTGCAGCAGGGCAGAAGCAGTCCCCAGAATCTCCTGTCCCATTGCCTCCAAGTTCCAAATGGAATCTCTTACCACTAGTGGTAGTTTTGCAGTACTACAACCCCAGGTCAAGCTGACAAACAAGGGGATTCAGATTGGAGGGTAGGGGGGAGGGGTCATACTGGACACTTGGGAGAGATGAGAGGGTTTGGGACGGTGAGCAGGGAACCGGGAATATATAACGTATGGGGCCATGGTAAATGCATTGGCAGGTTGTGTTTTTAATCTGCTGGTCCTTAGTTTTATGATCTGTTCTCATGTTTTAAACCGTTTGAGCAAGCATAAGGTTAAGCAACTATTCCTTATATAGCCATTCCACCCTACTCATGATGTTACAAACTTCTGCCATAACCCCTCTCACTCATCTTTTCTACAAGATGAAGAGCCCTAACTTGCTTAGCCTCTCTTCATAACAGAGGTGTTATATTCCCTTGCTTTTAATGCCATGCTTTGAACCATTTTTAGTTCCTCTATATCCTTTTCGGGATAGGGCTGCTAGAACTGCATATAATACTCAAAGTTCAGTTCAGAGACCAATACAGAGCCATAATGATATTCTCAGATTTGTTCTTTATCACTTTGGGGTGTGTTTCTCATCAGGTGAAATTGCTTATTAATGAGGGTCAATTGATCTGTCAGTCTCTCCATATGCATAGCTTTGTTTGTGTTTGTGCAAACAAAACTATGTCTATGAAGACAGAATACAGCAGGCCACACACCCCACCCACACAAACATACACCCCATCTCAACCCCACATACACAGACACTCTACCTCCACACCACACACACACACACGCCATCCCTGCACCATACACACACATACACAGACACACCACCTCCGACCAACACACATACAGACACCCATCCCCACATCATACATACACAGATACCCCACACCTGCACCACAAAGGCACACACATAGACAAACACACAGACACTCCATGCACACTAACATTTTCCCACACCACTACCCACACCCCCCTCCCCTCACACCATATACACATTGTCCTCAATCAGTTATCTGATTTTGTTTCCAGTGATAATTTGTTGGCACCTAACAGTCAGGTTTTAGAGGAAATCATAGAAATGAATCAGTCATACTGGATATTTTGGATGACTCTTGGTACTATATAGACGAGGCCTGTCCAACAGGTAGATCGTGTTCATGTTGGAGCAGAGGAGTGGCCTAGTGGTTGGGGCAAGGTACGTCAGGGGTTCAAATCCCACTAGAGGACCGCAACCTTGGGCCAGAAGGACTGGGGTTTCTAGTCCCACAGGTGTTCCTTGTGGTCTTGGGCAAGCCACTTAACCCTCCATAGCCCATGTTCCCTGTAAGATAGTTATCTCCAAGTTAGAATGCCCTGTTCAATGTAAACCACACTGATGCAGAATAGCACAGTATATAAGAGAATATAAATAAAATACCTTTTTCCTGAGATATGATGGACATTGGAAGATCTTTTATAACATTCAAGTCGAGACTTGATGCTGCAAACCATTTTTGGATGAATGTGCTGATCTGATCAATTAAAGCTTTGTTCTAACCCAAGAGGTTCAAGTAATCAATAGTACCCCCTGACGAAGGCTACGCTGAAACCCAGCTGTATAGGGGTTAGTGAATAATGGACTATTTACTTGCTCACTCTTTGTGTTGCATTGTAAGGTCTTGTAAAATAAGTAATGTTCTGTGCTATCATTTTTATGAAGAGTAGATATTATGTGTTATGAAGAGGTATTGTCAGTCTATGTTATGTTATTTTTTATTATTATCTATGTAATTGTAAGCTGCTCTGAGCAATTTGAAAGTTCAGGATAAGTATTGTATAAATAAATCAAATAAATAAAAACACACCACCCCACCTCACCCCTACACATAAACACAGACATCCCACCTCTGCACCACAAACATCCACCCACTATCTCAAGAGAGACACAAATATATAGACAATACCAGTCATAAAGATATCACATACAGCAATCCAGCCCCTGCTATCCTTAGGTGATATACTCTCTTCACTCTCCCTACCCCATACCACCAGGGATGTTTGAGTTTGCAAAGAGAGGGAAGTAAACCACAATATTTGTCAAACAATAAGCTCATTAATCCTCTTGCAAGTCTTAAGTGCTCCATCTACTCATTCACAGGGCCATACCAAGGGCTGTGGAAGCGGTGCAGCAGCTTAGAGCACAGAAAGGGCTCTGATATCATCAATGGGCTTCCAAGAAGCTCAAAAAGAGTGAGTTACTGCATGTGGCTGGGGAGGAGAGGGGCGCCAGATTCTTAGTTGCACAGGGCGCATTTCTAGCTTGGTACAGTCCTCCTCATTCACATATGACCAGGGCCGGCCCGTCCATTGTGCGAAAATGTTGTTCACACAGGGCCCTGCGCTTTAGGGGGCCCCGCGCAAACTCCATTTTAGCACAATGGACAGCTTCAGAGGGAGCCGGGGAAGCTTGCGCGAAGCCCCAGCTCCCTCTGCAAAGCCGCCAGTGTGAAGAGTTTTCCCTCACGCTGGCGGCTGTTTCAGTGAAGCACGCGACTGCTGGGAAATAACCTTTAACCTTTCCTGACACTCAGCATGCTTCACTGAAACAGCTGTCAGTATGAGGGAAAACACTCTTTACACTGGCGGCTGTGCAGAGGGAGCCAGGGCCTCACACAGGCTTTCCTGGCTCCCTCTGAAGTCCTTTAGATGGCCACGGGGCTCTTCAGTGGAAGGGCAGGGGGGGCACTAGGACTGGATATGGGCTGTGATGGGAGGGGCACTCGGACTGCATATGGGCTGTGATGAGGGGACACTTGGACTGGAAATGGGCTGTGATGGGGGCGTTTACACTGCATATGGGCTGTGATGGGGGGACGTTTGGACTGCAAATGGGCTGTGATGGGGGGAAGCTTGGACGGGAAATGTGCTGTGATGGGGGAAGATTGGACTGGAAATGGGCTATAATGGGGGTAATAGCTTGGACTGCAAATGGGCTGTGATGGGAGGGTAAGCTAGGACTGGAAATGGGCAGATGGGGGCAAGGATTGGAAATGGGCTGATGGGAGGGCTAGGATTAGAAATTGGATGATGGGGGAACTTGGACTGGAAAAGGGATGATGGGGTGCTGGAATAGGACTGGAAATTGGCTGATGGGGGGGGCTAGGATTGGAAATGGGCTGATGGGAGGGCTAGGATTAGAAATTGGATGATGGGGGAACTTGGACTGGAAAAGGGAGGATGGGGTGCTGGAATAGGACTGGAAATTGGCTGATGGGGGGGGGCTAGGTATGGAAATGGGCTGATGGGGAGGCTAGGATTGGAAATTGGATGATGGTGGAATTTGGACTGGAAATGGGCTGATGGGGGCTAGAATAAGTTTGGACTGGAAATGGGCTGATGGGGGCTAGAATAAGACGGGAAATTGGCTGATGGGGGGGCTAGCATTGGAAATTGGCTGATGGAGAGAGCTTGGACTGGAATGGGCTGAAGGGAGCTGGAATAGGACTGGAAATGGGCTGATATTGGGGGGGGGGGCTAGGATTGGAAATTGCCTGATGGGGGCATTTGGATTGGATATGGGCTGATGGGGGCTTGAATAGGACTGGAAATTGGCTGACCAGGGGGAGCTTGGACTGGAAATGGGCTGCTGGGAGGCTGGAATAGGACTGGAAAGGAGCATATCGGGTTCTAGGACTGGAAATGGACCGATTTGGGGGCATGGGAGAATGGGACTAGAAGGGAGCGGATGCTGAGTGGGTCTAGAACTAGAAGGGGGCTGATTTTGGGGGAGGACAAAGGGGATGGGGAATGAGGATGGAAAGGGGAAAAGATATTTTGTGTGGGAGGGAAGAAAAAGCTACAATTGGCTATGTATTGGGAGAGTAAGTGGGGATTGAGAATGGAAGAGTGAAATTTGAGTGGATGAAAAGGAATAAAGAAAGAAATGGGGGAAAGAGCAAAAGGGGAAAGATCAGTATGTTAAAACAGATATAGAGAGAGAATGGAAAAAATCTAGAAGAGAAAAGAAAGGACAAATGGGCAGCTTGCAGAAGACACAAAGAAACCAGAAGAAAGTGACTAGAGCAATTGCAACTGAAAGATAAAATGCCCAAACCAAAGGTAAAAAAATACTTTTTATTTTCAATTTATTAACAGGAATATGTCATCTCTGGGAAATGTGCATCACTAACATCTTTGCATTTTTATTTAGTGCAAGAGGAAATTAATTTATAGTTTTATTTCTCCAGTGATGGTGTACATTTCATGTTTGGCTTTTGGGGTTCCCAATTTAATTATCTTCCTATTTCTAAATTTTGATCCCTTGTTCTTTGTGTGGTGACGGTCTATGTTCTGCATGTGTAACCGAGCTGAGGTATTTTGTTCATGTAGTTTCTATTTGACAGTCCCACTTGTTCTCTTTTCCCAGTAGGAGATGTATTGGTTTAATTTTTGCCATGTTGTCTTTTTGATAGGTAGGGTTTGGTGCTTTGTGAGTCCTGGTATTTATTTATTTATTTATTTAAACAGTTTTTCTATACCACCCCTTCCAGAGATCAGGGTGGTTTATATTTAAACAAACCAGATACATGGAACAGTTATTACAAACCATAATGGTATAACTATGTACAGATACATAAGATCAAGAAAACGTGAAAAGTCATTAACTATATACAGAGCAACTTCCTGGATCAGGAAGCTAGAGGGAGGCTTTTAACAATATACTTATATTTGTAGGTTACATATGAGCGGAGGTAACAATTATGCATTAGACAATGTATTCTGTAAAGAGAAGTGTCTTCAGTTCTTTCCTAAAGGTCTGCAGATCTTTGATTGCCCTAATGGGGTCTGGTAATGTATTCCATAGAGTAGGTGCAGTGAAAGTAAAGGCCCCGCTGCTGATTATTTATTTCGTTTTACACACTAAGGAAGGTATGGCAAGTAAGTTCTGGTTACTCTTTCTTTTGTTCCTGAAGTCTGTTTGTGATTGAATTCTAGATTTGAGGAAGGAGGAAGAGATGAACTGTTTTAGGGACAGTACTTCTGTTTAAATTGTAACACAAACTGTGTTAGTTGATTTACTGAATTATTCTGCTTAGTCTTTTAAACCCTTTGTTGTACAAGTTAAGATGTTCTATGTAAAAAGTTATAATTGTTCTATGTAAAACAAGCTCTGCATTGTTAATTGTTGTTAATTGTACACCGCAACTGATCGCTGGAAGATGCGGTATATAAATAAGTGTTAAATAAATAAAATAAATAAAATTAGTTTGAATGTGATGATTATTGTTTTATATTTTACTCAGCTCACTATTGGAAACCAATGCAGATTCTTGAGTACAGGTGTGATGTGATCTGTTAGGTGAGTTCTGGAAATAATTCTAGTAGTCACATTTTGGGCTTGTTGTAAGGTGTTGATAGTTTTTTTGGGAGATCCTGTAGTAAGATGTTGCAATTATCCCAATAGTAGTACTGCTATGATACAGTGGGTTTGCTATGGGTTCTAAATGGTCAGTGTTTATAGTTCTTCCTAATGAGTTTGGCAGTTGGCACTGGAATATAGTAATTCAGAAATCTGTTAGTCTTTCTTTATCCAGACACTCATTAAGAGGTATGTTTACTAAAAGCACATGTTAACATTATGCAAATATTTATGCAAATTAGGCTCCTTATGAAACTGAGGTCCTCAATGAATCTCCACACATGGCCCCGCACTCCCCTTGGGCCGCCCCTGCATATGACAACCATGTACTTTTCAACTTGTGCGGCTTGCATGTTTCAACTTGTTGAGTAATCTCTAACATTCTATTTGCTGTTTTAGCAGCTGCAATCCACTGAGCTAAAAACTTCAAAGTACTGTCCACAGTGATTGCAAGACCCTTTTCTTGAGCGGTGACTCAGAAGCCAGCATTTAGTACCTGCTGGTGGGATTTGTTTTCCTATGTGCACCACTTTACACTGTTCCATATTAAATTGGAGTGGAAGAGTAGCCTAATAGTTAGAACACTGACTTGGGAACCAAGAGACCAGGGTTCATTTCCGGCTAGCACTCCTTGTGGTCTTGGGCAAGTCACTTCACCTCCTGTCTTGACTATTGTAATGTACTCCTTGCTGGTCTTCCTCTGAATCATCCCTCTCCCCTTCAATCTATTCAACACTCTGCTGCATGGCTAATCTTCCATCAGCCTCATCATGCGCATATTACCCCTCTTCTCAAGTCACTTCATTGGCTCCCTATCTGTTTCTGCATCCAGCTCAAACTTTTCCTGCTGACCTTTAAGTGCTTTCACTCTGCAGCTCCTCACTACCTTTCCTCTCTTATACCTCCCTACACCCCTCACCGGTAACTCCACACTTTTGGCAAATAACTTCTATCTGTGCCCTTCTCTTCTATTCCTAACTCCAGACTTCACTCCTTCCACCTTGTTTCTCCTTATGCCTGGAACAAACTACCTGAGTCTCTATGTCAGGCGCCTTCTCTGGCCCTTTTCAAATCCAGGCTGAAAACTCACCTCTTCGGTGCCACTTTCGGATTTTGAATCACCTGATCTTCTTTGTATTTCCTTGCCATGCCCTCTAGATGTATCCCTGTCCACACCATGGGAGACTATGATAAAATGAGAAAAATAGTTAAGAAAAAACTAAAAGGAGCAGTTGGCAAAGGCTAAAGACTTACATCAAGCTTGGGTGTTGTTTAAAAATACTATCTTGGAAGCCCAGATCAGTTGTATTCCACGCTTTAAGAAAAGTGGAAGAAAGTCCAAAAAACTGCCAGCATGGTTTAAAGGTGAGGTCAGAGAGGCTTTTGTTGCCATCTTTCAGGAAATGGAAAAAAGAGCCAAATGATGAAAACTGGAAACAACACAAGCACTGGCAAGTTAAATGCAAGGCATTGATAAGGCAGGCAAAGAGAGAATTTGAGAAGAAGCTTGCTGTGGAAGCAAAAATGTGTAATAAAGACTTTTTCAAGTACATTCATAGCAAAAAAAACCTGTGAGAGAGTCAGTTGGACCATTAGAGGATAGAGGGGGTAAAAGAGGCACTAAGAAGGGGCAAGGCCATAGCGGAAAGACTGAATGAATTATTTGCTTTGGGTTTTACTGAGGAAGATGTAAGGATGTTACCCATGACTGAAGTGGTATTTAAAGGTGATACTGCAGAACTGAAAGAAATATCAATACACCGGGATGATGTATTACAACTATTTGATAATCTGAAGAGTAGCAAATCACCTGGACCAGATGGTATATATCCAAGTTTGTTGAAAGAACTGAAATATGAGATTGCAGACCTGCTATTAGTAATCTGTGAACTATCATTAAAATCATCTGTAATACCTAAAGACTGGAGGATGGCCAATGTAACGCCAATTTTTTAAAGGGTTCCAGGGGTGATCTGGGAAACTACAGACATGTGAGCCTGACATCAGTACTGGGAAAAATGGAAGAAATCATAATAAAGAACAAAATTACTGAACATGTAGATAGTCATGGCTTAATGGGAGGCAGCCAACATGGCTTTAAACGAGGAAGATCTTGTCTTACTAATCTGTTATGCTTTTTTGAAGGTGTGAATAAACAGGTAGACAAAGGTGAGTCAGTTGATATAGTGTATCTGGACTTTCAGAAAGCCTTTGACAAGTTCCCTCAGAGACTTTTGGCAAAACTAAAAAGTCATGGGATAGGAGGCAGTGTACTATTGTGGAACAGGAACTGGTTAAAAGATAGAAAGCAAAGGGTAGGGCTAAAAGGCCAATTTTCCCAATGGAGAAAGTTGGAGTACCCAAGGGATCTCTGCTGGGTCCGCTGCTTTTTGACATATTCATAAATGACCTGGAAAAGGGAATAGCGAGTGAAATTATCAAATTTGCAGATGACACGACACTACTTAAAGTTGTTAAAACCCATGAGGATTATGGGAAATTGCAAGAGGATCTTGATAAATTGGAAGACTGGGCATCCAAATGGCAGATGAAATTTAATGTGGACAAGTGCAAAGTTATTCACCTAGAAAAGAACAACCCAAACTATGGTTACACGATGCAAGGTTCCACATTAGAAACCACCACCCAGGAAAAAGATTTAGGCGTCATCGTGGATAACATGTTAAAACCCTCCACCCAGTGTGCAGTGGCAGCCAAGAGAGCAAGTAGAATGCTAGGTATCATAAGGAAAGGAATGGAAAATAAAACAAAAGATATTATAATGCCTCTATATCGTTCCATGGTGAGACCGCACCTTGAATATTGTGTGCAATTCTGGTCGCCGTATCTTAAAAAGGATATAGTGTTATTAGAAAAGGTTCGGAGAAGAGCCACCAAAATGGTAAAGGGGATGGAAGGATACCCCTATGAAGAAAAGCTAAAAAGGTTAGGGCTCTTTAACCTGGAAAAGAGACGGCTGAGGGGCGATATGATAGAAGTCTATAAATTAATGAACGGAGTGGAATGGGTAAACGTAGATCGATTGTTTACATTATCAGAATATAGAAAGACTAGGGGACATGCAATGAAGCTACAGGGTAAACTAAGACTAATAAGAGAAAATATTTTTGTCACTCAAAAGCTGTTAGTGTAGCTGGGTTTAAAAAAGTTTGGACAAGTTCCTGGAGGATAGGTCCATAAAACATTACTAAAAGGGACCTGGGATAATACTGCTTGACCCAATACAAGCATTGTGGAACCTATCTTTTGGGGAAACTGCTAGGTACTTATGATCTAGATTGGCCACTGTTGGAAACAGGATACTGGGCTTGATGGACCTTGGTCTGACCCAGTATGGCATATCTTATGTTCTTACTGTGTTGTCTGTCTTAACTAGATTGTAAGCGCTGATGAACAGGCATTGTCTCTTACCTGTCTGTGCAGTGCTGCTTCTGTCTTGTAGCACTATACAAATGCTTAGTAGTAGTAGTTAACCCTCCGTTGCCTCAGAAAAATCCAAGTCCAATGTCCCTGTTTAATGTACATTATCAAGTTTAATTTACAATGTAAACCACTTTGAAATGATGAAGCAGTATAAAAAAACCTGTTAAATTAATAAATCTGCCATTTAGATACCCAGTCTTCTAGTATCATAAGATCTTTCTGCAAATCCTCACAACCCTCTGCAATTTTAATAACTGAATAACTTTGTGACACCTACACATTTCATCACCTTACTTGTTACTCCTATAACCAGATCATTTATGAATGCATTAAACAGCACAGCTCCCAGTACAGATCTCTAGATCATTTATGACTGCGTTAAACAGCACAGCTCCCAGTACACATCCTTGGGACTCTTGTCATGATAGCTAATATCAGTGCATTTTTGCTAGAAAAAAAAAGGTGCCGGTACTCACATGCAGGGTTCTTTCATTACTACATGAAGACCAGGGGTCAGTTTTAACAGACAATGAAAAAAGTTCCAGCACTCATTTCCAACGAGTACCTCCTCAAAAAAACCCTTGGCAATTATCATGACAAGCATGTTGTTAACTTCAAGACTAGTCCTTTAAGTAACACACTTGAAACACTGTAAGGGGCTTTTTAGAAAAGATGGCAATTTGGGATGTCTAAGCCAGAATGTATGAAATAAAAGCAGGCACATCTAGCTGCAGATACGATTTCACAAACATGGATGTGCATGATATTGATATCTGTGAGAGCATCTACACAGACATCCCTAGAATAGCGAGGCCGCGGGGCCATGTCCACGGGGCCGGCACTAACCGGGGGGGGCGGCTACGTGCACGCTCTGCCCGGCGTTATGCCGTGCTGGGGACGGGGGGCGGGGCGCAAGTGGAGCCTTTGTGCCCATTGGCTCCCGCGGGTTGTTTGGCGGCACGGGAGCCAATGGGAGAGGGAGGCTGCCCTCGGTGGGGAATTTGAGTGGGGACGCGGCGTGGCTCCGGCCTCTTCTGGTCTGCTGCCGGAGACGCCGGACGGAGTGCTGAGAGCGCGACTATTTTCTTGGCCATTAACGGTGGGTCAGGGGCAGTACAGGAGAGCGGAGGGTGAGAGTGTGAGTCTATTTGAGCGCGCTATTGCTGGATCTGAGTCTGGGAGCAGGGGACGAGGTGTGCCGAGCACGTGGGTAGCTCAACAGGTCCTATGGACCTGGCAATGGTTTTAGCGTCTTGGAAGCTGCGGAAGTTTTTTTTCTTGCTTCCCAGGGGCTGCGAGTTAAATAAATAATAATAATAATAGCAGGGAAATGGAGGGGGCTTCAGGAAAAGGAAAAGGGCCAAGCAGGGGGAGAGGGGTGGACAGGGCTGCACGAAGTGGGGGCCGGTCGGGCCACGAGGCTGGCAATGAGCATGTGGGCACAGGCACCATTGGGCGGGGTGGCAGGCCGCAAGGCACATCAGCAAGAGGGAAGGCTGTGTGAGGGGGGGGGCTAAGAGTAAAGCAGCTAACAAGGGAAAGGGTGGGAGGGGGGCTGTAGGCAGGCAGGGGGGCCTAGCAGGGGAAAAGGGGGGCGGGGGGGGCAACAGGCTGGAAGGTGAGCTGGCCCAGGCTCAGAGTGCGGTTGCTGGGGACCTCCAAGGGAGTGATTCAGGGGAGGCTGGTCGGGTGCCTCGGGGTAGTCGGGGCAGCAGGAGTGAGGGTTATCAAGGGGTGCTTCGGGGCAAGGGGCGGGGCGGGGGGTTGCAGGTCGCCTAAGCGGTGGGCCCGTTTCCCTTGAAGGGGGTTTAGGTGCATTGGGGGAAAGGGATAGGTGGTGGTTGGCGGGTAAGGCAGGATGGCACGGGGATTTGAGAGGCGGCTCATCGACAGCTTGGGAGCATTGGCAGGGTGGGGTTCAAGGCTCATCACACGCTGAGTGGCTAGGGTTTTGGCAGCCACCATGGGCTATGGTGGGTGTCTCTTCGCCCTTTCCTGTTTTCTCTCCGCAGGTACCCCCTGTTTGGCAGTATGCGGGGAGTCCTTGGTGGAGCGCGTCGCGACAAGGAGACGGCGCAAGTTTGAGCATGGCGGGAAGTCAAGTGGAAGGAAGAGCGGTGAGGGAGACAGAGGCCGCCGGTCAGGCGGCTGCAGAGCATCAGGAGATCGGTGTTTAGACGGAAGTGTTGGAGAGCGCTTCAGGTGAGTTGGCAGTTGACCAAGGTGCGGCAGCTAGGGACGGAACAGGGACGGCCGGCGAGGGGCGAAAGAATAGAGGCCGTAAGCGGAAACATTTGTGTCATAGGCGTAGGAGATATGTGTCCTCTTCCACGTCGTCCACTGACTCGTCGTCTGGTTCGACGTTGGAGGTGGGCTGTAAGGGCCGAGAACAGGGGGTATCGGAGGGGAGGCGGGAAATAGGTGGGGCAGCACCTATGTTAGCAGCTTTCTCGGAGTTATGGGAGGGAGTACCTAGGAATTTGCGACAGAAAATCCAAGGGCGGCGTTATATTGACATTTTTCGGTTATTAGAAGGCCGGAAGCGGTCAGGGGACAGTAGAAGAAAGAGGAAGGAGGACGAGAAGGCGGGTAGGGTGCGGAGAGTGGCTTGGAATGTGGTAAATTGGACACAGGCCTTTTTAAGGTTGGCCAGTGTTTGGGGGCATTCGCACCCGGAGCAGTACGGTATGCTGTTGGCATACGCGGACTCCATCTTAGAGGCGTCGGTGATGCATGAAGGGTGGGCTTGGCTCAATTTTGACGAGAAGTTCGGCGATAAGATGGAAGAGAGCCAGATGCTGTCCTGGGGGATGCAAGATATTAATTTATGGTTGACGCAGATGGCGGTTAGACCTGGTGTTGGAGGGGGGAGCGGGCCAAAAGGGGGATCGGTCAGTGCAGTGGGCGCTGCGAAGCCCTTTCGTGCGGGCATGCCCCCGATGGTACAGAGAACGACGGGGGGAGGGAGCACCGGGGATGTCTGTTGGAGATTCAACAAGTCTTGGTGCCCCTTTCCGGACTGTAAATTCCAGCACGCCTGCTCTGTCTGTAGCGGGGGACATTCTGCCCTCAAATGTGTTAAAAGAAGTGCTGCTGGAGCCAATGCCCCCCCCCCTCTAAGCAATAGGAGCTTGCTGAGCTTGGCTCCTACTCCTTTAAGTTTCAAGCACTGCGACCATGGCTGCAACGTTATCCCAGGAAGCAAGACAGTTTAATATTGGAAAGGGGGTTTCGGTGGGGGTTTACGATTCTGGTTGTGGGTAAGGTAACAGCAGCTAGGGCTGGGAATTCCCTGTCGGTTAGACAGTTTGCCCCGATTGTAAGAGATAAGTTGGCTGGGGAGATCGTGTTGGGACGGGTTGCTGGCCCCTTTGCGGAGCAGCCATTTGCAGACTTTGTGGTCTCTCCCTTGGGAATAATACCGAAGAAGGAGCCGGGGAAGTGTCGTTTAATCCATAATCTATCATTCCCTGCGGGCTCTTCGGTTAATGACCACATCCCAAGAGATGTGTGTGCGGTGCATTATGCATCCTTTGATGAGGCGGTGGATTTGGTCAAGGACAGCGGCCCGGGGTGCTTGATGGCTAAGGCAGATATTGAATCAGCCTTCCGTTTGTTGCCTGTGCACCCGTCGGCTTTTCATTTGTTGGGTTTCTGCTTTGAGGGGCAATTTTATTTCGACAAGAGCATGCCTATGGGATGCATGATATCCTGCGCTTACTTTGAGCGGTTTAGTACCTTCATGCATTGGGCTCTTGTTGAGCGGAGGGGTAGTGGTCAGGTAGTGCATTACTTGGATGATTTCTTCTTGGTAGGGGTGGCGCAGTCTGGACAGTGCCGGGATTTGTTGGAGGGCTTTATGCAGTTGGCACGGGAGTGGGGTGTACCATTGGCGGCCGGTAAGACGGAGGGCCCGGTGACTAGTATTACGTTTTTGGGGGTGGAGCTGGATTCTGAATTAATGATAGCAAGATTGCCTGCAGACAAGGTCACGAGGCTGCGAGTATTGGTGGCGAACGTGATGGTCTCCCCGAAGATGACGTTGCGGGAGATGCAGGCTCTCATAGGTTCCATTAATTTTGCATGTCGGGTTATTCCCATGGGCCTCATCATCGGATCAGGGTTTCACGGAGCATGCGAGCGGACTTAGGGGTATGGGATGAGTTTCTGCAAGATTTCAATGGTGTCACGGTGTTTCGGGAGAGGGAGATATCCAGTGATGACTTACAATTATATACTGACGCGGCCGGGGGGGCTGGATTGGGGGTATTCTTTGGGGGCTCATGATGCGCGGCGGAATGGCCTCAGTCTTGGCGGGATGCTGGCATTATGAGTAATATTTATTTATTTATTTATTTATTTTATTTACTTATTTCTTGGAGTTGTTCCCCATCCTGGTGGTGCTTACAGTGTGGCCGGACAGGCTACGGCATCGCCAGTTAGTGTGGTGGTGCGACAACGAGGCGGTGGTCAGTGTGCTGAATAATTACGCCCCAAGATGCAAACCGGTGGCCGACTTAATGCGGCAGGTGGTCTTAGCCTGCTTGCGGTTGAATGTCGTGATTAAGGCTCGCCATATTCCAGGGATTACTAGCAAAATTGCTGATGCTCTTTCCCGTTTTAAGTGGGAGCTGTTTCGGACCTTGGCGCCGGAAGCAGAGGAAGAAGGGGCTATGGTCCCAGCGCACTTATGGCAGATTGGCCTGGGGACATGAAAGACTTGCTGAAGAAGTCAGTGTTGGCTACTACGTGGGAGGCGTACCAGAGGGGATGCAGCAGTGTGGTGTCCTCCCCTGTGTAAGATAGTGTTGGCTGTGGGCATTGGGGGTGTTGCAGCTGGAGGGGGTTTGGCGGGATCCCAGAGGTTTCCGGGGTCCGGAGCCGGATGCAAGCATTAGGGCGGGGGTGGGGTACCCCCGACCCGGACAATCCCTCAGGTTTTTGCTAATAATATGGCGAAGCCGGATGAGGGAGGGTGAGGCATTTTAGTCGGGGCCTGTACCCGGCGGACGCAGAAGCGGCGTCACTTTGCTAATAACATGGCTGGTGATGGCTCACTCTGCTGGGGGGGGGGGAGCGGTGGAGGTAAATTAATGTGTTGGATTGTTGTTGGCTATTGTTGAAGTTTTAATAAAGCTGCGACCAGTTTGAGTCCAAATGAGGTGTAATTGTCTTTTATGGGAAAGATCAGGTGAAGAGCCCTAAAGGTAGGGGTGGGGGGTGGGGGAGTAAGGGCATGTAGCAACGGGTCCACCGTACCCGGTTATAGTATTATTGTAGACCCGGGACATCTAGGAATAGCCTAATGGTCAGAGCAATTGTCTAGGACCACTGAAGCCAGGGCTCAAATCCCACTTTTGATGCCATTGTGATTGTGCTGATTACTAGGAATGATGTAATGCTATCATCTCTACACTCTGGATATTTTGCTGCCAAAATCAGCACTTTCCTGATAATTATTTATGCATGGAGAAGTTCTAATCTTAGATGCAACTGTGGACCTTCAGGACATTTCTGAGATCAGTCAGTGACATCCAGGTTCCTGGGAGCGCCCCTAGCCACGCCTCCACCATGCCCCTGTTCAGACTTGGCCGTCCACAGACCCAGCTTCTAAAATGTCACTGAAGACATCTCTATGCGTGTTTTCAGATGTCCAAAGCATGAATAAGCTTCCAAAATAACCCCCTGTATCTTCGACATTCTGAGTTACCCAATAACAATTAAATAACAATTGTCACATATCGTCACTTTGTTTGAGAAGACATTTTGCCCAGTCAATACATTTGAATATAAGTAGGAAGCCCCCAAAATATGTGATGGTATCTTTTTGGTTTCAAATGTTGAAAAATGTTTTATTCATCTTGATTTTGTGGATATATCTTGAAAGTGTCATCTCCTGTACATGACCTTTACCATTCAGCCAAAATGCTTGCTAGCAACTCAATGTTTTCATCAGTGTGGCTGCTGAAATTTAATGCTTGGTCTGAGGCAGATGTTAAAGTTTTGGTTTTAGTGAGCACACTCTAAACATTGGATGGAGGAGAACATACAACATTGTTTCCTGTGCACATACTGAACCCTCACTAATATGTGATATATCTTCAGTTACAAGAGCAATATATTTGCAGACTGTTGAAAAACCAAAGACATGGGGAAAGTAACTTGTACTTAAGCAGGTGTAACTCCCTCCCTTTCTTTATTCCTTTATCATCCACTCAAATTTCACTCTTCCATTCTCAATCCCCAAAGGCATGGAAACATTCTCAATTCCATTCTCAAATCCCAAAGGCATGGAAACATGGAGAAAGCAACCTGTCCTGTGTCGCAGGTTCAGCCCTAGCAACCCTGCTGGGTAGACTGCCATCATCCACTATGCTACATTCACAATTTCAGTGTCTCCACACTAAAGTCTTCTGACCCATGTAAGCATGCAAACTAACCCATTATTGAATATCGTGTCATTTTTAGTGCATGCATGTATGCATACTAAATGGTTTTTGGATATATGTCTAAGCTTTATTGCACTGAGTTCATAAAAAGAGAAACCAAGTCAAACAACAAAAAAAACTGCAGCATCCTCAGCTAGAGTTTCAGTCTCTCTGTTATTCTCTTCAAATTAGTTTGGTGTTGCGGGTAAAGATCAAACTGTAACCAGGCAATTTTGAAACTTGCAGGTTTAACCATATTTTTCTCCCAGATTTGTTTGAAAAAATGAATTGGATTTTCCCAGTGGATCTGGAAAAATGAAATCCAAATCTCTCTTCCCCCCTCAAGTATTAGCATGATCACTTGCTTCCACTCTAGCTGACTCCACCAAGCCCACCTTCTTCTATTAATGCACCCAGCACTGCCCATCTTCCCCCTCGCTCTACTTGCTGATATCCCTGAGCCCTGCCACCTGTCTTGCACTGAGATTGCTGAGCCAACTCCTTTCTTCCCTCTTATTTCAGAGTTGGTCTAGTACATTGGTGATTAAACTGGTCCTTGGTGGCCCCCAGCCAGTGACTCTTTCAGGACATGCTTAATGACTACATACATTATAAAATACGAGATATTTCCATTCATTGGAAACAATACATGCAAACATATCTCATGCATATTTATTAGGGATATCTGATTGACAGCAGGGGAATGAACCCAAGGACCGGTTTGAACACCACTCATGCAATACTCCAATATCTTGTCTCTGACTTCATGAAAGACCTAAAAGGTTAAATCTAATCCAGGGTATCATGCCCACAACACTAACCAGAATGACAGTCAATCAGAACTAAATTTGAAACTCACTACAAATTGAAATAATTTCCTGAATTTTAGATAATGTTATCATTTGCCAAATTCAATTCGATATACTTAGTTTGTCAGTTGTATTTTGAATCCAAATCAGGAGTCATCAAGCCCTTTAAGAAAATGAAAAACAAGAACTCATTAAAAGTTGTCATTTCAAATACGAGCAAAATCTTACATGAACAATTACTCAGCACAAGATGAACATTAAAAAACTAGGTTTCTCTTGGTGATGTCATTTGTCCTTTTTAGACAAGTGCTGATGACAGATTAACCATTTCTAAATGTCCACCAGAGCACGTCAATGATTCATTAGGCAAAGAAATCACGGTTCAGAATAATCACTGAGCACGGTGGATTTGAGGGTCATCCAAATGCCAAGAAGAGAAGAAGACATGGGCCTTGCTCATTATTGCCGTACTTTCCATGACCAAAGATAACACAGACAATAAATTCCAGTGAAGAAAGGTCAGCAATAATGTGATGGCCATTCAGCAGCTCTGCTCTTATGTTTACTAATGCATCGTCTACTGGCACATTGACTATAATTAAACTTGCCCTTGCATTGTTTTTTGTAGGGAGAATTGGATAGTTAATTTACTTTGGAAGGAGTCCAGAAAGAACAGCACCAACAAGAATTTAAAAAAAAAATGAAATGTTTTTGTTAGAGAATCATAAGACCTGGAATATTTAAATGAGGGTCGCAAAAGGAAAGGCTGTTAATCAGCTTGGAACATCTAATGCGTGATGAAAGATAACAGTAATAAGAGATTACGTTTTTAACTGCAGTTAATTCCCTACGTTCTCTTTTAAAACTTTACTCAATCAAACTGCAACAACCGTGCAGAAAATGGTAGATTATTTTATGACTATTTGTATTCAAGAAGAAAAAGATTTATGCATGAGATGCAAATTATTCTGTGTTATTTAAGCATCCAAAGGAAAACAAAACTGGAATATAAATGTTTTGAGGGCATATTCATTTTAAACATAAACATGGAAAGATTACTGCATTATTTATCAGTCCAAGGCTGTAGTGACATAAAACATAAAGGTATGATAATATTTTTTGTGAAGCATCACAAATTGTCATAAAGTAGTCAAAAAATACCTACATTGTGAAATCTCTGACTGTTATATGATGGAATTCAAGTTTGGGTCTTTCAAATAAACATAATAAACTTGATTGGTTCTGTAAGTCTTGGGGGTATGTTTACTAAACCTTCTTAACGTGCGTGCTGTGCAATTAGCGCACGCTAAGGTACCTTAGCGCGCGCTAATGATGCTTTAGGGGCAAAAATGCGCTTTAGTGCACGCTCATGCGTGCAGCGGCGCAAACGAGCGCTGAAGGCGTGGAAAGGCTCCCGGAGGGCGGAGGAAGGCTCCCCAGGGGCAGAGAGAAGGGGTCAATGGGTGGAGAGTGGGAGGGGAGAGGCTCCCCGCACACTAACGATGTGAAATTCGAGGCCAAAAATAACGCAAGTGAAAACCTTGCGTTAAAGCCAATTTAAAGGGAAAAGAAACCATTTCTGTCAGCAATGTACAGCAAAACCAGGGAAACCTACAAAAAAGTGATAAGTGTGATACATGTGCACGGAACAAAAGTGCAAATAAACATTGACCCCAACAAAATAAAAAAAAATCATAATCAAGCTGGGCAATAGTGGTAGTATTGGGAAACACTCCCAATAAAGCCCCAAAAAATAAATATGAATTTTAGAAGTGTCTACGCTCCGTCCCCATACAAGGTGAATGATCCCACAATGAAATAGCACTGATCAGGGTTTCCCTCTCCATTGGACAGGTTACCTATGGCATGCACATGTTCCACAACAGCAGGGCGGGCATGTCGGAATGGGCAACTGGACAGATGCTGGGAAAGGGGATACAGAGGGCTGCAGGCGGCACATGCTTTGGTGCAGCTGGGGCTCAGTGCGGACTAGGCAGATGCCTAGGTGGCACTTAGGAATGCTGAAACTGAACAGCAGCCAGACAGCAACTGATGAGGGCCCAACATGGGCATGAGAGTGTTTATCACAGTGTCACAGGGGATAGTACCCAGCAGGTACCCCCAAGAGCACAGAACATTGGCAGGCGGTGTTGGGGGGAAGTGTGGACGCTTATGCAGGCACTGCTACCCCACAACACGCACCATAGGCAGCCGCCTATCTGCACACTGGATGGCTTGAGACTGCACACCACCAGCACCACCAGCAGAAGGGCATGTCAGCATGGTGGCACAGGTGTACTGGAGGTGGAGGGGGGCAGTGGCAGCTGCCCAGAGCCAACCATGGCCTAGCTCTGTGTAGGTGGGTGCCATGCACTGCAACAGACAGGCTCTGTCTGACAAACAACCATGGTATCTCCAGGGACTGCACTGTCTCTGTGAGCACAGTGTGGTGCGGTGAACACTGTGCTCCTGAACAGCCAGTGTGTTCAGGAGCAGAAAGTCACAAGTTCAAGTCCCAGCTGGGGCTACTGCCAATCCAGTCCCCATATTTTACCCGCTACTAAACCGTGATAGTAAGGACAAACCTTTATTGCAGAGAACATACGCATGGTTCAAACGCCTATATTTTACCCCACCGAGCACAGACACCAGAAACATGCGCATTACCTAGAGCAGAGTCCCCAAAATGCAGTCCTGGAGGGCCACAAATCATTCAGGTTTTATGCAGTCTCCAATATAAGGCCATGTCAGCATGGTGGCGGAGGGGTACTGGTGGTGGAGGGGGCAGTGGCAGCTGCCCAGAGCAGACCATGGCCTAGCCCTGTGTAGGTGGGTGCTATGCACTGCAACAGACAGGCCCTGCTGGACAAACAGTCATGGTATCAGCAGGGAATGCACTATCTCTGTGGAAACATGGTGGTGCAGTGCACACAATCAGTGTGTTTGGAGGCAGAAGGTCACAGTTTCAAGTCCCAGCTATGGTGCCTGCCAACCCAGTCCCCATATTTTACCCACTACTGCAACATGCTAATACAGACAGAACCTTTATTGCAGATGACGTAAACATGCCCAAAACACCTACATTTTACCCTACAGAGCAAAGACACCATAAACAGGCGCATTACCTAGAGCAGAGTCTCCCAAATGCAGTCCTGGAGGGCCAAACACCATTCAGGTTCCATGCTGCCTCTAATAAAGATGCCTGTGCTGCATATCTATGCACCACCTCCATGGTATGCAGATGTATCTCATGCATATTCATGAGGGACAGCATGAAAACCCGAACAGTGTTTGGCACACCAGGACTGGAGTTGGGAACCTCTGCCGTAAAGCAGCAGCCAACAGGGGCAGACACACCCACACCCACAGGCTCCATTAGCCAATGCCTCCTGGAGAGGCAGGACATTGGGCCCTGCGTGCATCTCCCAATACTAGCACTTGCATACCTTAGCAATGCCACCCTACACCTGGGAATACGGTACACAGCTATCAAAAGTTTTCTATGATTACTGGCAGATAGCAATTCCTACGTTAAGTACAGTTTGCTGATTGAGCTCCATGATAGCAACCTTTCTGATGTCTGTGGAGTATGCTTCAGGTCTGGTCTCTGACAGTGTTTATCACCCTGGGGAGTGACCCCCAACAGTATTGCGTACCATATCCATGCCTGCACTGTGCCCAGGACTGGTGTGGTGGCCAGGGCTGCTAAACTCCTCTATAGTAGCACAATGCTGGCATAGGTGTGGGAGTGTGTGTCTGTCTATCCAGTGTGTGGTGGCTGCAAACACCCTCCACAGGCCACACTGCCAGCACTGTTGCCAGTAATGGCCTGCCAATGTGCATAATGAGGAGCAAGATACCATGGGTATAGCCCGGACAGGCTGGCCTGGCCAGGATGCATCTGCACAGGGCATAGGGCACTGGCTGGGACATTGTAGTGCCCGGCCACCACCTGCACAGACAGGGTGGCCACAGCATGTCCTGCTGGGAGATCACTCTCACCCTGACTGTGCAGTGACCACAGCATGGCTAGGCTTCCCCATAGTGCTATATAGTATTTTTTTCATGTGATATTTATGGGGTTTCTTTGGGGGCCCAGTCACTGATTTATCTGCTTGTTGTGTATGCTGACATCCAAGTTCTGGGTGCACGCATTTCTGCCAGGAACATGCACTATGGACTAGCTAGCAGACTGTCTGCAGCTGGTATGTGTCTTGATGGAGCGCCTTGCAGGGTGCAGTGGCTGAAGGCTTGCTGCAGGAGAATATCAGATAGTGGAGGGGTGCAGCTTAGCATATCCAGGCCTAATGTCTGTCTGCTATTGCGGTATGGATGTGTACAGAGCTGCATTGACTGCCCTGTAGGGTGTCTGTTCCCCAGCAGGACTGGGGTTGATGGTCCCCTCTACTGCCACCATTGCAGGGAGGTAGAATGTGGATCTGTTGGTCGGAGACCCTGTTTCCCACCCTCGGCCCTGGAGGAGGAGGGTGGTGGTACATAATCTTCCTAGGGGTCCATAGGGGCTACACCTGACAGAGACATACAGATATATCCAAGGTGTGTCTGCAGAAACTATCTATCTTACACATTAGCACTGCTGGGGACCTCCAGCATGGCCTATCTCTGCTGTGGACCTGGTGCTGGGCGCCACACCTCACCCTCAGGGTGAGTGCAGTACCTGCACAATGTGACGGTGTGTAGCTACTCTGTGCCAGTACCACACACGGTCAGTTCCCCCTACCAGGCCGAGGTGCTGTGGGGGTGCATACCCCATCTTGTGATCAGCTGTAGACTGCTGATTTGCATGTGCAGTGCATCATGGGTATGGGTGGGTTAACCCTATCCTGGTGACCACAGCAGACTGTTTGTGTGGTGGCTTGCAGTCTTTCTGCAGCCAGCCAGGGGCCTGCTAGCAGCTGTAGCCCACTGGTTATTTCACTGCCAGTGGAGCCAGAGGTCATGGGTTCAAACCCACAGTGGGGTTATTTGATAGGGCTGTCCAAAGCATTATCTATTTTTAATGTACATTAGTGCTGCCAGCAAAAACACCCTCAGCGTACTGTACCCTTAAGGTGCCTCAGAGGGCGCTTTATAGGGCGCCCTATAGGGCACCTTATGCTTACTGTCCATATAAGGTGCACTATACAGTATCCTATGGAGCGACTGATAGGGTGCCCTTTAGGGGACATTATAGGGTGCCGTGGCGGATAGTGCACTTTATAATGTGCCCTATGGGGTGCCTTATAGAGTGCCTTATGCGGCACCTTAAGTTACGGCACATGAGGGTGTGTTTGCTGGCAGCAATTAATAAAATACTGCAGGAAAGAATACTTACATGTCAAAGCTCATGCCTCAGCCAGCCTTATGTATTAGACACACTGGGGATTGAACTCATGACCCCTGTATCATCAGTCAGTGCCTTAGCCATTGTGCTACACTGCTGTTCCTCCTTGCATGTCAGCGCACCTACTTAAGATTTTCATGCGTTTAAATGCACAGTGCTGCCATCAAAAACAGTGCTATGACCTTGCTGTGCCTCATAGGGCACCCTACATGGCGCCCTATAGGCCACCCTTTAAGCAACATTGTAGGGTGCCTTGGCGGACAGTGCACTTTAAAATGTGCCCTCTGGAGTACCTTATGGGGTGCCTTATGCAGCACCTTATGTTACAGCGCTTTGAGAGTGTGTTTGCTAGCAGCAGTAATTAAAATAAAGTTATAAAGCCTCATAATGCAATATTACACATAAATTGTAGTGCCTCAGCCAGCCTTATTCATTGGGCACAGTGGGGGATTGAACCCATGACCCCTGCATCATCTGTCAGTGTCTTTACCGTTGTACTGCAGCCCTGTTCCTTTGTTTGCACATCAGCGCGCCTGCTTATGCTTCCTGTGCGCGTTACACGTGCGCTAATGTGCGCAGCACACAAGAGCGTGCAGCACAGCGTGCGCTAAGCCCGTTTTGCTATTTTTGACCGGACCGCCCACTCCTTTTATGGCATCCTGCAGACTAATGCGGCGCGCTCGTTAAGAAGGTTTAGTAAACATACCCCTTGGAGTAGTGTTTTCCAGTTTTATCTTAGAAAGTCATTTTTCTATGCCTTTGTAAACAATGAATTTGTTTAGCTGTTCACCATTCATCTAAACCAGTGGTTCTCAACCCAAAACTCTGGGACCCTCAGGCCAGTCATGTGCATTGAAGTATGTGTAGTGAAAGGATGTGTGCATTGGACACTTTCTGACCCACTGGCCTGCCAGCACTTACGCCCAGTGTGTACTAGGGAGCTTGTGACTTGCTATAGACATGTAGAATGTGTGTCATTGAAGGGCACAACTTCAAGATCCTTTCCATGGTGGGTCTGCATACAACCTTGGAGTTAGTACTGGCATTGTGTGAGTAATCATGGGCAGTGCTAATTCTATAGGGGCTGTGGCCACCTTCAAGAACTCCATCTTCCATCACACACTGTGCACTAGAAAGGATATCTGGATATGGAAGTCCCTGCCAGAAAATATCAGAACCACAAAAGGCATCAAGGACTTCCACAAAAGGATAGACACACTGAACATTTCAGACATATCACTTAAGCAATTTCTTTCAGACATATCATTTAAGCAAATACCTTATCCTGAACCTCTGCAAATGCAACCCACTTTCCCATACCAAGCCACCTCTAAGTCTAGTTCTAATGACCCATCATCCCTGCCCCTCTTACTGTATATAAGTTCTGTAAATACCTTATTTTTATTTATTTAGACAGTTTTGTATACCACCTTATCCTTCAATCAAAGTGGTCACAACACAATTGGGGGATACATTTAACACAAGGGGATATGAGACACATACACTAATACTTACAGGGAACATGGACAGTGGAGGGTTAAAGTGACTTGCCCAAGACCACCTGTGGGACTAGAAACCTCAGTCCTTCTGGCCCAAGATTGCTGTCCTCTAGTGGGATTTGAACCCCTGACTTTCTGGTCTGAGGTAACTTGACCCAACCACTAGGCCACACCTCCCTATCCTGAACTCCTCCCTTATCCTGAACCCTGTGAATGCAGCCCACTTTCCCATACCAAGCCACTTCTAAGTCTATTTCTAATGACCCATCATACCTGCCCTTGTATAAAGGTTCCACATTGTTTTTATTTATCAATGTTAATATGACTCTAGTTTATTGTAATAGTTGACTTATCATTATTTGTACTAGTTTAGGGGGTCATTCCAATCCCGAATAGCGGGGGCTGGATGTCCAATATGGACATCAAACACCCACTATTCACCTATACCCAATGCCGAGGTCAGAGCTCCCGGAGATGTGCAGGGAGCACTGTATGAGGACCAGAGGGAGCAGGCCAAGGGAGGAATGAGGGCAGGCCCGGAGGCATGACCCTGACCCCTGACGTACAGAGTCTATTCCAGATGTGGCCCTATACATCGAGAAGATAGGCAGGGGACTTATTCCACCTCAGAGGTGGAATAAGTGCTTCCATGCATGGCAGTCTGCGGCAGAGAATCCCTACAGCCCAACTCCAGCCTCCACAAGCCCGTTTGGGGGTCAGGCGGCAGGAAAAAAAAGACATGCTGGGTCTGGGGGTGAGAATGGCTTCTGCATGGCATCCTGGTACACAGCAAGAAGAGAAACTTGAGCCGATGAGATCTCTGCTCCTCCAAGAGCACTATATCTACCTAGAAGGGAGTCAGCTGCAAGCCATAATAACGTCATTAAGAAAATCTTGGGAACTTGCGCCATGGAGCAATGTACCATGGCCAGCCCTGCACCTCTTCAAACCGAAACAGGGCTATCTGCATCCCTGGTGTCTCAGTCTGCAAGTGGCGCAAAGAGGAGGGCACTCCACTGTTCATCCCCATCACCACCAGCTCAGGAACATTGACACAGATGCCTGTCCAGCCCACTTTATCTTCTACTCATATTTTGAAACCTGTGCCCCATGGAAGAGGGGAACCCTATGGTTTTCTCCTTTCCACTGCCCATCATCCCCTTACCTTCCTCCTCTAAGAACAGTGACGTATCATCCAGCATATCATCATGCCAACATAGGGTTGGAAAATAAAGTGGTATTATCAGGTCAGGTTAGAATTATATTACTAAAAACAAAATAGAAAACCAGCCCATGAATGTGTATAATGAACAAGAATGATGCAAAGTTAAAATGGTTTTATGAAAATTGAGTTGTCAGTAAAGTAATTTTTGATACAAAAGAATAGAATAATGTAAAAAGAGTAAAATGGACTTGAATCTCTAATGATACCTTGATTGTGTTATCTTGGTTTATCCATGAAGCCCAACAAAAAAAAATATTTTTTTCTACTTAATCACAGTAATTGGAAGATGCGTTGAATGGGCAGGTATACTATTTTGTTTTTAGTAATACAGAACATAAGAACATAAGATATGCCATACTGGGTCAGACCAAGGTCCATCAAGCCCAGTATTCTGTTTCCAACAGTGGCCAATCTAGGTCATACGTACCTAGCAGTTTCCCCAAGGGACACAGGTTCCACAATGCTTGTATTGGTTCAAGCATTGATATCCTGGGTCCCTTCTTAATAATGGTTTATGGACCTTTCCTCCAGGAACTTGTCCAAACCTTTTTTAAACCCAGCTACACTAACAGCCTTTACTACATCCTCCGGTAACAAATTCCAGAGTTTGATTACACGTTGAGTGAAAAAATATTTTCTTTTATTAGTCTTAAATAGTTTACCCTGTAGCTTCATTGCATGTCCCCTAGTCTTTCTATATTCTGATAAGGTAAACAATCGATCTACGTTTACCCGTTCCACTCCGTTCATTAATTTATAGACTTCTATCATATCTCCCCTCAGCCGTCTCTTTTCCAGGTTAAAGAGCCCCAACCTTTTTAGCCTTTCTTCATAGGAGTAGCCTTCCATCCCCTTTACCATTTTGGTGGCTCTTCTCTGAACCTTTTCTAAAATTGCTATATCCTTTTTAAGATATGGCGACCAGAATTGCACACAATATTCAAGGTGCGGTCTCACCATGGAACGATATAGAGGCATTGTAATATCTTTTGTTTTATTTTCCATTCCTTTCCTTATCATACCTAGCATTCTATTTGCTCTCTTGGCCGCCGCTGCACACTGGGCCGAGGGTTTTAACATGGTATCCACAAGGATGCCTAAATCTTTTTCTTGGGTGGTGGTTCCTAATGTGGAACCTTGCATCGTGTAACCATAGTTTGGGTTGTTCTTCCCTAGGTGCATAACCTTGCACTTCTCCACATTAAATTTCATCTGCCATTTTGATGCCCAGTCTTCCAATTTATCAAGATCCTCTTGCAATTTTCCACAATCCTCCTGGGTTTTAACAACTTTAAATAGTTTTGTGTCATCAGCAAATTTGATAACCTCACTCGTTATTCCACTTTCCAGGTCATTTATGAATATGTCAAAAAGCAGCGGACCCAGCACAGATCCCTGGGGTACACCACTATTCACCTTTCTCCATTGGGAAAATTGGCCATTTAGCCCTACCCTCTGCTTTCTATCTTTTAACCAGTTCCTGATCCACAGTAGTACACTGCCTCCTATCCCATGACTCTTTAGTTTTGCCAAAAGTCTCTCATGAGGGACCTTGTCAAAGGCTTTCTGAAAGTCCAGATACACAATATCAACCGACTCACCTTTGTCCACCTGTTTATTCACTCCTTCAAAAAAACATAACAGATTAGTAAGACAAGATCTTCCTTGTCTAAAGCCATGTTGGCTGTCTCCCATTAGGTCATGACTATCTATATGCTGAGTAATTTTATTCTTTATGATGGTTTCTACCATTTTTCCCGGTACTGATGTCAGGCTCACCGGTCTGTAGTTTCCCGGATCACCCCTCGAACCCTTTTTAAAAATTGGTGTTACATTGGCGATCCTCCAATCCTCAGGTATTAGAGATGATTTTAATGATAGTTCACAGATTACTGATAGCAGGTCTGCAATCTCAAATTTCAGTTCTTTCAACACCCTTGGATGTATACCATCCGGCCCAGGTGATTTGCTACTCTTCAGTTTATCTAATAGTTGTAGGACATCTTCCCGATGTATCGATATTTCCTTCAATTCTTCCACACCTTTAAATACCAGGGTCAGAAACAAGGGTAGAAGGTAAGGGGCTGACAGATGGAGAAGGAATGTAGGAAGAAATGACCTTCTTATCATATCAGAACCCTTAACGGGATGAGGGCTCGTGCTGTGAGAGAGATGGGAAAGGACAGAGAGATGACTCATGAGGGGATATTGAGGGATGGGATGATGGGCTCTGGGGGGAGAGAGTTGGTGTTTTTTGACTGCACTGGTAGTGAGAGGCAGTGTACTATTGTGGATCAGGAACTGGTTAAAAGATAGAAAGCAGAGGGTAGGGTTAAATGGCCAATTTTCCCAATGGAGAAAGGTGAATAGTGGTGTACCCCAGGGATCTGTGCTGGGTCCACTGCTTTTTGACATATTCATAAATGACCTGGAAAAGGGAATAACGAGTGAGGTTATCAAATTTGCAGATGACACAAAACTATTTAAAGTTGTTAAAACCCAAGAGGATTGTGGAAAATTGCAAGAGGATCTTAATAAATTGGAAGACAGGGCATCAAAATGGCAGATGAAATTTAATGTGGACAAGTGCAAAGTTATGCACCTAGGGAAAAACAACCCAAACTATGGTTACAAGATGCAAGGTTCCACCCAGGAAAAAGATTTAGGCGTCATTGTGAATAACATGTTAAACCCCTTGACCCAGTGTGCAGCAGTGGCCAAGAGAGCAAATAGAATGCTAGGTATCATAAGGAAAGGAATGGAAAATAAAACAAAGGATATTATAATGCCTCTATATCGTTCCATGGTGAGACCGCACCTTGAATATTGTGTGCAATTCTGGTGGCCGTATTTTAAAAAGGATATAGCATTATTAGAAAAGGTTCAGAGAAGAGCCACCAAAATGGTAAAGGGGATGGAAGGATACGCCTATGAAGAAAGGCTAAAAAAGTTAGGGCTCTTTAACCTGGAAAAGATACAGCTGAGGGGAGATATGATAGAAGTCTCTAAATTAATGAACGGACTGGAACTGGTAATCGTAGGTTGATTGTTTACATTATCAGAATATAGGAAGACTAGGGGACATGCAATGAAGCTACAGGGTAAACTATTTAAGACTAATAAAAGAAAATATTTTTTCACTCAACATGTAAACAAACTCTGGAATTTCTTACTGGAGGAGGTAGTAAAGGCTGTTAGTGTAGCTGGGTTTAAAATAGGTTTGGACAAGTTCCTGGAGGAAAGGTCCATAAACCATTATTAAAAAGGGACCCAGGATATCAATGCTTGACCCAATACAAGCATTGTAGAACCTGTGTCTTTTGGGGAAACTGCTAGGTACGTATGAGCTAGATTGGCCACTGTTGGAAACAGGATACTTGGCTTGATGGTCTTTGGTCTGACCCAGTATGATATATATTATGTTCTTATGTTATGTTCTTATGAGAGATGGGGAATTACACAAGACAGGTGCTGGGTGTGTTGCACAGGGCAGGTGGTAGGGTGTGAGGGTGGTGATGGTGGTGTGGCCAGGAATGGGTATAGAGGAAGGAGGGAAATAGTGGTGGATGGGCACTCCCTTGTATATATTTTGTGAGTGAGCCAATAAATGCCTACCTTCACACGAAGTGTCTGTATATGAGGTTATCTCTTGCAGCCACAACCAGTTGGTATGAATGGCCCATATGGCCCTGCCTTGGGCCTTATAGATCTTCTTCTAGATCTGGGTCTACTGTGTCATGCTCTTCAGGCAGGGGTTATTGACACCTCAATGCCAGATTTTGGTCCATGCATCAGCAAATGAATATCTGGGCTGTACCACAGTTCAATCTCGGATCAGTCAAGGCACTAGATCTGTCTCTTGATCTTGCCAAATGTCCTCTTGATGATGATGTTCATGTGCCTGTTGGCCCTGTTGTATCACTCTTTTGTCTCTGTGTGCAGAGTCATGATGGGAGACAGGAACCATGACTTCAGAGGGTAACCTCTATCCTTTGCATGGGTAGAGAGAGATGCTTACAAAGCCTAATGCAGGTCTTAGTTGATCATAACTAATTGGACAACAAGGATCCAGATTAAACTTAGTAAATGTCTCTGACAGTGTACTTGGACATGGTTTCACAGAATTTCTGGCGTAAGAACATTGCAAAAGAAAATACTTTGGAGTATATCTCTACAACAGAAATCAATAAATTCACAAGACCAAAAATCCAGTTAGCATTTTATATAGAACTCCAGGCCAGATATGCTTTGGGCCAGGGCATTTATTTATTTAACTAATTTTATACGCTGCAAATCTAAGGGGTATGTTTATCAAATGGTGGTAGCAGACTCCGTGCGATATCGGAGCCATGGCCACATTGATTTGAATGAGGCTGCGGCTCTGATATCTCACAGAGTCTGCTATCGCCATTTAGTAAACATATCCTTAAGAGTCTAATTGGTTTACAGTAAACAACATGCCAAAAGGCTTACATAGAACAAAAATTTAAAAAAGGAAAAAACAAAACAAAAATTACAGTAAAAGCATAATAGAAAAATCTAATCTAAGAATTAAATTGAAACATTTGAGAAGTGTTCATTAAATAAGAGTGTCTTAAGTTTTCTTTTAAAGTATGGTAAATCATTGATGGCATGGAGTTCATATCGGAGCATATTCCAAAGAATGGGTGCAAAGAAAGAGAAAGCTCTTCTTGAGGTTGCAAAGCTGACTTTGGAGTAAGCCGAAGGTACATGTAGAGAGTTGAGGGAGATTGACCTACTCCTATTATCAGATGTTTTCTGAATAAGAGTTTGACGATAAAGAGCAGACAAGCCACGATTAACTTTAAAAGTGTTAAGTAGAGACTTGAATGAAGATCACTAATCCTCATGGAGATGTGATGGCTCTTCTACAAGATGCCTTCCTTTCAACCCAAAGGTTACCAGTTGAAGCCCAGCTGGCCCGTGGTTTTTTCAGTACCATGTTTTGGATTGAAACAAAATGGTGATATTTCCCATGTTGCTTCAAATAAATATGCATCCCTAGTTTCTAATAGTGGCCAATCCAGGTCAAAAGTACCTAGTAACATCCCAAAGGTAGACGCAATCCATGCTTCTTATCCAACTCTACCTTAATAATTCTTATGGGCTTTTCATCCAGGAACTTGTGCAAACCTTTTTTAAACCTTGCCACCATAGCAACTTTTACCACATCCTCTAACGATGAATTCCAGAGTGGAATTTAAAACAGAAAGTTTGCCTATCAAGCCATTTCCTGATTATTTAAATAAACACAGAATTTTAAATAAACACAAATTTTATCAGTTTAAACTAAAACTCCCTTTTCCCCAAGACTTTAAGGGGTATGTTTACTAAACTGCGTTAATGTGCGCTACTGTGTGCTAATGTGCGCTGCGTGACGTTAGCGTGCGCTAAGGTACCTTAGCGCACGCTAATGTCGCGTACGGGGCACAAATATGCACGCTCATGTGCGCGGCGCTCATGTGCGCGGCGCGCTAATGTGCGAAGAAGGCGGGGAAAGGCTCCCGGAGGGCGGAGGAAGGCTCCCCAGCGGCGGAGAGAAGGGGTCAATGGGTGGAGAGTGGGAGGGAAGAGGCTCCCCGCATATTAGCGAGGCTGAAATCCGAGGCAAAAAATACCGCGAGTGAAAACCTCGCGTTAGAGCCGATTTAAAGGGAAGAGAAACCATTTCTGTCAGCAATGTACAGCAAACCCAGGGAAACCTACAAAAAGTGATAAGTGTGATACATGTGCACAGAACAAAAGGGCAAATAAACACTGAAAATGACCCCAACAAAATATAGAAAAAACATAACCAAGCTGGGCAACAGTGGTTTTAATGGGAAACATCAAAAAACACTCCCGAGAAAGCACCCAAAAAAAGATATGAATTATGGAAAGGTCTACGCTCCGTCCCCATACAAGGTGAATGATCCCACAGAAATAGCACTGATCAGGGTTTCCCTCTGCATCGGACAGGTGTCCTATGGCATGCACATGTCCCGCAACAGCAGGGTGGGCATGTCGGAACGGGCAACTGGTCAGATGCCTGAAAAGGGGCCACAGAGGGCTGTAGGCGGCACATGCTGTGGTGCAGCCAGGGCACAGTGTGGACCAGGCAGATGCCTAGGTGGCACATAGGAATGCTGAAACTGTACAGCAGCCAGCCAGCAACTGATGAGGGCCCAACATGGGCACGGCTGTGCGTCCCACAGTGTCACAGGGGATAGTACCCAGCAGGTACCCCCAAGGGCACAGCAGCAGGCGGTGCTTGGGGGGAAGCGTGGACATCTATGCAGGCACCCCTACCCCAGAACATGCACCATAGGCAGCCGACTACCCACACACAGGATGGCCTGAGACTGCATACCACCAGCACCACCAGCAGAAGGGCATGTCAGCAAAGTGGCAGAGGGGCACTGGTGTTGAAGGGGGCAGTGGCAGCTGCCCACAGCAGTCCAGGCCCAGTCCTGTGTAGGTGGGTGCCATCCACTGCAACAGACAGGCTCTGTTGGATGTACAGTCATGGACTTCCCAGGGAATACAGCATATCTGTGGCAACACGGTGGTGCAGTGCACACAGACAGTGTGTCCAAGAGCAAAAGGTCACAGGTTCATGTCCCAGCTGTGGCTCCTGCCAACCCAGTCCCCATGTTTTACCCATGAAGAAAACACGGTAGGAAAGACTGAACCTTTATTGCTGAGAACATAAGCATGGGTCAGACACTTATATTTTACCCCACACAGCACAAACACCATAAAAATGCGCATGACCTACGGCAGAATCCCCCAAATGCAGTCCAGGAGGGCCACAAATCTGTCAGGGTCTATGCTGTCTGCAATCTAAGGATGGAGCGGTACTGGCGGTGGAGGTGGCAGCGGCTGGTGCCCACAGCAGACCATGGCCTAGCCCTGTCCAGGTGGGTGCCGTGCATTGCAACAAACAGTCCCTGTTAGATGTACAGTCATGGACTCCCCAGGGAATACAGCATATCTGTGGCAACACGGTGGTGCAGTGCACACAGACAGTGTGTCCAAGTACAGAAGGTCACAGGTTCAAATCCTAGCTGTGGCTCCTGCCAATATATTCCCCATATTTTTCCCACTAAAAACACGTGTAGTAAAGACTGAACCTTTGCTGCCCAGAACCAAAGTGTGGGTGAAATGCTCATATTTTCCTTAAACAGCACACACCACATAAACATGTGCATTACCTACAGCAGAGTCCCCCAAATGCAGTCCTGGAGGGTGACAAATCATTCAGGTTTTATGCTGTCTTCAATATAAGGCCATGTCAGCATGGTGGCAGAGGGGTACCGGTGGCAGAGGGGGCAGTGGCAGCTGCCCAGAGCAGACCATGGCTTAGCCCTGTGTAGGTGGGTGCCATGCACTGCAACAGACAGGCTCTGTCTGACACACAACCATGGTATCTCCAGGGACTGCACCACTTCTGTGGCCACAGTGTGGTGTGGTGAACACAGCCAGTGTGTTCAGGAGTAGAAGGTCACAAGTTCACATCCCAGCTGGGGCTACTGCCAATCCAGTCCCCATATTTTAACCACCACTAAACCGTGAAAGTACAGACGAACCTTTTTTGCAGAGAACATAAGCATGGTTCAAATGCCTATATGTTACCCTACAGAGCACAGACACCAGAAACATGCGCATTACCTAGAGCACAGTCCCCCAAATGCAGTCCTGGAGGGCCACAAATTATTCACGTGTCATGCTGTCTCCAATATAAGGACATGTCAGTATGGTGGCAGAGGGTTACTGGTGTTGGAGGGGGCAGTGGCTGCTGCCTACAGCACACAATGGCCTAGCCCTCTTCACATGGGTGCCGTGCACTGCAACAGACAGGGCCTGTCGGACGAACAGCCATGGACTCCCCTGGGAATGCACTGCTTCTGTGCCAAGATGGTGGTGCAGCGCACACTGCCAGTGCCTTCAGGAGCAGAAGGTCACAGGTTTAAATCCCAGCTGTCAGCCCTGCCAACCCAGTCCCCAAATTTTACCCACCACACAACTGTGGTAATACAGACAGAACCTTTAGTGCAGATAACGTAAACATGCCCAATATTTTACCCTACAGAGCACAGACACCAGAAACATGCGCATTACCTAGAGCACAGTCCCCCAAATTCAGTCCTGGAGGGCCACAAATCATTCACGTTATATGCTGTTTCTAATAAAGATGCGTGTGGTTCATTTCCATGCGCCGCCCCATGGTATGCAGATGTATCTCATGCATATTCATTAGGGACAGCAGGAAAACATGAACAGTGTATGGCCCACCAGGACTGGAGTTGGGGACTTCTGCCCTAGAGCAGCGGCCAACAGAAGCAGAAAGAACCACGCCCACAGGCTCCATTATCCAAAGCCTCATGTACAGGCAGGATATCGGGCCTTGCGTACATCTCACAATACTAGTACGTGCAGACCTTAGCAATGCCACCCTAAACCTGGGAATACAGTACACATATATCACAATGTTGTTATGATTACTGGCAGATAGCAATTCCTAAGTTAAGCACACTCTGCTCATTGAGCTGTGTCATACCAATATCTGTGATGTCTGTGGAGTGTGTTTCAGGTCTGGTGTCTGACAATGTTCACCACCCTGGGGAGTGACCCCAACAGTATCGCATGCCTTAGCCATGCCTGTGCTGTGTCCAGGACTGTTGAGTTGGCCTGGACTGCAAAAACTATCTATAGTAGCACTATGCTGGCATAGGTGTGGGAGTGTGTGTCTGTCCATCCAGTGTGTGCTGGTTGCAACACCTTACTCAGCCCACATTGTTTGCAATGTGTCCAGTGTTAGCTTGCCAATGTGCATAATGAGGAGCAAGGTACTGTGGGTATAGCTCGGATAGGGTGGCCTGGGCAGGATGCATGAGCACAGGGCATAGGGCAATGGCTGGGACATTGTAGTGGCCGGCCATCAGCTGCATGGACAGGGTGGCCCCTGCATGTCCTCCTGGGAGGTCACTCTCACCCTGACTGAGCAGTCACCATGGCATGGCTAGGTCTCCCATAGTGCTAACAGCATCTCTCTCAAGTGATATGTATGGGTTGCCTTTTTGGGCTCAATCACTAACCTATCTGCTTGGTAGGTGTGCTGACATCCCAGTTTTGGGTGCACACATTTTCTCCAGTAATATGCACTATGGACTAGCTAGCAGACTGGTTGCAGTTAGTATGTGTAAGGCTGGAACACCTTGCAGGGTGCAGCGGCTGCAGATTCAGTGTGCTCACTGCTGGAGAATGTCAGATAGTGGTGGTAAGCAGCTGAGCATTTCCAGGCCTCCTGTCTGTCTGCTATCACCATATGGATGTGTACAGAAATGCATGGACTGCCCTGTATGTTGTCTGTCCCCCAGCTCAACCTAGGTTGATAGTCCCCTCCACCAGCACCATTGTAGTGATGTGGAATGTGGATCTGTTGGTGGGAGATCCTGAGCTCTAGAGGGCAGGTTGGGTAGTACTACATCATTCGCCTATGGGTCCAAACAGCCTGCCATATGTATTTTGTTAGTGGAAGAAGGTTCCTTGGTACTCTCAGTTCTGTGATTTACGTATTTTATTTATTTATTTGGCTATTTTTCTATATGGCTTTTTGATAGTGAAGGTGGTTTACATGGAACATTAAAACATTAGAAGTATTACATTTAACTAATAACAGTTTAATAGCAGGGGAAATGGTCAGATGTTCATTACAACTTTACATTTTACTGATTCTTGTAAACCATGAGTTGAAAGAGGATAAATTCAAATTTGTGCTTGATGATTGGGAGCTGTCATTCCCATGAGTAAGTTTTTAATCATGTGAGGAAGAAGAATGACTGAGAACTGTCAACCCCACTAATTAGGGAACTATTTACTAGCCCATTGTATAATAACGTGCTTGTATACTATTTTACTACAGGAAATTTTACAGCAGAATTCACTAGCTTGCACTACCTCAGAATTGCAGGGTAGTGATTTTCATGTAAATTTAGGTTTGTTTTGCCACAACTGGGAATATGTTATGTTTCCAGATGAGGCAATGCAAAAATAGTGGGCCCCGAGTTAAGCCACCACCCTTCCCCCTTAATAAAATCCATCACTGCTTTCTTTGAGAGGGAAGGGGGATAATAAATGCTATCTGTAAACCTCACTGATTTTAAAGAACGCGGTATATAAAAGCAATAAATAAATAAATAATGGTAAGGAAGTCATATTGGCAGTGGGGAGAATGGGAACAATTCAGCATTTGCACGTGCCCATGCCCACCTCAAACTACACCAATGAAAAAATCATGTGTGCTGCCATACCTCCTACCTCAATCCCTTAGGAAAAGCAAATATGTCTCGGTATCTCCTTGATCCCTTACTACGATCTCTGTTTTCTCCCACCACCTGATTCATTAGTAAAATATAGTGCATCCCCAAAGTACCCCCTACCCACTACCTTAATAAAATAAATAGCATGCCTGGGACATACATCCCTCAGTGTCTTTGTAAAAATACTCTTTTGTCTCCCCAACCCCACCACTCATCCTCCCTGATGCATTGCACTAAATCCTTGGTAAGTAGTGGGAGAAAGAAGTGGTTTTACTTGATCCTGACCATTGAAAAAAGGTAGCCTAGTGAATAAGGGTCAGGCTTCCAAATACTTGAATGCTCCCTTCTTTGGTGGCCTCAAGCCTAGCTCTAGGTCCATGATACTACTGCTCGGGGACTGTGACTACCATTTGTCAAGCAGCATTTGGGGCAGGGGTGACCAGCGATCACTCCTATCCCTTACCAGCCAACATGGATTCAGAGGCATATATTGGTGGGTGGGTAGCAGGGCTGGGGAAAGCTATTTGAACCTGACAGGTACTTGTGACCTGGATTGGACGCTGTTGGAAACAGGACACTGGGTTTGATGGACCTTAATCTGACTCAGTATGTCAAAGCAGCACCAGCACAAGCACATGACCGCTCAGCTCCGCCCAGAATGAGCATCATCACTGAGCAGCCAGACTGCCCTTTATATTCAAGAGCACTCAGCGGGAAGACCTGTTTGCACCATATTAGGGACAGCAACAGCACCCACCGCACAATCGGACAGCTGCACCAGCTAGAACCCCACCGTTCACAATCTGCTAACCTCATTGGGCTCTTCACAGGCTTGCATCAGGGGACACCAGCGCATACCATAGGAGGTGATAACTGAACTAGAGCAGAGTCCAAGTCTACCAGCTTCCTCGATCATAGCCGCACACTCCCTCCCAGTGCTACTCCATTCCCACCCCACCTCCCTCCGTCCAGTAATTTAGAATAAAGCACTCATGCAAATTATAAAACAGGACTTCCCAAATCTGTTCTGATGACTCCACACCCAATCTAATGTTCAAGATGCATGACACAATTTGCATATGTTGGGTATTCAGTGTCTGCAAATTTATCTCATGCATATTCATTGAGGATATCTTGAAAGCTATAATGTCATTAGGACAGGTTTGGGAAGTCCCTTCATAAAGCAATTAGCAACACAGTACCAAGTTGAAGTCATCTTCTCAACTCTAACTTTTGGTTCAACTCTAGCCTTTATGCATAGTTAGTAAGCCTAGGAAAGTTCTAGCTTTTGATTTTCAGCTAGTAAGCTTGTCCTTCTATTTTAACCTTAGCTATCAATTTAGGTGAGACAAATCTACCTTTCCATTTTATAGTAGTTCTTCAGTTCAAATGCAGTCCCACATTAACAGCATGATAAAGAATGTTTACAGTAAAATAAGTCTAAACAAAATATATTGGGACCCTCTATAATTATCACAAAAGTTTATTGAGCATAACTATATACTTTCAAAAAATGTACAATTTCAACATATTGAATCTTGAATCTTGAAGCTGAAAATCATTCATATCATAAAAATATTCATTAGCACAAAATCTTCAATAGCAAATGATCCTTCACTTGACAGTCTACAAACTTGCTTCCCACAAAATCTTCACTAGTACAAAATCATTATCTGTTCACTGAACCTGCTTGCAAACTTGCTTCCCAACTTGCTTTTGCACTTAGAAATGCGTTTTTAATTGCAAAATTCAGTGACAGTGATAATTATAGAGGGTCCCAATATATTTTGTTTGGATTTAAATATTCTTTGTCACCCAGTGGTATGTTTGAATTTGATCATTAGAATAAAATAAGGACACTCCAATGGCTCTGTCTACTCCTTGAACCCCTTGACTACAGGACTATTTCAACCGAAGATACTTCCATACTTGGATCTCAGCAATTCAATCCTCCAAGGCCTTCCAAAATCACAGCTGCTCCCACTACAGCTTGCTCAGCACACTGTTTATTATTGTTTATTAAACATTTGATATACCGCCCCCTGTTACATCGGGGCAGTTTACAATTCAAAAAAAAAGAAAGAAAGAAAGGAAATACAATCATTATAAACAAGGAAAGATAAAGAGAGTGGAAAAGGAGGTAGTGAGATTCAAAAATAAAGGAAAAGGAGAGTCAAGGGATTAGGGGGGAAGGTAGAAAGCAGAGGAGAAAAGGTGGGTTTTCAGGAGAGAACGGAATTTGGGGTAGGACTCTTCCAATCATAAGGCAGTGGGCAGAGAGTTCCACAGGGAGGGGCCAACATAGAAGAAGGCTGACTGTCTAGTAACTTGCAGATGTGCTTGTGAGGGGGAAGGGAGTTGTAAGCGGTTGATATGAATAGAACGAAGGCTCCGGGTGGGTGTGTGAAATGTTAATAGGTCGGCTAAGTACTGAGGTCTATGGGAATAAATGGCTCGATGAACTAGTGTGAGGCTAGAGTCCTAACTGGAACATCAAAGAGCTCCCACATCACCCCCATCACCCCCATCATGAAGGAGCTCCACTGGCTACCACTACCATACAGAGTTAAATATAAAAACATAATGATAACATCACGAGCAATCCACTGACTACCTGCAAATGATAATAGTAAAAATCCCTAACAATCATCAGAGAAGAAGTACTGCAGAACACCTCCTTGTGTCCCACCCAGACTTCGTTAAATTCAGCCAATCAGCATGTGGACGAGCAGTCTCCTTACATGCTCCAACAATATGGAACTCCTTACCAGTAAAAATAAGGACCACCGCAGACTTGAAGGACTTCAGGAAGCTATTAAAAACGCACCTGTTCCAAATGCACTTTGAGTGTGTCACATAAATACAAACTACTTAGTGAACTCTTAGGGGGTCATTCTGTCCTACAAATAGCAGGGATAGACATCTTGTTGTGACATCCATCCCCACTATTCATCCCCCTGCCAGCCCTGGCAAAAGCCTCCCCATATGAACAGGTTTGTATGGGGAGGCCTAGATAGGGGCAGGAAGGGGCGTTCATGAGGCAGAGCTAGGGCAGGGCATGGGAGGGCTGCAACACCGGACCTACAGAGCCTCAGATCTAGATGGGGGACTTATTCTATGGAATGTCCTCCCGATGGAAGTGGTGGGAGCAAACACAGTGACATAATTCAAAATGGCATGGGACAGACATAGTGGATCCCTTTATAGCAACAGGATAAAATCAAAATAAGCATAACTATCTCTTATATCTGAACAAATAGGGGTGACCTACACAGAGTGGTGGGTACACCCCTAAACAAAGGCATGGGAAGAGGTAACCTTCATGGAGTGGGAAGTGCACCTACTCTTGCCGCCTTGGGAGGAGGTTCTTCATGGGAGGATATGAAGACTTGGGGGAGTCAGTTAGCTTATGGGGTCAGATGGTTTAGAGAGCATTGGATGGCTTGGGGAAGACTGGGGAATCAGATGCCAGGGGGAGTGATCACAGGAGGGATTGCTGTCAGAGGGGGGTATCATATGTAGGCACTGACAGATGCTCTTTCCAGCAGGCTTTTATTTGCACCGTGAGGCAGCCATCAATGCAAATCTTTAATATTACCACTAAAGAGCCCCCACCCCTTCTCCCATCCCTTTTAAGATCAGGAATGCATGTTGATATTGTTGGCCTGTCCAACCATTAACTCTCCCTGCCCGTAAGCATGACTCTTGCCATTTACACCTAGCAAGCATCCCCCACATGTAAAGAGTGCCTTGTTCTAAAATTCAGTTTACATGTGTATGCCAATCTATACATCTGAATACCTCTATTTAGACATGGGCGGCTGCTAAAATAACTCCCATAATGCTCCTAAAAATTTATAAATAGGGGGTTTGAATAGTTGCTGCTGCTGCTGCTGCTACACATATAAACCCTTTTAAATATTGGGCCGAAGTTTTCTTCCCATCATAAAAAGGAAAATAAACATTTTTAGAGTGCACAAACCACATACAGAACATGTCTCATCTAAATCTAAGGGGTATGTTCCCTAAACTGCGGTAAAGTAACAAGAGGTAATGGCAGCAAGAAAGGGCTGTAATCCTTAAAAGGTATTGGGTGGGTAGGGGGCGTTCCAGCATAAAGGGAGCTATGGGCCGTTTAACACATATTAATAGGGCTCCTTGGCTGTTTAACACACGTTAACGGGACAACGCATGTTAAGGTGACAAGCATGCACCTAAGTGGACATTAAAGCTGACAAATGTGACGTAAGGTGCTCTAAGGGCCTTAAGTTGCTTTAACTTAAGGTGCTCTAAGGGCTATAAGGTGCCTTAATTTAAGGTGCTCTAAGGGCTGTAAGGTGCTCTAACATAAGATGCCCTAAGGGTTGTAAGGTGCCTTAACTTAAGGTGCTCTAAGGGCATTAAGGTGCTTTAACCTAAGGTGCTCTAAGGACTGTAAGGTGTTTTAAGTTGACAAGCATGCACCTTAAGGCATGAAAATGGCTGTAACCCAAAATCTGGATGGAGCACCAAGGAATGTCAATGTAAAGGTGATGGAAGGAAGGACAGGTGGGAGTCGAGGGACCTGCCATATCGGTGGGCATCTTATGTGGTAGCCAGTAAAGCAGACAAGCATATGGGAAGCAGCTGTACCGATGCACAGGGTGGTGCCAATGTAAAGTGCTGCAATGTCCCCCAGTGGAGGCAAAAGCAGCAGGATTCTGCAGCAACAGAAGGACAGAGTAGTAGTGGTGACATGCAGATCAGGCACAGGAGAGGCGAACGTGAAGAGCTGTAATGTGGAAAAGAGTACCAGTGTAGGTCATGGGGTAGCAGCCTGCACAAGAAGACAGGACTGTACACAGCCATCAGAGGCAGATAGATGGGCTGAAGGACAGATGGCAGCTGAGGAGAGGGTGGTATGTTCTGCCAGCACTGATCTGCAGAGTCCTGACTGTTACAGACATGAAAAAGATCTGTATAGCACAGTCACAAAAAGAACAAGTAGGAATTAAACCCCTGTCCCCTGCTTATGGAGACCTTGCACTAACAAGTAGGCATACACCTCCACACCTCTCTGCACATCAATGGCTGGATATAAAGAGACTGTAGGTCACTGCCTAAAATGTCTGCTGTGTGTGCCGGTATAGGGTAGCTCCACCAGTACCCATGATGCAGTGCACATGCAGAACAGCAGTCTACAGCTGATCATCAAATGGAGAATGCATTGATCCATCACCTCAGCTCAGTAAGATGCACTGACAGTTTGTGATACAAGCACAGAGCAGCTACAAACCGTGCTACTGAGCAGTGTCTGCGGTCACCCTGAGGGTGAGGATGGGCACCAAGCACCAGGTCCCTATTACCTGTAGTGCTCAAGATAGTCTCTGTTGCCTTTGCTGTAGATCCCCATCACTGCCAGTGTGATATGCTAGTCACCCAGTGATCATACCAACACACGTATCTTTAGGTTTTCTAAAATGGATTTGGGGACATCTTTGTGATTTGCACTTCTGAATGCATGTCTTCAACCATCAAAATCATGAATTGAGCTTCTAAAATGACTCTTAGTATACCCAATCTGTCTATTGTGCTATTACAGGTCTTATTTGATTTGTGCTTTCTCTCAATGGATCATTTTAGTTTTTCTACCTTCAAATTTATACAAAGGCCTATTATACTATATCAGGCATCTTACAGAAAACATAGCGGGCCTGCTTGATAAATACTAGCGCATGCAAACAGGCACTATATGCCACTAGATCCATGTCTAAAAAGGACATAACAGTAGATAACCCATGGCAACATTTAGTAAACAGGCCCCTTAGTAATCTTTGATCTGTGCGACACTGAGCAAAAGCAAAAATGAAGGTAGAAATTGTTTCAAGAAACTAAATGTAAATATTAAATTCTTCAAGTGAACTGATTTCTAAGTAATGAAGAAACAGTAGTAGACAGTTTTTCAGTTCAAAGAATTTCTTGACCGTGGTATATTTATTGGTTTTGAAGTAGTTTACTCTTCAAATTCGTGAGGGACAGATCTATCCACAAAATCTACAGAGCATTCCAAGGAGAATCATAGTTTGAATACCTGGGATATTTTTCCTTTCCTTTCCTCTGTTGTAATTTTTCTGCAATACATATGAAATTCTTAATTTCAAAATGGCCTCCAACTAGAAAGAGGTTGATGTGCCCTGGTATGAGTTAGTAGCCAGTTCCTTCAGCTTTCTATGTTAAGAACATAAGATATGCATACTGGGTCAGACCAAGGTCCATCAAGCCCAGTATCTTGTTTCCAACAGTGACCAATCTAGGTCATAAGTACCTAGCAGTCTCCCCAAAAGACACAGGTTCCTCAATGCTTATATTGGGTCAAGCAGTGATATCCTGGGTCCCTTTTTTATAATGATTTATGGACCTTTCCTCCAGGAACTTGTCCAAACCTTTTTTAAACCCAACTACACTAACAGCTTTTACTTATTTTATTTATTTGTAAAGCTTTTCTATACCGTCCTTTCCCAAGATCAAGGGCGGTTTACAATTAACAAACATTTTACATTGAACATTTTGGATTAAACAAAGGTAAAATGACATCAAACAGGTGAAGAACAGTAATAAAACTAAACAAGTTATTTATATAGCAACTATTTACAAGTGTTGCATAGTTAATACATTATCCGGGTCATTCGGAACTGCAAATAAGTTTTTTGTAATTTCGCTGCAGACGTGCACATGTCAGGGACGTCCAGACAGTATTCTGAACATGGGTCCACCTGGACATACAAAAGCAATGTACGTGTATCTCTGGATGTGGGCAGGGAGGGGCGTGATGGAGTAGGAAGTGGGGGAAAGGGGACATGCCTATCAGCGACACGTCTAACCAGTATTCCATCTGCGAGCATGTATGTCTGCTTGAATATCCATGGACGTCTACATTATATTTGCTAAAACATGGAATAACAGACAGCAGGAAGAACATAAAGTAAAGAAATTATATGAATTGATGCAAGACATACTACCCTGAGCCTCACTGCAGCCCAGTGAGAGGTATGACAGTGATACTACCTGTGTGGCCACCATATCGGAGTGTCCAGGATGAAGATGTATGGTCTGCAATGCGCATAGGAGGGACATGTACAAGGGGTGGAAGAAGGTGCAGGCAGTGGCAGAAGGACAGGGCCATCAGGTAAAAATGTCCACATTGGCTGAGGCAGAGGGAATACAGAGCCCAGCAGGTACATGGCGAAATGTGTGATGCATGCATAAAACACGGTTACACCCTTACAACTGACACCAGTGCCCAGCCATGCCCACCCCTCACACGCAGGTACACCTCCAACAGTAAAACACAGACTGCCTGTACTCCCACCCTCCCCACCCCCAACCCATAACCCAACACCCCGCATCCCCACCCCACCCCAACCCACACCCCACCATCTTGCATCCCCACCCCCAACCCCCCAACCCAGGCAACAGGCAGGCAAATAAACCCAGGCCTACATCCGTCCCCATATACCATGACCCTCCCCGACCCCTCCCCCACTCAGAGGTGACACACCAGACCCCAGAAGCATGTCAACGAGTGGTGCGGGTGATGGCATGCCTCCTGAGACCGGGCTGCTGCTGCTGCTGTCCCATGGAATGGTGAGAAGACAAGTGGGGGCCCCACTCCCCGGGACTCAGGGCCCAGGATGCAGGACTGCCCCATGCTGGCAGACCCTGACACAGACGCTGCCTGTGCAGTGGCCCATGTGGACACCCTGCTGGTGGATGGCAGAACAGATTGATGAGGCACCAGCCGGGGGCACAGTAGTAGCAGCTGGTATCAGAGATATGGACATAGAGGGCAGCACACGTGCACCAATGTGGACTAGTGCACCCTGTGACCCGCCCTAACGGGCAACCAGAAGGTCAATGCATGCCCCAAGGTGACACATGGAGGCATTCAGGTGATCGGTCACTGCCAGCTGCTGTTCCTAGACTGCCATCTGCCTGTCATGGAGGGCCAGCTGCTGTTCCCACAGTGCCACAGTATGCCTGAGGAGTTGTAGTTTTTCACGCACATGGTTAGTGGTCTTCATTATAAAGCATATGAGGCCAGACTTAAGGATCTTAATATGTACACCTTACAGATTCAGGAGTGATATGCGGAAATATTTTTTTATGGAAAGAGTGGTGGATCCGTGGAATAGTCTCCCAGTGGAGGTGATAGAGATGAGAGCAGTATCTGAATTCCAAAAGGAATGGGACAAGCACAGAGGATCTCTAAAGGAAAAAAGGGGACTGTTGTAGTTGTTGATATGGAAGGACAGACTAGATAGGCCATGTGGTCTTTTTCTGTCATCATATTTCTATGTTTCTATGACCTTTCCATACCCCCACACACATGGGCTGCCACAATGCATTAAGACCCCAGGGACACCACACCACAGAGGTGGAGGGGCAGTGGTGAGAGTGCAGTGTAGTACAAGGAGGTGCCGCCACCAGGTGAAACAGTAGAGGGAGATATGTGTGCCCCACCCCACACCAGTGGGGATGTGTGAAAGGGGCACTGGGTGGTTCATTGGGTCCTCACACCATAGGTAAAGGCCTGGGGTGGATGACATGCAGCAGGTGCTTGGCAGCATAGATACATACCTGGGGTCGGTGGGTGCCCTGAGGTGTCCACATCTCTGATGCCCTCTGATTTGGTGGTGTCCACAGTGATAGGACCCACTGTTCTGGGTTGGTGAGGCATACCCCCTGACTCTCCTGGACCACAGCACATGCCTTCCTGCAGGTGTCACGTTGCACCTGCCACTACTTGCGCTTCATGTTCTCGATGTCCCAGTTATTGTGGTAAATGTCATTCAACTTGTGGCATATGGCAAGCCATCTTCACTGCTTCTCATAGGCACCTACACAGGCCTCTTCAGTGACCATGAAAACCCTAAGGTTGACTAGAACATCCTCAATGAGGAGGGTCTGTCCCCAAACCTGAAATTATGCTTCCTGGAGGACACCTTGGGAGCCATTGCAGAGAACACAGCAGCTCTTGAATGGTAGTAGTCTCAAGGGAAGCAGTATTGGAATAATGATGTTTTGCAGAGACGTGACCATGCCGACATTACATGTTTTATAGTGGGTAGACGTATAATGGTACACACATCCAAATGCATGGAATACAGAACAGGTTTGTGTGTCTTGACACACCTAGAAGTGAGTAGACATACGTAGATGTCCACGTTTGACATACAACGTATAAATGTTTCTGCAGTTCCACGTGTCTTTCTTTTCCAGCGAGCAATATGTCCACGACATCCTGTGAGCTGACAAGAAGATATATTGGATTCTACAGCCATACAGCTACTGACATGATAGGTACTAAGGGTCAGTGATGTGACTGTGATGGCATGTGTGCTGGGGCCTTTATGCAGAGGCCAGGTGCCCTGTGCAGGCACACACCACAGGGCAAGCCAGTGTGGGAATGGGACTGTCTAGGGCAGGGGGTGACTGGCTTGCATGAAAACATGGCAGGGCATGACCACATGGCACCCCTGTGCACTAGCTCACCCCCACATCTGTGGCCCCATGCCTATACAACTGCACTGTGGTCACTGTACAGGGGGTGTATATGTTCGGACCCCACAGGCACATGCCTGTAGGTATGTTATAAACAGTCCCTGCTCACCTAGATGCACTGTTGTGTGTGGAGTGCAAGGCACCCTAGCAGTGCACATATGTGAGTGTATCTGGTCCTAATGGGCATGTCCACAGGCACATATGTGCCCATGCAGTGGTGCATGGTGGATGGGCCACCCACTGGGTGCCCTGCTAGCATGTGTGTGGGGGGGGGAGGATACGTGGGCAGTGGTTTAGCGATCTCTTGCCCCCCTGCCACTCACAGGGGGCATTGGGGGGACATGAGGTGGCCCCCCCAGATCCCAGACTGACCATTGTCCTGTTTCACCCTCCCACAGGTTCCAGGAGTAGCAGCCAGGTGTGAGCAGATGGCACAGGAGAGGGCCATGGCCCTGTTTGCCAACATCCTTCTGGCGGTCGCCGACCACAAGCACAGACGTGCTGAACACCATCACCCATATGCCAGGGTCCCCAGGCCCCGTGCCCAGTACCTTGACATCAGTGACAACCTGTGCTTGACATGGTACAGGTTTGACCATGCAGCAATATATGACCAGTGTCAGGAGTTGGGGACATAGCTCACTGCACAGACACACAGATGGGACACAGTGCCCATCCTTGTGAAGGTGCTGGCAGCTTTGGCCTTCCTGGGGACCGGCACATTCCAATCTGTTGTGGGAACAGCAACGGGGCTGAGCCAGGTGGCAGTGTCATGAAGCATCACCCAGTTCCTGGATGCCTTCATGGGACATGTTGTCTATTACATCTTCTTCCCATGCAGCCCACAGCAGCAGCAGCAGTAGAACATGCTCGCATTCAGTGAGTTTGTAGTGTTTCCATCCATCCTTGGGGTCACTGACTGCACTCATGTGGCCCTCCATCCACCGCGCCTGCATGAGGCAGCATACAGGAACCTGAAGGCGCACTACTTTCTGAACATGCAGGTCATCTGCAACACCCAGATGGAGATCCTGGATGTCACGGCATGCTTCCTTGGCTTGTGCCATGATGCCTACATTCTGGCACAGTCAGATATACATGCTGACTTTGAGGACGGCACCATCACTGGTGGCTGGCTACATGGTGAGTAGACACAGGTCAGCGTCACACACATACATGCATGCATACCCCCGGAGGCACAGGCGCATAGTCAGCCATGTGCCTGCAGGTAGGCCATGCCCACAGAGAGGTCACACCATGGCTGTGGGTTGACCAAGTGTGTCAGGGGGCTCACAGGCATGCCTACCATTGCATGGTTAAGGGGGGGACCAGTTACAATCACGGCATAGACATGTTGGGGGCTGGGGATGTGCCACAGCTAGGGATGCCCTCCACCTCCTGCCTGCTCCTGTTCCCTCCCTCTACCCCCTGCCCCCTCACGTCCCCACCCTCTACCTCCTGCCTGCTTCCAAACCTGCCTCCCTCTCCCCTCCATGCTCCTCCCTCCTCCGCCCACTGGGTGTTCCTGGGTGACATGTCCCTGATTTCCCCCTCCTCCAGGGACTCCTCATCCACCTCCCCCTGCTTCTCAGGGTCGCTCCCCATTTGTACCCTGCCTCCCCGCCCTTGGCCCCTGATGTACCTCCCTGTGTGGCCAGGGCCCTGCACTGTGGAGTGCCCTGCCTGGACCCCATGGTACCATCCTTTCCCTCCCCCTCAGGGGAGTGGGGCACCTCCATGAGGGTGAGGGTGTAACCTCTTCCCCACTCTCCCCTGATGGGGATGTGCTGGATAGCACTATGGAGCTGGCTGTTGCTGAGCTGTCTTTGTCTGAAGTGGCCAGGCTGTGAGGGCTGGCTGTTGCTGGCTGCGTCTCATCCCCCTCCTCTGCCTCCTTATCCTCTGCCTCCTCCCCCTCATCATCTTCCTCATCTTCCTCCTCCTCTGCCGGAGAGGGAGGTGAGTCCTCAACTGGGATGGCTGTGTAAGGGATGCAGAAAGGCGGCTGCTAGTTACAGCTGGTGGGGGTGTCCAGCTGCCATGTCCCTGTTGTCCAGCACCTGCTCATGCTCTGTCTGCTGCTTCCCCTGTGATACCTGCCATTCCAGCCCTGTGCCATATTGCATGTCATGGTCCCATTTCTGTGCCATACCTTCTCACTCATTTTGTTCCCACTGCAGCTACTGCTGGAGTCTCGCCAATATCCATGGGGGTGTGTGGCATATGGCCCAGAAACACACCTGGTAGGCCTCCATCTCGTACAGGATGTAGAAATGTCTGTGGAGGCAGGAGGGTGGTATCTTACAAATGCACATTTCTTTCTCCTCCCAGTCTGTCACTTCAGCTGCCTGCCTGTCATACCAACACCTGTGTACACTGGACCCTGTAACATCATGCTGCCTTATCTCCAGTGCTATCTCACCCTAGTCCGGGGCTGGAACTAGTCCTCCAGGCCTCCTCTGTCTTGTGTGCTTGCATTGCTGACTGGCCAGGCCATATGTAGAGGAGGCCACAGGGACAGTGCTACCTGCTACATTCCTCTGGGACCCTGCTGCATTTGCTGCCTGCCCTGTGGTGCACATCATGGGCCTTGCATACTAGTTTCCAATCTAGCCACTAACATGTCCTGTTCTACAGTTGTGGAGCATTCATTTGGGCTGTGGCAATCCAGGGGGGCGCTATCATGTGTGTGATACGGTATTTCTGTACATATTTCAGGGGTGGGGCCTGGCTGTGATTGTGTCTGCTGTTCCTGCCAGGGTTGGTCAGTGGACCAGGCAACAGCAGATGGTACTGGGATGCCTGGGTGCACTTGGTGAGGTATGGCAACAGAGGACAGGTGGTGATAGTACCTCTATGTACAGTGCATTGCAAAGGTTGTCTTCCCCTCTGTGTTTCTCCTGTTTTGTCACATTGCAACTTGTGGACAGATACTCCCTTCTCCACTGTGGATCATTGCAGCTCCTTCAGTGTTCTCCTTGGTGTCCTTGTGGCATCGCTGCTTTAAGCACCCCTTGCCTAGTCTGCGAGTTTCTGTGGATGGCCTTCTATTGTCAGGTTTATTGTGGTGACATGTCCTTTATATATTGTTTTAGTGAGGTTTATAGTGCTTCATTGTATCTTTGATCTTTGGGATATTGATTTCTGCCACAGCCCTGGTCTCTATGTCTTCGCAACTGTGTCTCTGACCTGTTTGGCCTGCTCCTAGGGCATCCCGTTGTTTGTTCAGTGGTGTTGCAGTGTCTGGGCCTTTTGTTACTGGTATATTTGCACAGTCATTATGTGGCAGATCATGTGACACTGCTTGCTCACAGGTGGACCATGTTGCCCTCATTATATGCCATCTGTGGTTCTTTGGTTAGACGTGATCCTCTTTGGGGGTTTCATGGACAGAGTGTTGGAGACATATGCACTCATATCTTTTCTAGTTTTACTTGTTTCTTTGTGCATATAGGATATCGTGTTATCCTTTCACATCACCATTTTTGGCTGTACTATCAGGTCCCTTACCTAACATCTGACTGACCCCCGTCTTCATTCCAGGTTGTACATCAGGTGACATAACAGGACTGACCACCAAGGGGATGACTACTTTAGTAGTCAACTGTGGGTCTTCATTGCTTCTCATTTGTGGTTTTCTATGTAATTCTAGTGCCCACCCCTTCAGATGGTTAATCATAGGTTGGGGATGCTACAGAGGGTGGTTACGAATATGGTTGGTGGTCTAGATTTTGGCCATCTGCAGACTATGGATTTTTTTGGGTATACATTGGCAGGACAGTTGATTGGCAATGCTATGATTGCGACATTTGTATACATCCATGGCATGTATGCACAAGTTGGGGCCTCCTTTAATTGACAGCATGCTCAGGTGCACAGTGTCATTGGTTGGGGGAGGAAGGGGATAGACTCAGGTGTCATATGCTGGGCTGTTTGTTTGCAGATACAGTGGTGGCTGCACGGGATAATTTCCCAATGGAGGTGGTGGTGCTGTGAATAGTTTCAGACATGGGGATGGGGTACACACAGGGTTCTTTCAGGGGACTGTTGTGGTGGTTATTTGGGGGCAGCCTAGTTTGTCTGTGTGTTCTTTTCCTGCCATCATATTTCTATGGTTGTTGTAGTTGTAGTTGTTGTTATGGAAGGACAGACTAGATAGGCCATGTGGTCTTTTTCTGTCATCATGTTTCTATGTTTCTATGTTTCTCCTGTGCTGTGTTTTGGATGGCAGTATCGGGCCAAGTTGTTGTTTCAGTGTGTTCATGTTTCCTTTCCATATGTGCTTTCCCTTTTGTCCTTTCTGAATGCTTTACCACCATGCCTGTCTCTTGGCCATTGTATTTCTGTTTGCTTTTTTCCTGTTCATGGCCATTTTTGTGTGTTTACAATCATATAGTGGTGTGGTGGGTCCAGCTATCCCTTGCTCCTTTTGCCCTATTACTTTGCAGCTACTTCCTGGCTCTTTGCAATGTTGTTGTCTCAGCACATGCCTTTTCCCTACCTCCCCCTTTCCTGCTCTGTCCTACTTACTGCGCTAGGGTGTTCCTGATTTGCTCACAGCCCCTGCGTGCTGCTGCTAGGGCTAACTGTCTATGTGCCATGGGGAACAGGGCATGCTCATTTTCGATCACCAACCTGCAGAGCAGGCAGATCTCTGCCTCTGAGAAATTAACCTGGCGAGTTGCCATTTTCTGAGATGTTGTATGGGTCCTGCAATGGATAGTGGGGGTACTCACTGCATCCTGTTTCCTGTTGCATGTGGTAGACAGTGCAGGTAGGCATGTTTTCGGATTTGCACGTATGCGGCATATATCTGAGCTTGAACGTGCAAATTGCATGTGGACATAGCATCCCATTCAGCACGCTTTGCATGTTTAACAATGTAGATGGCTATCCCCGTATTCTGTACGTCGCTGCATATTGTTGCATTTGAGCACAGAATCCCATCTTTGCTGTGGATGTACACGTGTTGTGCGTATATCTTTGACCGGCACGTTTTTCTCAGAATCGGGCCCTATAGGATTATGTGGGTACTGGGTAGAGATGTCTATGTATCATGGGAGATTTATCTGGAGGAAGAGAGGATTGAGTGTTCCTAATAGGGTGTCTTTATGATGGATAAAGTTTGTGCTTGTTGTCGATACTACCATATTGCTCAATAAATAGGAATGTTTTGATTTGTTTCCTGAATATTTGGAGATCTTTGATTGATCTCAAAGTGTCTGGAAGGGTATTCCATAGAAAAGGAGCTACATAGGATAATGCTCTATTGCTTGTGGCTTTTTTTGTTTTGCGGAAATCTGATGGAATTTTAATGGTGTTCTAGGAAAATCCTCTTTTGGTTCTTGTGTCTTCTGAGGGGCGAATTAAGGGTGAATGGAATGAAGGTGCTATGTTATTAAGTAACTTAAAGGTGGTCATTAACATTTTGAATTTTATTCTGCTGGCGATTGGAAGCCAGTGGAGCATGTGCAAGATGGGAGAAATATGGTCGGACAGGGGGGCTTTGCAGATGATCTTTGCTGAGACATTCTGTGCCATCTGAAGTTGGCTAATGGTCTTCTTGGGTATGCCATATAGTAGACTATTACAAAAGTCAAAGTGTGGGGTGACTAGGGTTTGTACTACTGATCTGAAATGACTAATGTCAAGTAAAGGTCTGAGGTGTTGCAAGATCTGTAGTTTGAAGAATATGGTTCTTGTGAATAGTTTTATTTGAGAGGCCATGCTGAGGGATTCGTCGAGGATAACCTCTAGATATTTTACTTCCTTTCTGACTGATAATTCCGTGAAATAGATGATAAGAGTCAAAGGAGGGGGGGGGTGAAATTCTGGTTTTATGAAGTGTAGAGTACTTCAGTTTTCTTAAAGTTGAGCAGAAGGTTGTATGATTTTAGCCATATCTCTGCTTCTTTGATGCAAGATGAAATTATATGTTGGCTATGGTTGGTTATGTCTATGGAGATGTACAGCATGATCTCATCCGCATAGATGTGATATCCTACTTTGTGATTCTTGAATATGTTGCATATAGGTTGAAGATAGAGGTTGAATAAGAGTGCTGAGAGGGCTGATCCCTGTGGGATACCCTGCTCTTGGTTGAAGATTGATGAAGTTTCTTGTCCTACTAGGACTTGTTGTGCGCAGTTGCATATATATGATCTGAACCATTGAAATGTGGTTCCTATTATTCCAATTTTATCCAAGCATTTCAACAGTGTATTATGATTGACATTGTCAAATGCGGATGCGATGTCTAGAAAAACAAGGATGAACACTTGTTTGGTATCATCCACGCCGCTTATGAGTTTGTCAAAGAGGGCTAGTAATAGTGTCTCCACACCATGGTAAGGGCGAAACTCATATTAATGTTCATCTAGTGACGTGTTTAGGTCTATATAGTCCTGTAATTGGGTTTGAACAACTTTTTTGATTACCTTGGAGACGAATGGAATACTCGCTATATGTCAGTATGACCTGGGGGCATCTTTGTCGAGGGATTTGTTTTTTAGGATTGGGTGGATCATTGTGTGTTTGAGTTCTTGAGGCATGTACCCCTGGGTGAGGGAGAGGTTGACTATAGATAGGAGATAGGGTACAAAGTCAGTTTTCACTGTCATCACCCAACTAACTGGGCAGGAGTCAAGAGGAGAGGTGGTGGTGTTAATTTTGGTGATTGTGTTCAAGAGCTGTTTTTGATCAATTTGATGAAAGGAGTTCCAAGTGTTATTGTCTGTTGAAACTTTAAGGGTGGTATTGGTGTCATTCATAGTTTTTCTCTTTAGTTTTTCTGCATAGTGGTCAGCGAAAGTTTGAGGCTTTATTGTGGTATTGTTTGCTTCATTATTTTGGGTATGTGTTAGTAACTATTTCAAAGAGCTCTCTCAGGTGATTCAGTGACTTAGTAAGGATTTTGGAGTGGCATATAGATTAGTTTATCTTTATCTGGTTTGGAAGCCCTCCATTTGTGTTCTAGTTTCCTTAGTTCTTTTTTCAGTGTTGTGAGCTCTTTGGTATACCATTTTTATGATGATCTATGCATAGGATTTGTTTGGGGTTTTAGGGGTGCTGCAACATTTGATATTGTGGTGTTCCATTTGTTTATGATGCTATTAAGATTTGTAGATGGGCTGTTTAGATGAGGAAGTATGGTTTTAAGAAAGATATCTTTATCGAATCGTTTTTTGTGGGTTGATGCATTGTGTTGTTGTGGGTCATAGGGTGACATTAGTATTGTGAACTTTATTATGAAGTGATCAGACCAAGGGACTGGGATTGTTTGGGGGTAAAGGGTGTGGTTTGCTGTTAGTTTCAGGAAGAAAACTAGGTCAAGGGTATTGCCTTTAGTATGAGTAGGCATGTTTACTATTTGTTGAAATTCCATGTCGTCCTTTGAGTTTAGAAATAAGGTGGATTGAGTATTATGAAGGGATGGTAGACTGAAATTTTCTAGGAGAATGTGAAGTTTCTTTAGAGAAGTGGAGCATGTTGATTCCAGGATAGCCATTAGGTTATCATGGTTTGGATTGGGTTGTCTGTATAGAGGACAGATAGCTAGATTTTTATTTTCAATTTTCTTTTTAATTATTTTTATTGATTTTCATAGCTCAAATACTTACAAACAAGTATACAAGAAAATGATTAGCAATTTACCCTATAATAAACATAATAATAATATACAAGGAGTAATAAATTTCAATCCTTAGCACACATTTCGGGGAGAACAAGTAAGGAACAAAGAAAAATAAGGTAATAAGAGCAAAACGTTGCTCAAACATACAGCCTACAAAAAAACCACCCCATTATACCTCACCCAGAAATCAATCCTGCATTTCCCTAGCAGCCAAAAATGCCTCCAACTGAGAAGATTCCACAAAGATAAATCTATCCCTATTTAATACTATTACACATTTACAGGGGTAACGAAGGAAAATGTTGCCCCCAGGGCCAATACTCTCGGTTTCAAGGCAAAAAAGGCCCTTCTCCGAAGTTGTGTCAATCTGGAAACATTGGAAACAACTATAACTTAGCCCCACAAAACAAGGCATTCTTATTTTTAAAATAAGCCTTAAAGACAGAAACCTTATCCTGTTTAGAAACAAAACTAACCAATAAAGTTGCCCTGGAAGTAATAGTATCCTGCGAGTCCTCCAGGAAATTAGTCAAATTTATATCAGCAGAAGCTTGTAAGACATCAAATCCCTCTGGAGACTCAGAATAAACTCTCCTCCTAGTTAAATAAAATAATTTTGAAAAAACTATCGAGTCGGCCCCAGAAAGAGCTAGGGCTTCTCTAAGATATTTTCGTAACAATATCTCAATATCTCAGGTGAAAGTAACCGACATAATGGAAAATTTAGAAAACAAATATTCTTTACCCTAAAGAAATTTTCATATAATTCGAACTTACAATGAACAGAATAACTATCCTTAAGACTAGAGGCATGAATAGCTTGCAGAGAGGTGCCTTGATTCTCACATTTAGATACCTGACTAATCAAGGATTCTACCCTCCCCTCCAACTTATTCATATTTGTAGCTATCTCCTAAGAGAAGACACAAAACTGAGACACCGTGGTGACCCAAGACTGTTCAGTCCGAGTAACAACCCGTCATATATCCGCCAAGGATATCTCTGAATTAGGGATTTCCTTGGCTTCATACGAGTGGGGAGACCAGAAAACAGCCCTCAGCTTTTCGCCCTGGTTTAGGGGGGTACTCTGCTGGAAAGGTCCTTCCACAGCCGCTGAAGTAGATGGAATAGTTGCAGATGGGGGAGGAGGTGGGGTACGATCCAGAGAACTAAGGGTTACTCCAGGGGAATGAAAAGTGGGAAAGTCTGCATCAAAAGACACATTATCTCCCACAGTTACCTTTACATGCCGGTCCATTGGTCCCACAATAGGCTCAGTAGGTATCAGCTTCTTTTTCCACTTACCCATAACAAGCCAGCATTCAGACACTAAAGCACAACCTGCACCTCCTGCGGTCTTCCAAGGGAGCCCCTTGTATCGGACCCACTACAAGGCACCTACGGCTGCGCCTAGTACTGAAGGAAATATATACGTAAGCTCCCGATGATGTTGGGGCATCCCGGACCTCAGCCTGTATCCTCCAGCTGCCGATACTGCTCCCTTCAATTTTAATTATGTCCATACCATCTATATTGCTACAAATAGTGGTGGAGGCTTTTAGTTCTTGTTTACTTAGTATAAGAACACCAGCTCCTCTATTTGAGTCTCTGGGGCTGTTGAAGAGGTTTTATTTATTTACATTCTCTTATATACCATGCTAATCTGCATCAGTGCAGTTTACATTGAACAAACTGAAATTACATTGAACAGGGCATTATAACTTGGAGATAACTATCTTACAGGGAACATGGGCTATGGAGGGTTAAGTGGCTTGCCCAAGACCACAAGGAGCACCTGTGGGACTAGAAACCCCAGTCCTTCCGGCCCAAGGTTGCTGTCCTCTAGTGGGATTTGAACTCCTGACCTTCTGGCCTGAAGTACCTTGCCCCAACCACTAGGCCACTCCTCCACTCCAGGCTGTATCCTGTTATGTTTAACTGGTTTAACAGAGCACTGTCCATGTCGGATAGCCAAGTTTCTGTGATGCATAGTACATCAGGGGTCTTATCTCTGATGAGATCAAATATAACTGGTATCTTATTCCTGATAGATTTAGCATTGATAAGGATGCATTTTATTGGAATGGAGGGGGGAGAGGATTCATGTGACAGATTGGAATTTTGTGTGCTGTTATAGATAAGTCTTTGTTGGGTTTTATTGTGGCCAAAGTTAAATCTTTTGTAGTTTGTTTCCATAGTAGTGAAGAGAGGGGTTGTGTCTAGGGCGAATTATGGGGATGTGGAATTGTTGGGTTGCTTCTGCTTGTAGTGGGTTGAGTGAGTTGTAATAAAGGCTAGGATAAGGAAGAAGATAGTGCATCAGATTACTTTGCTGAGCTCCATATTTGGAGGTACTGTACTGGAGTTGCAGGTTGCAGTGTAGGTTAGTGGGTAAACTAATTAGGATATTGCTGAGGGGCCTGTAAATTTTGGGAGGGGTGATAAGGGCCACAGGGGACAGGTATCCTAATAAGAGGACTGTGCTAGGGAATTCCGATCAGTGGCCTAGGATGGTGAGAGGTGAATTTAATAGGTGTCGGGCAGGGCTGGCTATGGTAGTGTGTAGTAAAAGTGGTGGACTATGCTGTGAAGGACTGCTGTGGAAGATTATTGCATGTAGCACTGTGAATTTACTCTTAAATACAAGAGGTAAATAACGTGTAGTTTTCCCTTTCAATGCAAAATTTGTGAGGAACAGAGGTTAATTAAAATCAGTTACAAACAATTAAAATCGGTAAAGACAATGTTAATGTGCATTGATATACAAAATGATGACATGTCAATTATCAGACAATGTGAATGCATTTGGTTTGTTATATCTTTCAATAACACTAGCTGAACGGATTGCCACTCTTGGGGGGGCAATGCCAAAATGGTCTGAGTTTGGGTTGGTGTATTCCCAGAGTCTATGCAGCATGGCTTACGGGGATTTAAGCATAACGCACACCTTCCTTGGATTGTTTGGGTGCCGATTTTGTACAGTTTCTCAGTAATAGAGCAAGTGATGTTTTCCTTTGAGGTCACGCTTCAATGTCTAATTATAAGCTGATCATTTGTTCATTAGGTTGGTCAACTTGCTGGTGTAATTTGTAATGGAGGTATTGGCTGTGGGGGTTGGTTGATCTTTGATATCAGTTTGTTGCGATGCCACTTTCCGGTTTCCTTCTTCACTTGAGGGGGCTTTTATGTGTGGATAAGATTTTATGGTACGATCTTCCTGCTCTTCCTCTTGTAGTCCACGCCTAAGGGTCACACCAAAGGGCCCTCTGGCAAGGCCCTTAGGCGCGGACCCACCAGGCGCAGGTGCGCCTAGGCACGCCGCTCAATTTAAAGTCCTCTTTGCACTGGAATCCCTCACCCGATTGGCCCGGTAGCAAGAGGAGCAGGGAGGAGTTCACCTGAGTCCGCTCTCTTGCAGATGTGCTGATCAAGCAAGCAAAAGATATTTGTTTTACATATTATTTTTACAAGACAAACATGACCTTAATGTGTCTTTATAGCATTTCCTTTCACCAATGCAAAATCTTTAACAATGAATAAATCGAAGGAAGAAAACTTGCATCGGTATTCAGCAACCAGGCATTCCCACAGGATCTTCAATCCACTGGAGCTGATGTTTGAGAATCATTAACTCAATGCAGGTGGTGTTTGCTTCAGGGAGTACACTAGTGTTTATGCTGCAATGTGCTCATTTACGTGTCAGAGTAGCATATCAAATATCTAATAGAGAGTGTTTTTATATCATTATGAGATACTGAATAGGCACTGAGATGGAGAAAACAGATTTTTCTACTGTAAATCATTTGATACCATTCAACAGACTGAATGACTGTATTACAAAGGATCTGTGTGTTCCTAATGAATAGGGTTTGGCCTATGACAAGCAAGCTGTTCATTGCCACTAAGAAACTTCCTGCATTGAATTTTACATTTCTAAGTTTAGTGAGCACACTTTAACTAATCAAACCCCCAATACCTGATTCATCCTCGCATAGGACTTAGAAATATGTTTCAAAAAAGTTACCTACTCAGTTGAGATAAGAGAAATGTTTGAAAAAAAAGGAGCTCAGCAGAGAGACCCTGTAAATCTCAGAGAAGCCACATAAACCCCAGGTTCTGGGCAAGCTCCCCACACAGATTTCATGAGCGGTATCATTACAATATGTATGAAACTCGTGATCCCTTTTTAGGCATGCAAAGTTGATTTCCTGACTGAGGTCACCAACATCTGGAGTAGGGTGGAAAAAAACAAACAGAACATGTTTGTTGCATAAGATCAGCAGAAACACTTGTCCACACTCCAGTTACCGCTCTGTCATTAAAATAAACTCTAAACCAGTTACATATCTTGTACAGTGTGAAGCAGTGAGAAACAAGATGAATAATAAAATTTGTGACCTCTTGTTAGAAAATGAACTTCTATGTCTTAGGAAAGTACAAAGAAAAGTGAATTGCAGTAATGGAAGATTCACATATTGAAAAAAAACAAGTATTCCATGAATCCACTCTGCCTTATCCTTAATCGATTGAAGTCTGTCCCTCAGGTTAAGGTATAGCACCTGCTACTGAGATGCAAAAGGAATGCTTTCTTTTCCATTTAGGAGCAAGTTGACTATCCTTCTACTACTAGTATTTACTGATAATGCACAGCAACATTACACAGAAAAGTACAAAAAGGTAGGAGTAGTGGGAAATAGAGGCTCATCTAGTATGTGCAGGTTGTCTGTATGCTGAAGCTCTCAGGAAACAAGTAGAGGAGCTCAGAGAAGAGGTGGTGAGGCTGAGGAGCATTCAAGACAGTGAATCGATTTGCATTGGTGTGATATACAGACCTCCCTCACAGGGAGAAGAGGTCTACAGAGTTAATAGAAGACATACGCAGAATTGCAAGGAAAGAGGAAGTGCTACTGATAGGGGATTTCAATATGCCAGATGTTAATTGTCACATTCCTGCTGCAGTATCATTTAGAAGCAAAGAGATCCTGGATTCTCTGCAGGGAGAACTATTCATGCAACAGGTAACAGAACCCACACATGAAGGGGCCACAGTGGACTTGGTGAAAGTTTTTCTGATGTTATAGTGGAACATCATCTCGCATCCAGTGATCACCAGATGGTGTGATTCAGTATTAGGACTAGGGATGATAAAATCAATTTAAAAGCAAGGGTCTTAGACTTTAGGAAAACTAACTTTGCCAAGATGGGCCAGTACCTCAAGGAGTCATTAGCGGGATGGGAACTGCTGGGGGATGTAGAAAAACAGTAGGCAAAACTGAAAAGGGATATTTTAAGGGCAACCAACCTTTTGGTTAAAATGGTAAATAAAGGAAAAGGAGACCACTATGGTTTTCGAAAGAAGTAGTTGAAAAGGTGAAGAAAAAGAGGGAAGCCTTCATGAAATACAAGAGATCACAGAGAGAGAAAGACAGACATCTATATTTGGAAAAACTTAGAGAAGCTAGCAAAATAGTCAGGAAAGCAAAGATTCAAAAAGAGAAGGAAATAGCCAATGCAATAAAATGGGGGGATAAGACATTTTTCAGAAATGTTAGTGAAAAGAGGCAGGGCAAAATGGTATTGTCAGACTCAAGGGTGAAGGGGAAGAATATGTAGAAGCTGATGAAGATAAAGTAGAATTACCTTACCTCGGTGGCGGGAAAAGTAATGGAGACACTCCTGAAAGAGCAAAGAGTGGACTTTCTCAAAACCAACAGGTTGCATGATCCGAGGCAATATGGTTTTACCAAAGGACGATCTTGCCAAACAAATCAGATTGAGTTCTTTGACTGGGTGACCAGAGAACTAGATCAGGGGCATGCAATGGATGTCATCTACCTGGATTTCAGCAAAGCCTTTGATACTGTTCCCCATAGGAGGCTTATCAATAAACTCAGTAGCTTGGGGATATGTCCCAAGGTGGTGAACTGGATCAGAAATTGGTTGACTGACAGATGACAGAAGGTGGTGGTAAATGGAGCTCACTCGGATGAAAAGAGGGTGATTAGTGGGGTGCCCCAGGGTTCAGTCCTGGGTCCGGCACTGTTCAATGTATTTGTGAGTGATATTGCTGAAGGATTGAATGAAAAGGTCTGTCTTTTTGCAGATGACACAAAATTTTGCAACAGAGTGGACTCCCCGAGGGAGTGGATAACATGAGGAAAGATCTACAAAAGCTGGAAGAATGGTCTAATGCTTGGCAGTTAAGATTTAATGCGAAGAAGTGCAGTGTCATGCACTTGGGAAGCAGAAATCCAAGGGAAATGTACACGATAGGGGGCGAGAGGTTGGTGTGCATGGACCAGGAGAAGTACCTTGGTGTGATTATTTCTGAGGATCTGAAGGTGGCAAAACAGTGTGACAAGGCAGTGGCAAAGGCCAAGAGGATGTTGGGTTGCATACAGAGAGGAATTACCAGTACAAAGGAAGAGGTACTAATGCCACTGTATAAGTCACTGGTGAGGCCTCACTTGGAATACTATATTCAGTTTTTGGAGACCATATCTCACAAAGGATGTAAAAAGACTGGAAACTGTTCAGAGGAAGGCGACCAAAATGATCTGGAGCCTGCGTCAGAAGCCTTATGAGAAGAGACTTGAAGACCTAAATATTTACACTCTGGAGGAGAGGAGGGATAGGGGAGATATGATTCAGACCTTTAAATACTTAAAGAGAATTAATGAACAAACAAACAAACCTCTTCCAAAGACGTGGAAGCTGTAAAACTAGAGGGCATAACATGAAGCTGCAAGGGGGTAAATTAAAGACAATGTCAGGAAATACTTTTTCACTGAAAGGGTGGTGGACAGGGCCGGATTTAGCTATACGCCAACTACGCTGTGGCGTAGGGCCCACAGCTGACAAAGGCCCACAAAAATTGAAAAAATTGTTAGCCTTCTTAAAATTAAATTTAAAAAAAAAAATGCTGGCTGCCGCCGCGGCAGCATGGACTGTCCTGCGGGGCCCCCTCTGCTGCCACGGCAGCATGGACTGTCCCGCGGGGCCCCCTCTGCCCGGCTGAATCCGTCCGTCCGTCCCTCTCTCCCTCCCTCCGTGCCGGCTTTGAGAGGCACGAAGTGAGAGTGTCTCCCTCGCGTCTCTGTTAAGCCCGCAGGGGGTGATGGGAAATTTCCCATCAGCCCCTGCGGGCTTAACAGAGACGCGAGGGAGACACTCTCCCTTCGCGCCTCTCAAAGCCTGCACGGAAGGGCTCAGCCATCGCGGAGGGAGGGATTCATCCAGGCAGAGGGGGCCCCGTGGGTCAGTCCATGCTGCCGCTGCCGTGGCGGCAGCGGTAGCAGCCAGCGTTCTATTTTTTTTATTAAATTTTACTTTAGGCCGATGGGGGGGGGGTAGGATTGGTAATGGGCTATTGGGGGGGGCTGGGACTGGAAATGGGCTGGGGGGTTAAGACTGGAGGTGGGCTGATGGGGTTAGGACTGGTAATGGGCTGTGAGCTGTTGGGGGGGGGGTAGAACTGGTAATGGGCTATGGGGGGGGTTAAGACTGGTAATGGGCTGTGGGCTGATGGGGGCTGTCTGGTAATGGGCTATGGGGGGGCTAGGCCTGGAAATGGACTGGGGGGGTTAAGACTGGAGGTGGGCTGATGGGGTTAGGACTGGTAATGGGGGGGTTAAGACTGGTCATGGGCTGTGGGCTGATGGGGGCTGTCTGGTACTGGGCTAGGGGGGGCTGACTGGAAATGGGTTGATGGAGTTAGGACTGGAAGTGGGCTGTGGGCTGATGGGGGGTTTAGGACTTGCAATGGGCTATGGGGGGCTGACTGGAAATGGGTTGATGGGGTTAGGACTTGAGGTGGGCTGATGGGGTTAGGACTGGTAATGGGCTGTGGGCTGATTGGGGGGTTAGGACTGGCAATGGGCTATGGGGGGCTGACTGGAAATGGGTTGATGGGGTAGGACTGGAAGTGGGCTGATGGGGGTTAGGACTGGTAATGGGTTATAGGGGGGCTTAAACTGAAAATGGGGTGATGGGGGGTTAGGACTGTAAGTGGGTTGATGGGGGGCTAGGACTGGTATTGGGTTGGGGGGTTGCTAGGACTGGAAATGGGCTGATGGGTGGCTAGGACTGGAAATGGGCTGATGCAGGGACTAGAAGGGAATGGATGCTGGGTGAGGCTGGAACTAGAAGGGAGCTGATGTTGGGGGAGGATTAGAATGGGATGGGGCTGGAAGAGTAAAATGGAGAAGGGAAAAATATTTTGTGTGGGAGGGATAAAAAATCTACAATTGGCCGGGTATTTGGAGAGTAAGTGGGGATTGAGGATGGAGGGGTAAAATTTGAGTGGATGAAATAGGAATGAGGAAAGAGCAAAAGGAGAAAGATTAGTATGTTAAAGCAGATGTAGAGAGAGAATGGAAAAAAACTAGAAGAGAGAAGAAAGGACAAATGGACAGCAGACGATGGAGAGTTAGCAGAAGACATGAAGAAACCAGAAGAAAGTGGCTGGAGCAATTGCAGCTGAAAAAAATGCACAAAAGATAGAAAAATATCTCTTTATTTTGAATTTATTAATTGGAATATGTCAGCTCTGGTAAATGTGCATCATTAACGTCTGCGCTTTGTTTAGTACAAGAGCAAATTAATGTATAGTTTTATTTCTACAGTGTTGTACATTCCAAGTTTGGCTTTTGGGATTCCCAGTTTAATTATTGTCTTCCTGTTTCTAAATTGTGATTACTTGTTTGGTGATGGTCTATGTTCTGCATGTGTAACTGAGCTGAGGTGTTCTGTTTATATAATTCCTATTTGACATTGCCACTTGTTCTCTTTCCCCAGTAGGTCATGTATTGTTGTTCTCTGAAATGTATTGGTTTAATATTTGCAGTGTTGCCTTTTGATTGGTAGAGTATGGTACTTTGTGAGTCCTGGTAGTGCTGTTAGGATACGGCGGGTTTGCTATGGGTTCTAAATGTCAACAGTTAGGTCATTATTTTATTGATTTAAGATGGCGAGTGTTGGAGGTGGTCCCTGATCCCCCTCGTGGAGGGGATCGTCGAGCTCGACTTCATTGGCGTGAGCAGTATTGGATTTATCAATTGGCCTCTATGACACCTCAGGGAATGAATATGGAGATTGACTGGTGGGGTTTGTGTGTTCAATAAAGTTAGTGAAAGTTCTGAGTGGTGGATTTCCTCTGACGTCCCGCTATTAGGGCATTTATTGGAACCTGGAGTACTGGGGTTCATTAGCCTGATGAAGAGCTGAAGGAATGACATGCGGCTTGAAACACTACTAGTGTCGCGAGGACCCCAGGACTAGGGGCATTAGGAAGGAATGCCAAGATCGGTGTTGGAGCTGGATCCATTTGTTTGGATGAGCGGTGGAGCGTTTGCTGTGCTCCAGCTGACGAAAGTTTCCTTCCAATACTTCGAGGAAGCTAAGTAATTTTTCCTCTATTTCAAATTAGTCATTTTCAAAGGACTTGGACTAATTAAGAGTTCGGATGATCAGCCGAGAATCAACTTCCTATTCCCACTGAATTTTATGTACGTGAGCACTGACAGCGACTGGTGTCGCGGGGTCAGGTTTTATAGCCAATGGCTGGCTTTATTTAAAGTGATTAAAATGGAGGGCTCACTCAGAGAATGGGATGATTCCCTTTCAAGGTGAGCGATCCGACAAAAAAAATATAAGTACTCTTTCACTAATTGAAGTTTTGGGAATGTGGGAGCACGTGTGCTGAATAAGTATTTAAGTACAAGTTCCATGTAATGCTATGAGTGGAATCAAGATTTGACTTTGGGATTCTTGTGAGTTGATTCCTCAAGGGTGTATATTAATGGGTTCTAAATGGGCAGTGTTTGTAGTAGTTCCTAATGTGTCTGGCAGTTGGCACTGGATTATAGTAATGTAGAAATCTTTTAGTCTTTCTTTATCCATACACTCATTAAGAGGCACGTTTACTAAAAGTTAGTATATGGTAACATTATGCAAATATTTATGCAAATGAGGCCCCTTATGCAAATGAGGCCCCGCACCCCCCTTGGGCTGCCCCTGCTGGGGGCCCACAATTTTTGTTGGTGTAGGGCCTCACTCAAGGTAAATCCGGCCCTGGTGGTGGATGCTTGGAATGCCCTCCTGATGGAAGTGGTGGAGGCAAATACAGTGACAGAATTCAAAATGGCATGGGGCAGACACAGTGGATCCCTTTACAGCAACAGGATAAAATCAAAATAAACTTAACTATCTAATTTCTCAACAAACAGGGGTGTCCTACACGGAGCGGTGGGTTCAACCCTAAACAAAGACAAGGGGAGGGGTGACCTGCACGGAGCGGCAGGCGCACCTACTCTTGCCATCTTACTGGGCAGACTAGATGGACCATACTGGTCTTTATCTGCCGTCATTTACTATGTTACTATGTAAATATTTCTGTTCTGTGTGCACAGATGAAGAACCAGGAGCAGGACCTCTGAAAACACCCACAAACAGGAACAGAAGTAAGGGGTATCTTGAACAGTTTTCAGAAGACTGTGTTCGCGAGAAACTAGCAAAACTTAAGGTAGACAAAGGGATGGGACCGGATGGGATATACCCAAGAATACTGAGAGAACTTGGGGACCTTCTAGCAGCTACACTGCCTGACCTTTTCAAAGCCTCTTTGGAGTTGGGAGTTGTGCCAGATCACTGGAGGGAGGCACACATGATCCCTTTACACAAAAGCGGAAGTAAGGATGTGGTAGACAACTACAGGCCAGTTAGTTTAACCTCGGGGGGTGAGTAAATTATTGGAAGCATTGCTGAAAGGGAAAATAGTGAGATTTCTGGAGTTCAACAGATTACTGGATCCGAGGCAGCATGGATTCACCAGAGGCAGGTCTTGTCAGACAAATCTGATTGATTTCTTTGACTGGGTGACCAGGGAGTTGGACTGAGGGAGAGCCCTAGATGTGGTGTATTTAGATTTCAGTAAAGACTTTGACACCATTGCGCACATGTGACTTATAAACAAACTGAGCACCTTAGGGATGGACCCTAAAGTTACTGCTTAGGTTATAAATTGGTTTAGTGGGAAACAACAAAGGGTAAATGGAGCTCACTCCGAGGAGAAGAAGGTTACCAGTGGTGTGCCCCAGGGATCTGTCCTTGGTCCAATTCTTTTTAACATCTTTGTTAGTGATTTTGCATTAGAGCTGTTGGGTAAGGTTTGCTGCCTCTTTGCAGATGATACCAAAATCTGCAATAGAGTAGACACCCAGCAAGGTGTAGATAACATGAGGAGGGATCTAGCTAAGCATGAAGAATGGTCTAGAATTTGGCAGCTGAGATTTAATGTTAAAAAATGCAAGGTCATGCATTTTGGCGGCAGCAATCTAACGGAGCGATAAAGTATAGGGGGTCAAAACATCTGTCCACAAAAGAAGAGTTAGACCTAAGCGTGATTGTGCCTGATGATCTTAAAGTTGCTAAACAGGTCGAAAAGGCGATGGCAAAAACTAGCAGAATGCTTGGTTGCATAGGCAGAGGAATGGCCAGCAGAAGAAAGGAGGTGATAGTATCTCTGTATAAATCTTTGGTGCAACCTCATTTGGAGTATTGTGTGCAATTCTGGAGACCGCACTTTCTAAAGGATATAAACAGGTTGGAGTCGGTGGAGAGGGTGGCTACTAAAATGGTTAGTGGTATTCATTATAATGCATATAAAGACAGATTTAAGGATCTTAATATGTATACTTTAGAGCAGGGGTCTCAAACTCAAATTGCTTTGAGGGCCAAATGAGGACTTGTAAAGTAACCCGGGGGCCGCATAAGACGTGGGGCCTCATTTGCATAAGGGGCCTCATTTGCATAAATATTTGCATAATGTTACCATACACTAACTTTTAGTAAACATGCCTCTTTAATGAGTATGGATAAAGAAAGACTAAAAGATTTAGAAACAAGAAGACAATAATTAAACTGGGAACCCCAAAAGCCAAACTTGGAATGTACAACAACACTGTAGAAATAAAACTATAAATTAATTTCCTCTTGTACTAAACAAAGCGCAAACATTAATGATGCACATTTCCCAGAGCTGACATATTCCAGTTAATAAATTCAAAATAAAGAGATATTTTTCTACCTTTTGTGCATTTTTTTCAGTTGCAATTGTTCCAGCCACTTTCTTCTGGTTTCTTCATGTCTTCTGCTAACTCTCCATCGTCTGCTGTCCATTTGCCCTTTCTTCTCTCCTAGTTTTTTTCCATTCTCTCTCTACATCTGCTTTAACATACTAATCTTTCTCCTTTTTCTCTTTCCTCATTCCTATTTCATCCACTCAAATTTTACCCCTCCATCCTCAATCCCCACTTACTCTCCCAATACCTGGCCAATTGTAGATTTGTCTTCTCTCCCAGACAAAATATTTTTCCCCTCTCCATTTCACTTTCCCAGCTCCATCCCATTCTAATCCTCCCCCAACATCAGCTCCCTTCTAGTTCCAGCCCCACCCAGCATCCGCTCCCTTCTAGTCCCCCCATTAGTCCATTTCCAGTCCTATCCTAGCCTCACCATCAGCCCATTTCCAATCCTAGCCCCCCATCAGCCCATTTCCAAACCGAGCTCACTCCCCCCACAGCCCATTTCCATTCCAAGCCCCCTCCCCATCAGCCATTTGCAGTTCAAGCCCCCCTTCCACTCAGCCCATTTCCAGTCCTAGCAACCCCCCCCCCCAGCCCATTACCAGTCCTAGACCCCCCATAGCCCATTACCAGTCCTAACCTCCCCATAGCGCACTTCCAGTTTTACCCCCCATCACCCCATTTTCAGTCTTACCCCCCCCCATAGCCCATTACCAGTCATAACCCCCCTGCCAATAGCCCACTTCCAGCCCTAACCCCCATTACCCCATTTCAGTCAGCCCTTCCATAGCTCATTACCAGTCCTAACTCCCCCCATCAGCCCACCTCCAGTCCTTCCTAACCCCCACCTGCCCATTTCCAGTCCTAGCCCCCACCACAGCCCATTACCAGTCATAACCCCCCTGCCAATAGCCCATCTCCAGTCATAACCCCCCCTGCCAATAGCCCATTTCCAGTCATACCCCCCCCCTGCCAATAGCCCATTTCCAGTCCTACACCCCCCCCCCCCAGGTAAATTAAAAAAAAACCTGGCTTCTGCTGCTCAAGCAGCAAAATCAGCTGTCCTGCGGCCCCTTCCCCTGTGCCCGGAGATCCGAGTCTGCTCTATCAGCGGCGTGCTTTTCAAGCCGCGAGGAGAGTATTCCCCTCTCGCGCGGCTTGAAACCACGCGAGAGGGGAATACTCTCTTCGTGGCTTGAAAAGCACGCCGCTGATAGAGCAGACTTGGATCTCCGGGCACAGGGGAAGGGGCCGCAGGACAGCTGATTTTGCTGCTTGAGCAGCAGAAGTCAGTTTTTTTAAAAATTTGACAATTGATTCTGCCGCTCCCACGGCGGCAACGGCAGAAGCCAGGGTTTTGGGGTTTTTTTGTTTTCCTCCGTCGCGGGCCGCACAAAGTTGTCTCGCGGGCCGCGTGTTTGAGACCCCTGCTTTAGAGGATAGAGGTGTTCTGATTGAGATGTTTAAATGCCTCCATGGCATAAATGCACAGGAGGAGAGCCTCTTTCAATTGAAAGGGGATATAGGATGAGGGTGAAAGGGGATAGACTCAGGAGTAATGTGCAGAAATATTTCTTTACAGAAAGAGTAGTAGATGCATTGAATAGTCTCCCAGTGAAGGTGGTAGAGATGAGGACCGTATCTGATTTCAAAAAAGCATGGGACAAACCCAGAGGATCTCTAAAAGAAAAAAAGGGAACCTTGTAGTGGTTGATATGGAAGGGAAGACTAGATAGGCCATGTGTTTTTTTTCTGCTTTCATTTTTCTGTTTCTATGTACATACTGTATACTCAAATAGGGGGTTTCCCTTATACATACTTCATGGCAGAACTCAAGAAATTTGGTTCCATCTTTCACCAGTAAGGGAGGGTCAAATTATATGTGCACGTTCAGCCTGAAATCCTTTCAGTGCTATCAGAAGGCTTCCTGGACCCCTTGAGGAATCAATCAACAACAAATACCAGTCCAATAACATTGAAGCATGAACTCTCTCATTAAAAATCTCACCACTTGGGGGTGTCTCCTGTGAGCTGAGGAAGATGGCCGCATGAACTTTGCCTCTTCCTCTCTGCCTTATTTAATGAGTCAACTTTACTTTTAAGGGGGTCCGACTACTGGCTGTTGAGGACATCCTCAAGAAAATAGTTTCTTGAGCAGAGTTGTGTGATGTGGGAGCAGATCTGGTGACCCATACCTACAATGATTGCAGCCTGCAGTCTGGATGATGGTGTTTTTGGAGTCCTTCATATTATGCAACTGAAATTTGCAGGAAACCTCCTACCACCAGCATAAATGGAACACGGACTTTATAATAACTTATTACCTACTGGCACTGTTCCCTCTAAGCTGTGCACGTGTGTGCGCGCACACACCTCGCCGAGCGAGCGCACATACTTTACAACAGAGCGCACAAAAATTACGGTTCTGATTCTGATAGAAAGCAACACGGACGTCTTAAAATTTAAAAGTTGTGATTGTAATTACTAGAAATTTTCCGCTTCATTTAGTAATCATCTATTTTCATTTAATTTGATTAAAATCAATGTGCTGTACATATTGTATTCTGACGTGTAGTCAAATTTTAAAGTACATAACTCCGAGTGTCGTTATGTGGTGCACAAAAATTTAACCATCCTTCAAAAGCTGCACAGCTGATATTTTATGCGCACACAACCTACAGAAAATTAAAGGGAACATTGCCTACTGGCGCTGATTTTTTTTTTCTTAAGTCTCAGTGTGAAGGGAGAATGGTTGACATAACTCTATGCTGCTTTTAATGAGAAAACGAGCTTCTGTGATGCCTGATACCAGCTAGTGAGGTTCATATTTGGAAGCCTACTAATAAGCTGATGCACTGTCACCAGTCTTTTCTATCAGCTACCAGAGGGAATGACTCACTCAGATATTTCACATGCATCTTACTAGAAAACTATAGGTTTTGTGTACTAATGGTGGAGAAACTGATTTTAACTCATTTGGCTCCCAAATGTAAATTCAAAACAGCTTATGCAGATGAGCAGATCAAGTTTTGATTTCCTCTGAAACATGTGAGAACACGCAGCACCTTTGTCCTTTATATAACTGGCTCCACTCTTTTTTAATTTTTTTTATTTTAACCCTCTTTTTTGGTGCTGCATTTTGGCTCAGGCACATCCAGTATGCATTTTTTGCCGATTTTCCTGTATTACCTAGCTTGAGCTGGGCTAGAGCTCTGTATTGATGGCAATACCCTTAAGGGTTGTATGCATGGCTTTTTGAGCAACCTCTGTTTTTGGATGAAACTCCAATTCTCTTTCTTTACACTGCTGCATAAGCTTGCTTTTGCTACCATGTGCATTCATTTTCACTAATTTGTAAATCTTGTGTGTATCCTTGGAATGTCACGTTATATGGAACAAAAAATGAGCTACCCAGAGATTCTAGCAAAATTTCTTAGGAACCTACCAATGATCACCAATTCTAGTGCCAATATGCTTGATTCTACCAAAGAAGCAACAATGTCATTAGCAGTTACTGCTTTAGTGTCATCTATCACTAAAGAAAATATTCAGGAGTTGTTGAATCAAATTAAATTGATTGGATTGGATATCAACACAATGAATGCAAACCTCAAAACTGAATGTAAAGAGTTAGATAATAGGGTCCCACAAATGAGATCAGTATTGGCAAATAAACTGATTTTACGGCACTTCTTTATATTGATGTCCCCAGTGCAAGAATGGGACCAAAAGAACAGATACAAAGACTGGCAGTAATTCAGGTTTAAAAAACCCTTTTATTAATGACCCCTATGCGTTTCGGCCAATGGCCTTCTTCAGGGGGATAACATATGAGAGGGCAAACCTCAAAAATAAAATGAAAACAAATCAATAATCAATAAACATTAACATACAAACGTATCAATTAAAACATATAAACAATATAAATTATGCCATTAGATGATCAATAAATAAATAGATAAATAAAACAATATGAATAAAACATGCAAAACTTATCATCCATCTGTATATAAAATATGCATCCAACTTAGAATGTCCTATAAGTATGGATTCCTAGTTTATTTATTTATTTATCAGCATTTCTGTACCGCCTTTTCCAGATATCAAAAGTGGTTTACAGGAAACAAAAACAAAACCAACTAGATGGAACAGCTGATAAAACGTTTATGCATGACAACTTGTTTGTCATCTGCTTTCAAAACAAACTTCTGGATGATGTTCTGTAAGGGTTGCATATAGATATTTTATAGAATTTGGGATGGCAAAGAACCCCAGCAAACAAGGCATGTCAAGGATTTGCTAGTCAAAGACAAATCCCCTCCCATCACCATCTGTTCAACGAAAGGAATGAAACCATCTAGCTGCTTTTGGCCCGATATTCTTCTGGGCAGGCTATATGCCGCTACTGCCCATAGCCCTGCCTGCCAACCCTTAACTCCTTATATTCAATGCCGGGGGCATATGCAGCCCCAGCATTGAATATCCAGAGATCACCGCACATGCCGGAAGCTGCATTAGGTAACTGGGCATCAGAGATATTGCATGCTGCCTGGTTAGCTCCTGCACTGAAAGATAGGCAAGGATTTTCTTTACCTATCTTTTTGGCACAGATCGCTAACCGGGCAGCATGCAATATCACTGCTGCCCGGTTATCACTTGTCGCAGCTTCTGGTCTGCCCTGGAACACTCCCAACATGCCCCGATGCTAACCGGATAGCATCGTGGTGCGTAGTGGAGTTAGAAGGGGATTTCAATGGCGCTAACCGTGTAAGGCATTTACACAGTTTACTGGGCTGTAAACCATGTACATGCCTTTCGAATATCAGGTCCTTTATAGCTAATGCTTGCTTCAAAAAATCTAGACCTTAGAATATCATGATAGACTATGTCAAAGCTGGCAGATATATCTAACGTGTTCAAAAATCCCTTATCCGTAAAAAGCCGCTGTCAAAACTGTTTCTGTATTGTATATGCTTCAAAACCTGATCGGCATGGGCCAGAAAATTGGTACCTGTCAAAAAGGCTTGCAGTCGGATAAACACAGCTTGTTCAATAACCTTTTCGAAACATGGAAGCTTTGGGATGGGCTTGTAATTTTTCCATCTTGACTTATCTAAAAGGGCTTTTTTTAATTGTGCAAATTAATGCTTTTTTCATAGATGCTGGCAGTACACCTTATGTAAGGGACAAATTTACAACAGTTATTGACCAAAGTGGAACTGTGTGATGCAAAAGCACATTTTAGAAAGGCAGTTTAGATAACAGCTGAGATGTCCATGACAAAATGTCTGAAATTCTGTGGGAGGGGGATCAGTGAAGGTAGAGACATGCATCTCCAATCCAAAAAGATAAATGTGTCTGATGCAATATGAAGAGAGTTGATAAGTGAAAATTAAGGGCCCAGAAGTGAAGAAAACCAGCTGATTTAGGAATGTTGGCGTGTGAGATCTAGAGATGCATAATACCGGCCACATAGACTTGCCAGTGCCAGTATTTCATTGACCTACGTCCAAATCATGCATATCTTCTAAGAAGGTGATATAATGAGTAGAATTCATAATGTCGGCATCTATATTGATGTCTTCCATAATAATGAGAGTTTCAAATTGTAATTCAAAACCTGCAATAACGTCTACTATTGAGGGCAGATCTATGGCTAAATGTTCAGCGGGCCTATATAATAAGATGTCCCAGTTACTGCAAGATATCAAAATACCTTCACAACCTTCTTCTAGGCAGATTTTAACATATGCCACTACATACACATCCTGTCCTGTCATTTTTTAAATGGAAATGTGCAGCAGAGCATCGGTAGACAATAAGGGGGTCATTCCAGAACATGAATAAGGGGTTTATGTGCTGAAATCGACCCAGACCATATTCGGAAACACTGCTAACATGCACGTCCACAGTGCTAGCATGGGGATCTTGGAACATCGGTGGGAGAAGGCGAAATGGGGGTATGGTCAGCTGCAGAGACGTATAAAGCATATTCAGGAAAGGCCCATGTACGTATTAAGTGTTTCTGGGGAAACGTCCACATTATTCCTATGGAAACGTGGAATAAGACCAGGACTTAGAAAAAATTCTGCTCTTCTCTGCAATGCATCCTATATTGAAGAATGGTTGTGATAAATATGTTCTGAACTGGTGTGACTGCAGTCTGGAGAAACACAAGATGCAGTTTTAAGGAACAGAGAACAAAGGTGAGGGAATGTTGTACGGTATAGAAACATTAATAAATACCCTTAAAGAAATATTTATTTATTTTTATTAGTTTATTTATTTATTTAATTAGGCTTATGTACCACTTTTCTACCAGTCAAAGCGGTGTACATTCAGGTACTGTATATATATTTTTCTCTTGTCCCCAAAGGACTCATAATCTATGTTTTTGTACCAGGCAACGTCGGGTTAAGTGGCTTAGAAGAGCAATAGTGTGTATTATGGCTATGCTGAAATGTGCTGTTTGTGCTAAAGGAGCCAATCTAGGGGACCTTAACAATTCCCATGATCTGAAAAATGGGACAACTGATGTAAGGATAGTATGGGTGTGACTAGGGAAAGGATTCCTGTTTGAGTGAGAAATGGCGATCATATTTTTTATCCTGGTATCCCATGTATTATGTTATGTCATAGCTGTTATATATAGGTTCAGGGTATCTTGTTGGAAGAATTGTTTTTGTGACAGAAAGTGAGATTGTGTGTATGTATGTGTGTGTGAGGGGGTGCATGGGAGGATCTGGTGTGCTCATCTGCAATTCAGGGGGGACCTGAAAGCCTGGCCAGAACTTGGACCGTATAGATGACCCACACTGTCACCAGGTGCCAGTGCGATCAGGCAAACAAAATCAGAAAAGGTTCTCTATAGCTAAATGTCAAAACATATCCTTGTCAATAATAAGTGACTCTCAGAATAAGAGCTTTCAACAGTGAAAACAGCATTAAGACATGCCTATAATGCTCATTTTTAAAGACCAATGATGTTGTGGTTGAGCATGTATTAGTGCTGTTTGTACTGCTGAATGTTCTTATTATTGACAGAGATGTGTTTTGACATTTAGCCTCAGGGAACCTATTCAGATTCCTTCTGAATTATGTTTCATAGGGTAGTCTAATAAGATTATATATTGTTAACAGTGTGATAGGGCAGCCATACATCCTCTTTGCCAGGCACTGGGAGACATGACTGTTGCTGTGCCAACATGCCCCAGATTGTTCCACGAGGCCTACATCCCTACCCAGTCCAGGATATATGAGAGCTGTGAGAGTGGTAATACATCTGGAGGCTGGTTACTTGGTGTGTTGGCACAGAGATCTCCCCTCCCATGCTTATACAGGCCTGACCAGGGGAGCAGTTCCACAAAGCTGGCTGTGGGAAGGCAGACAGGGTTGCCCCACAGATAGCAGATGTATACAGATCGACATACACCATGATGAGACAGGTGTAGCTGCTGTGAGAAATTCCAGTACCAAGATAGGTGGGCCTCAGATGCTATAGCCAGAAGGCTCTACTACACCTACTACTACTGATCAGTTGTATAGCACTACAAAGTGTACACAGTGCTGCACAGACACATGTAAAAGTTAGTCACTGCTCAGTGGAACTTACAATCTAGTCAAGACAGACAATACAGCAGCTGTGGACAGGATACTTCCCGGGGAAATTGTCATGAAACACAAGGGAGCTTATGTGGATCAGGTCCAGCAGTGGCAATGATGAGATGAGCGCTCAGCCTGGATTTGAGAGGGATCAGGGACGAAGCCTGACATACAGACTCAAGTAGTTTGTTCCAGGCACAAGGAGCAGCAAAGTGAAAGGAGTGACATCTGGATTTGGCAGTGGAAGAGAAGGGCGCACTTAGAAGCAATCTGACAGGAGAGTGGAGTTCACGGGGAGGGGTGTAAGGAGAGGTAAGAGGGGAATGGTAGTGCAGAGCAGCAGAATAAGTGCACTTATGTTTGTTGCTCAGCAACATTATGCATCCTTTGGGGTCCTGCAATGTTAGTTTGGGGTTTTGTGCACTTGGTGAAGGTCCATCCCTAGCAGTTTAAGACGTGTTTGTAGAGATTACCAGGGCAGGAATCACGTGGGCCAGTCCCTAATGCCATGTACCATTTGAAACAAGGTATGTCCGAACATACATGTTCACATTTAAATTCTGGTATACCATATTAAGGTGCACTTGGATTACTTAGGACTTTTCAGGGCATGAGGTGGACTGGTGTATGGTCTAGGTTGCAGCAGCCATCATTTCTCATTGGTATTTATGTCTAGTGTGCATCAGCAAACTACTGTCTGTGATGAGCAGCTTAGTAAGTGCACATTTTTCCTGAGGGGCATGGCATCTACAGGTACATCACGGGATGGGCAAGATATGAAACATGTAATGTTTCAGAATTTCATGGGCGTGGGAACATCCAAAAGATTTCCCCGCGGCAGAGGCATGGGGACAGCAGAATAGCATTTGCACATGCTCGTCAAACACATCTATTTTCCTGATTCTGGACCCTTAGGCACATCCAGTCCTGTGAATGCGGAATTAGCTTCGAAGGAGGCCCATATTTTAGTTAGATGTGTCCATGGGCCAGTCTGGGCTGGGTTCTCTGCATAGCACAGAAGTGCAATTTATAGGCCTCAAGCTCACACATTATATGAATGCATCTGTGGAGAGGAGAAAGATATGCCCCTTCATATATGACACCTTCTTCCTCTGTGCCCCCTGCCATGCATCCCACACCTCTTCTATACCCCTGCCACTGTTTGACATTCAGGGTCAGCTTTACAAGTAAGCCTGTGAGGCACTGGTTCTTTGGGCACATGACATAAGGACACAGGAAGCCTGCCTCACAGTCTTGCCACCTTTACTTAGTGGCCTACTCTTCCTATCCTGACTGTAGCATGTGGGTTTAACACAGTTGTGGAGCCATTGTACTGTGCTCTGGCAGATGTGCTAACTGCTATGGTGAAGCCACAGGTACCATGGCATTTTCAGACTGTGCAAACAAGCACTTCTTGCTTCTTCTGAGTATTTTGGATGCAAAATGCAAATGCAATGTGTGCCTTTGAGTCAGTCCTGACTCCTGGTGACTTAGAAGCTCCTGGGTTTTCTTAGCAGTGTCACCAGAAGTAGATTGCCAGGCCTTTCTTCTGAGGCAGTGGAGGGTTAAGTGACTTGCCCAAGGCCACAAGGAGTGCTGGTGAGAATTGAACCCTGGTTGCTTGGCTACCAAGCCAGTGTTCTAACCACTAGGCTACTCCTCCACTCCTGTTTTGGTTACATATACTGATAGCATCAGCCTATTTCAAATGGTACATGCAAAATATTTATATATGTATTTGTGGGCCATGTTAGGAAGAGAGTGAGGGCAGGCCACATATCCTGCTCCTGGCAATATTCCTCAAGCATGTGTATTCCATACACATTATGGAATCACACTCCACAGTTCAATATCTACATGCTAGGTTTTTTGAGTTAGTGACAATAAATTAAAGGAATGAAGGAGCATTTTCCCTTTCTATGTACCGTTGTTAGTTGGCTGAAACAAACACTTTTCAAATATCTATTTGTGCCCTTTGAAACTACTTTTGGATCCTTATGCTCCTCACTCTCTTGTCCCCAGTTTCACTATAGGCCCTATTCTGTAAGGTGAATAGCGGGTCTGTACATCCCAATGTAGCCCCACTAGCCACCTGGCCCATATTCCGCAAAGCGATTTCCCCACACGCATACAGCCTCAGTGTGGAGAGATCTGGATGGGGGTAGCATGAGGGCGGAGAGTGGGTGGAACGGGGGCAGGCCAGGCACCCAGACGTAAAGGGCCGATTCTGGTCATGGCCCTGTACGTCCACTGGCTGCCATCAGAACATGGGGTTTATAACACCACGGAGGTGAAATAAGCCCCGGGGCCTGCAGTGGGCAGCCCACACAACCCCATCACATGGCCAGCGGAGGGCAGGTAAGTCACCGTCCCATGATCTTGGCCCTGGCTGCCCCCGCTGAGGGTCGGGCGTGGGGAAACTGGGGTAAGCACTGTGGCGAGCTGGTCATACAGTGGGGAGACATTTTCCGCAGGGATGCAGGGACACACCGTGACGTCTCAGTGCCCAATTCTGCACCCGCGGGAATGTCTAGCTTCCATGGTGCAGAATCAAGTACTAACGGGGCCATCCTGATCGGGGGTGTCCAGACGACCTCGACATGCCCCTTATGGGATCAGGCTCCACATGTTTTGTCTTGATTAGATTGTAAGCTCTGATGAGGAGGGACTGTGTCTTACATCTATATATGCAGCGCTGAGTACACCTTGTAGCGCTATACAAATGATTAGTTGTAGTAGTAGCTGTAGTAGTAGTAGTATAGAGATAGACGTCTCAGCCAGCAGATTTAAACATGTGGCGGTAATCTAAAATGGTCCACCACCGTATATCTTTTTTGGAATGCCCCATACACGCCTCTGACACACCCCCATGCAACATAGATGTGATTGCAGCAGACATGTGTACCCTTGGGGCATTTTAAAGTGACTCTTGGGACATGGATGTGATTGGGATGTCTAAATAGCCATTTTCAGATGTCAGACCACAAATAGGGTTTCTAAAATAACTCCCTAGGCGATTTAGTAAGTTGAGAAGGACAAGGATCTTAGACGCAAGTCATTGCATTGCTTTAACCAAAGTTCTGTTAATCTATTCTGTTGTCATTTTTTGAAAATAATATCTAAAACCTTTTCAAAGCTATACTGCATTCACTATGAATGCATAATATTAAATTGTGAACCACTAAAAGGGATAAAAGGGACCTCAGAAATTGTGTTTCACGTTCTGAAGATACAGTTGTGTTGGCACCTGTGCAGTTCAACCCCTTAATGTCCAATATCTCCTACCACTACTACTACTACTACTGATCATTTGTATAGCGCTACAAGGCATACGCAGCACTGTACAGACACATGTGGAAGACAGTCCCTGCTCATCAGAACTTACAATCTAGTCACAGAGAAGACTAAGCAGATCAGGATCCAGAAGTGGTCTTGAAGAGGTGAGTTTTCAGCCTGGATTTGAAAAGGGCCAGAGATGAAGCCTGATGCACAGATTCAGGTAGTTTGTTCCAGGCATAAGGAGCAACAAGGTGGAAGGATTGAAGACTGGAGTTGTCAACAGAAGAGAAGAGCACAGATAAAAAGGATCTGCCAGAAGAGCGGAGTTTCCAAGGAGTGGTGTAGGGAGATGAGAGGAAAGGCAGTGAGGAGCAGCAGAAATAGTGCACTTACAGGTTAGTAGGGGAAGTTTGAACTGGATACAGAAACAGATAGGGAGCCAGTGAAGTGACTTGAGAAGAGGGGTTATAAAAACATAAGAAACACTTTACTGAGTCAGACCAAGCTCCATCAGGTCCAGTACCCTGTTTCCAACAGTAGCCAATCCAGGTCACAAGTACCTGGCAGGTTCCCAAAGAGGCACACAGGTTCCACAATGCTTGTCCCAGGGCAAGCATTGGATTTCCCGGGTCCTCTTTAATAATGGTTTATGAACTTTTCCTCCAGGAACTTGTCCAAACCATTTATAAACCCAGCTACACTAACAGCTTTTACTACATCCTCCGGTAATGAATTCCAGAGTTTAATTACGCGTTGAGTAAAAAAATGTTTTCTCTTATTAGTCTTAAATGGGTTATATTGTAGCTTCATTGTGTGTCCTCTAGTCTTTCTACTTTTTGATGGCATAAACAGCAGACCTATTCCATTCATTAATTTATAGACCTCTATCATATCCCCCTTCAGCTGACTCTTTTCCAAGTTGAAGAGCACCAACCTTTAAGTCTGTCCTCATAGGGGTATCCTTCCATTCCCTTTACTATTTTTGTTGCTCTTCTTTGTACCTTTTCTAATTCAGCTATATCTTTTTTAAGATACGGCGACCAAAACTACACACAATATTCAAGGTGTGGTCACAACATGAAACTATACAGAGGCATTATATCATCCTTAGTTGTATTCTCCATTCCTTATTTATGATTCCTAGCATTTTATTTGCTTTCTTGGCCACCACTGCACACTGGGCAGAGGGTTTCAACGTATTATCCATGATGACACCTGTCTTTTTCCTGGCTGGTGGTTTCTAAGGTGGTACCTTGTATCGTGTAACCATATTTTGGGTTGTTCTTTCCTAGGTGCATAACTTTGCACTTGTGTCTTCCAATTTATCAATTGTTCACAATCCTCATGGGTTTTAACAACTTTGAATCATTTTATGTATCTGAAAATTTGATCACCTCACTCGTTATTTTGATTTTCAGGTCATTTATGAATATGTTAAAAAGCAGCCAGCCCAGCACAGATCCCTGGGGTACTCCACTAGTCACATTTCTCCATTAAGACAATTGGCCATTTAGCTCTACTCTCTGCTTTCTACCTTTTTAACCAGCTACTGATCCACAAAACTACACTGCCTCCAATCCCATTACTTTTTAATTTCACCAAGATTCTCTCATGAGGGACCTTGTCAAAGGCTTTCTGAAAATCCAGATACACTATATCAACCATTTCACCTTTGTCTACCTGTTTATTCACACCTTCAAAAAACATCACAGATTTGTAAGACAAAACTTTCCTTGGCTAAATCCGTGTTGTCTTTCTGCCATTAAACCATGGCTATCTACATGTTCAGTAATGTTCTTCTTTATAATGGTTTCTATCATTTTGCCTGATACTGACATCAGGCTCACTGGTCTGTAGTTTCCTGGATCACCCCTGAAACCCTTTTTAAAAATTGGCATTACATTGGCAACTCTCCAATCCTCAGGTACTATAAATTATGTTAATTATAGTTCACAGATTACTAACAGTAGATTTACAATCTCATATTTCAGTTCTTTTAATACCCTTGGATGTATACTATCCAGTCAAGTTGATTTGCTACTCTTCAGTTTATTAACAGTTGTAATACATCTTCCTAGTTTATCGCTATTTCTTTCATTTCTTTCGCTACATCACCTTTATATATCATTACAGTCACGTGTAACTTCTTTGGTAAATACCGAAGCAAAGAATTCATTAAATCTCTTCGCTATGGCCTTGTCTTCCCTTAGCACCCTTTTTACCCCTCTATCATCCAGTGGTCCAACTGACTCTTTCACAGGCTTTTTGCTACAAATGTACTTGAAAAAGGTTTTATTGTGCATTTTTGCTTCCATAGCAAGCTTCTTTTCAAATTCTCTCTTTGCCTGCTTTATCAATGCCTTGCATCTAACCTGCCAATGCTTCTGGTTTTTTTCGGTATTCGTCATTAGCCTCCTTTTTCCAGTTCCTGAAGGATGCTTGTTTGGCAAAAACAACCTCTCTGACCTCACCTTTAAACCATGCTGGCAGTTTTTATGTCTTCCTTCCACTTTTCTTAAAGTGTGGAATACATCTTGTCTGGGCTTCCAAGGTAGTTCTTTTAAACAATGTCCATGCTTGATTTGAATCTTTAACCTTTGTAGCTTCTCTTTTCAGTTTTATCTTAACTACTTTCCTCATTTATCATAGTCTCCCTTTTGAAAGTTAAACGGTAGTACTGTTGATTTCCTTGCCGTCCTTCTAACTTTTATTAAATCAAATGTGATCAAGCTATGATCACTATTGCCAAGTGGCCCCAAAATCCTTCTAATCCTTCTCTTGCACTAGATACTGTGGTCCACTAAGGACTAGGTCCAAAATGGTTTCCCCTCTTGTTGGTTCATGAACTAGTTGCTCCAAGAAGCAGTCATTTATTTCATCTAGAAATTTTCTAGCATGTCCTGCTATGACATTGACCCAGTCGATACCAGGGTACTTGAAATCATTCATTATTACTGTATTTTAACTTTTGTTAGCTTCCCTGATTTATTTTAGCATTTCAGTATCCATCTGTTCATTCTGGCCAAGTGGTTGGTAATACACCTCCACTATCGTCACCTTTCGCTTTTTACATGGGACTTCTATGCATAGAAATTCTATAGTGTATTTTGTTTCCTGCAAAACCTTAATCCTGTGTGATTCAATGCCCCTCCACCAATTTGAACTACTCTATCATTGCGATATAGTTTGTACCCAGGTATCACATCGTAACATAGCAACATAGTAAATGACGGCAGATAAAAACCAGTATGGTCCATCTAGTCTGCCCAGTATAATGTCAAAAGTAGGTACACCTGCCGCTCCATGCAGGCTACCCCTCCCCATGTCTTTACTTAGGGGTGAACCCACAACTCGATGTAGGACACCCCTATTTATTGAGGAATTTGATGGTTCAGTTTATTTTGATATTTTCTTGTTGCTGTAAAGGGATCCACTGTGTCTGTCCCATACCCTTTTGAACTCAGTCACTGTGTTTGCCCCCACCACTTCCATCGGGAGGGCATTCCAAGCATCCACCACCCTTTCAGCGAAAAAGTATTTCCTGACATTTCCTTTCAATTTACCATATTGTAGCTTCATGTTATGGTCTCTAGTTTTGCAGCTTCCTGTCTTTGGAAGAGGTTTGTTTGTTCATTATTTACCTTTAAGTATTTAAAGGTCTGAATCATATCTCCCCTGTCCCTCCTCTCCTCCAAAGTGTACATGTTTAGGTCTTCAAGTCTCTTCTCATAAGGCTTCTGATGCAGGCTCCAAATCATTTTGGTCACCTTCCTCTGAACAGTTTCCAGTCTTTTTACATACTTTGCAAGATATGGTCTCCAAAACTGAACGCAATATTCCAAGTGAGGCTTCACCAGTGACTTATACAGTGGCATAAGTACCTCTTCCTTTCTGCTGGTAATTCCTCTTCGTATGCAGCCCAACAGGACAACAGCGATCCCGATGGGGGTGAGAGCGGGAGCTCTCCCTTCCTCCTCAGGCCAGCCAATCAGCCAGTAACAACGGCTGTAAAACCGCCGCTGCTGGGGGCACGCAGGACAACAGCGATCCCGATGGGGGTGAGAGCGGGAGCTCCCCCTTCCTCCTCAGGCCAGCCAATCAGCCAGTAACAACGGTTGTAAAACCGCCGCAGCAGGGGGCGCGCCCGCGCCTTGCGGGCCCGCGCCTGAGGGCCTCGCCAGAGGGCCCTTTGGCGTGGCCCTTAGGCGTTGGACCGTGGCGGTATACATTAATATCATGGACTGGATCATGATGCCTGCATTCGTGGTAACTTGCTGTTCTTGTTCTTCTTATCTGTTTGACTGTTTCTTCCTCTACTCTGTCCTATCGTACAAATGGCGTTCTTTTCCTATTTCCTCAAATGATATAGTATTGTAAACCGCTTTAATGCCTTTTGGTCTGAGCGGTATATCAAATGATTAATAAACATAAACATAAACATAAACATCCTCCTGGCTTTTGCCACCGCCTTGTCGCACTGTTTTGCCACCTTGAGATCTTCAGAAATAATCACTCCAAGGTCTTTCTCCTGATCCGTGCATACAAATCTCTCACCCCCTATCGCGTACGTTTCCCTTGGATTTCTGCTACCCAAGTGCATGACTCTGCACTTCTTCACATTAAATCTTACCTGCCAAGCATCAGACCATTCTTCCAGCTTTTGTAGATCATTCCTCATGTTAACCACTCCCTCGGGGGAGTCCACTCTGTTGCAAATGTTCGTGTCATCTGCAAAAAGACAGACTTTTCCATGCAGTCCTTCAGCAATATCACTCACAAATAAATTGAACAGTGCCGGGCCGAGGACCGACCCCTGGGGCACCCTGCTAATCACCTTCCTTTCATCCGAGTGAGCTCCATGTACCATCACCTTCTGTCTTTTCTGATACAATTTACCATCTTGGAATCTATCCCCAAGCTACTGAGTTTATTGATAAGCCTCCTATGAGGAACAGTATCAAAGGCTTTGCTGAAATCCAGATAGACATCCACCGCATGCCCCTGATCTAGTTCCCTGGTCACCCAGTCAAAGAACTCAATCGGATTTGTTTGCCAAGATCGTCCTTCGGTGAAACCATGTTGCCTCGGATCTTGCAACCTGTTGGCTTTGAGAAAGTTCACTATTCGCTCTTTCAGGAGTGCCTCCATTACATTTCCTGCCACTGAGGGAAGGCTCACATGCCTGTAGTTTGACACTTCTTCTCTGTCACCACTTTTGTGTAGAGGTATGATATCAGCCATTTTCCAGTCCTGAGGATCCTCTCCTGTTTCCAAGGATCTGTTGAAAACATCCTTTAACGGCCCTGCAAGAACCTCTCTGAGCTCTTTCAGTATCCTGGGATGTATCTCATCTGGTCTCATAGCTGTATACTACAGCAGTATGGATAACAGTGCCATCTCCTCTTTCCAACACAATCCAGAGCACTTCTTCTTTTCCCCATGCCCCCTGCATTTCAGTAGCTTTAATATTGCTTTTGACATACAAGGCTACTCCTCCTCCTCTTCCATTTTCTATGTCTCTTCTGAATACATTATAGCCAGCTATGGCTATATCCCAATCATGTGATTCATTAAGCCAAGTTTCTGTAATGGCCACAATGTCCAAATCCATTTCCACCATTAGGGCTTCCAGGTCTGGAACTTTGTTGGCTAAGCTTTGAGCATTTGTGCTCATTGCTTTCCAGGATTTAACTGACTTGTGTGTATTTTGCATTGTTTTTGTTCTGTCCACATCTTCCCACTTGTTTTTGATGTGTGGTTTAAAATTGTGGCTGCTTCTGATGTTATTCTGCTTTTGCAGGGGGTGACATCCAGAGCTTGACCTTCCACATCTGTGTTCACTTTCTGCTCTAAGTACGTCAACAACTTGGTTTGTATTCCTGCTGACTGAAGAGTCTGGGAGGCACTTGACTATCTTCTCTCCATTGAGCTGTGTTCCCAAGTTGGTGCCTCTGATGATGGAATCCCCAAGTATTAGTAGTTTGCCGTTTGGTGAGGTTTTCTTCATATTTGGTCCTCTAGCAGGAGATTGGGCATTGTCTGTCTCATTTAAGGGCCCTTCAGTTTCTTTAGATTGGGCATCCTCATTAGCCAAGGCAGAGAAGGCATTATGCAGGGATACCTCCTGATGCAAAGGATGTCTTTGTGTCAAGGGTCGCAATCTACCAGAACCCACTGTGATCCATTTATTCCAGGGGTGTTTGATTCTTTGTTGGAGCGGTGGTGGACTTTGTTCAGTTTGTATCTTAGAAGAGGTGCATTTCATTGCAGTCAATTCCTCCCTCAGTTTCTTGTTCTCATTAGGTAAGCAGAGCAGTGGAGGCATTATGCAGGGATCTCTTTTGATGCATAGGATGTCTGTGTGTCCCATTGGTTGTCCTCTTTCCACCAGGTCTCTGAGATGCAAATCATATCTAACTTTTCATTTAGTGCTAGATATTCTAGCTCTCCCATCTCATTTTTTAGACTTCTAGCATTTGCATACAAGCATTTTAGAAATTGTATTTTATTCATATTAATCTGGTTATCAGTCAATAGGGGTAATTTGGAATCTTTTGGCTCTGTACTGAAGGACATCTGGGCTACGTTTATCTTTGTTGGAACCTCTCTGTTGCTAGTATCCTTCAAGGATATATCCTTCCGAACCATGCACTCTGGGGTGACTGTAGGCTTTCTCCTACTATCTTGTTTAAAAGCTGCTCTATCTCTTTTTTAAAGTCCATGCAAGCAGCCTGGTATCATCCCAGTTAAGGTGCAGCCCATCCCTTCATAAAATCCCCTCCCTTCCCCAGGATGTTGCCACTTCCTAACGAATACAAAACCCTCTGCTTTGCACCATTGTCTCATTCACACATTGAGACTACGGAGCTCTTCCTGCCTTTTGGGTCCTGCATGTGGAACAGGAAGCATTTCAGAGAATGCTACCCTGGAAGTTCTGGATTTCAACTTCCTTCCTAAAAGCCTAAATTTGGCCTCTAGAACCTCCCTCCCACACTTTCTTATGTCATTGGTGCCAACATGTACCAAGACAACCAGCTCTTCACCAGCACTACCTAAAACCTTTTCTAAGTAATGTGTGAGGTCTGCTACCTTTGCACCAGGCAGGCATGTTACTAGGTGGTCCTCATGTCCACCAGCCACCCAGCTATCTACATGCCTAATGATTGAATTGCCAGCTATAACACCTGTCCTAACCCTTCCCTCATGGGCATATGGCCCTGGAGATACCTCCTCAGTGCAAGAGGGTTTTACATCTCCTGGTGGGCAGGTCCTAGCTACAGGAATTCTTCCTGCCACACCAAGATAATGCTCTTCTTTCATGTGTCCTCTCTCCTTCATGGCAGCTGAGATGCTGTCAGATTGGAAGTGGGACTTCAGTACTATGTCCCTGTAAGTCTCATCTATGTATCTCTCTATCTTCTTATGTCCTCCAAGTCTGCCAGTCTAGCCTCCAGAGATTAGACTCATTTCATGAGGGCAAATAGCTCCTTGTACCTAGTGCACCCATAAGATACCTCACCAAATGGGAGAAAATCATACATGTGACAGTGCAAAAGACTCCCTGCTAGACCGCTGTCTGCATCTTAGTTTTAAGGTTCTGTTTAGCTATTTAAGTTGTTTACTTTAGCTTGCTAGGGATACTTGTACTGATATACCAATTACCTTTAAGAGACTTTGTTCACCTCAAGATTAATTAACTTGAGGGCCTTAATTTATTCCTGGTGACGATACCCAGCTGAACCTGAAAGTGACTTTGACCACCCTTCCCTCTTTAATAGGTTTAAGAGCCTATAAAGCTAATATTATACCTGGGGTATGAGGGAGTCAGGGGGTGGGAGGGAACTAACACTTAGGGGCATGTTTACTAAACTGCGTTAGTGTGATTCTCGTTAGGATCCGCGGTACAGGCAGAAATCCAAAATAAGGACATGGGCGGTACATCGTTATCGATAACGCGCGTTACCAGGCGCCATAGCCTAACGAGCATTAAAAAACATTGTGTAGAGCGCCACGCAACGCGTGCCCATAAGGCGTCTGATAAGGTGTCTAGCAAGGCATCTAGAACTGTAGCACAATGGTTAATACACTGACTAATGGTGCAGGGGATGTGAATTCAATCCCTCTGTGGGTCTAATGAGTAAAGCTGGCTGAGACATCACCTTTTACTCAAAATCAGTGCTGTTTGAAGCATTTTGTTTGTTAATTTTAATTAGTGCTGCCAGCAAACACACCCTCACAGGGCCGTAACCTAAGGTGCCGCATAAGGCACCCTATAAGGCACCCTAGAGGGCACATTATAAAGTGCACTGTCCGCCAAGGCACCCTAGAATGTCCCCTATGGGCCACCCCACAGGGCGCAGTATAGGGTCCCGCATTGGGCACTGTATAGGGCGCCTGATGAGGCACCGTAAGGAGACAGCACTGTGAGGGTTTGTTGCTGGCAGCACCAATTTAAATTAAAAAAAGAAAATGCCTCAGACAGCCCTACCAAATAACCCCACTGTGGGATTAAACCCATGACCCCTGGCTCCACAGGCAGTGAAGTAACTAGTGGGCCACATCGCTAGTGCTACTAACAAATCCCTGGCTGGCAGCTGAAGGATGTCAGGTCACCATACAAACTGTCTGCTGTGGTGGCCAGGATTTGGGTTAACCCACTCATACCCATGGTGCACTGCACATGCAGATCTGCAGTCTATAGATGAACACAAGATGGGGTATGCACCCCCACAGCACCTCGGCCTGGTAGGGGGAACTGACCGTGTGTGTTACTGCCACAGAGTGGCTACCGTCCATCACAGTGGATGGGTCCTGTGTTCACCCTGAGGGTGAGGTGGGGTGCCCAGCACCATTTCCGCTGCACCTGGCATTTCTACGATGGGCTATGCTACAGGTCCCCATCGGTGCCTCTGTGTGATAGGTGGCCCCTGCAGATACCTTTAGCATTTGCCTGTTTCCATCTGTACATCATGTCTTGCCCGTGTGGACTATGATGCACCCTGAATAGTTCATACACTGTGTGGGTGCCATGGTCACATGATTTCAGGTCCAAGGGGGGCAGGGGGGTTGGGCCCATAGGCGGTTTACGTACCAACACCCAACCCACCTTCTGTGGCTCAGGATGGGAAACATGGTTTCCAACTAATAGGTCGACATTTTACTCCCCCAACACTGGTGACAGTAGAGGGTACCATTCACCCCAGTCCTGCCAGGGAATGGACACCCCACCAGGGCAGTCTATGCAGATCTGTATGCCTCTATACATTGAGCAGTGACAGACAGACAGTAGACCTGGTACTGCACAGCTGCCCCACACCACTATATGACATCCTCCAGCAGCAAGCAAAGTGAGTCACCAGCCGCTGCACCCTGCAAGGTGTTCCAGCCACACACGTACAAACTGCAGACAGCCTGTTTGCTAGTCCATAGTGCATGTTCCTGGAGGTGACGTGTGCACCCACACCTGGGATGTGCACACACCCACCAAGCAGATGGGTCAGTGATAGGGGTCCAGAGGACAGAGCCCATATATCTCACTTCAGAAGGACACTATGTAGCACTATGGGGGAACCCAGCCATGCCGTGGTCACTGCACAGTCAGGGTGTGCATGACCACACAGAAGAACATGCCATGGCCACCCTGTCCGTGTAGAAGGTGGGCAAGCCCTACAATGTCCCAGCCATTGCCCTGGGCCCTGTGCAGGTGCATCCTGGCCATGCCGCCCTCTCCGGCTATACCCACAGTACCTTGCTCCTCATTATGCACATTGGCAGGCCAATACTAGCAACAGTGCTAGCGGTGTGTGCTGCAGAGGGTGTTGGCAAACGTAACACACTGGATAGACTGACGCACACCCCCACACCTATGCCAGTATAGTGCACCAATATAGGCTTTTGGCAGCCCTGGACACCGCACCAGTCCTGGGCACAGTGCAGGCATGGCTATGGTATGCTGTACTGTTGGGGTCTCTTCCCAAGGTGGTGGACACTGTCAGGTTCCAGACGTGACACACACTCCACAGACATCTCAGAGGTTGGTATAGTACAGCACATTGGGCCACTTGTGCTAACATTAGGGATTGCTATGTGCCAGTTATCATAGCAACCTTTTGCTATCTGTGTACCGTATTCCCTGGTTTTGGGTGTCATTGCTAGGGTATGCATGTGCTAGTATTGGGGGATGCACACAGGGCCCAACATCCTGCCTCTCCAGGACGCAGTGGCTAATGGGGCCTGTGGGTGCGGGTGTTTCCGCCCCTGTGGATCAATGCTCTTGGACAGGGGTTCCCAACTCATGGTGGGCCGCACCATGTTCGGGTTTTCATGCTGTTCCTGATGAATATGCATGAGATACATCTGCATACCATGGGGGCGGCACATCGACATACAGTACAGGCATCTTTATTGCAGACAGCATGGAACCTGAATGTTGTTTGGACCTCCATGACTGCCTTTGGGAGACTCTGCTCTCGGTAATGCGCCTGTTTGTGGTGTCTGTGCTCTGTGCGATAGAATGTAGGTGTTCGAAGCATGTTTATTCTATCAGCAATACAAGGTTCCATCTTACCAGTTTATTACTGGTAAAAGGTATGGGGACAGAGTTGGCAGGCACCACAGCTCGGGATTAAACCTGTGACCTTCAGCTCCTGAGCACACTGGCTGTACTTACTGCGCCACAGGGACAGATCATTCCCTGGAGGTACCATGACTGTTTGTCATACTGAGTCTGTCTGTTGCAGTGCAAGGCACCCACCTGGACCGGGCTAGGCCATGGTCTGCTGCAGCCAGGAGCCACTGCCCCCTCCACCATCTGTACGCCCTCCGCCACCATGCTAACATGTCCTTCTATTGGAAACAGCATGACACCTGCATGATTTGTAGCCCTCCCGGGCTGGATTTGGCAGACTCTGCTCTCGGTAATGCGCCTGTTTGTGGTGTCTGTGCTCTGTGCGATAAAATGTAGGTGTTCCAAGAATGTTTATTCTATCAGCAATACAAGGTTCCATCTTTCTTACTGCGGTTTATCACTGGTAAAAAGTATGGGGACAGAGTTGGCAGGGACCACAGCTCAGGATTGAAGCTGTGACCTTCAGCTCCTGAGCTCACTGGCTGTGCTTACTGCGCCACACGGGCAGATCATTCCCTGGATGTACCATGACTGTTTGTCCTACTGAGCCTGTCTGTTGCAGTGCACGGCACCCACCTACATAGGTCTGGGCCGTGGCCTGCTATGGTCAGATGTCACTGCCCCCTCCGCCACCGGTACCCCTCCACCACCATGCTGCCATGCCCTTCTGCTGGTGGTGCTGGTGGTGGGCAGTCTCGGGCCATCCAGTGTGCATGTAGGCAGCTGCCTATGGTATGGGTGGTGGGGTATGGGTGCCTAGATGGATGCCCACACTTCCCCCCAGCACCGCCTGCCACTGTTCTGTGCCCTTAGGGGTGGCTGCTGGGTACTGTCCCCTGTGACACTGCAGGGGACACACTCATGCCCATGTTGGGCCCTCAACAGTTGCAGTCTGGCTCTACTGTTTATGCATTCCTATGGGCCAAACTGAGCATCACCCTAGTCCCCACTGTGGCCCAGCTGCACCACAGCATGTGCCGCCTGCAGCCCATCTGTATCCCTTTTTCCAGCATCTGCCCAGTTGCACATTCCGACATGCCCACCCTGCTGTTGCAGGACATGTGCACGCCATGGGGAACCTGTTCACTAACAAGGGGAAGCCCTGATCTGCGCTATTTCACTGTGGCATCATTCACCTTCTATGGTGACAGGGCATACACCCTTCCACAGTTAATATCTTTTTCTGAGGCTTTCTCAGTGGTATTTTTGGCTGTTTCCCATTGATATCACAATTGTCTAGCTTGGTTATGTTATTTTCCTCGTTTCTTATGGTCATTTTCATTGCTTATTTGCCCTTTTGTTACGTGCACATGTTTCACACTTATCACGTTTTGTAGGTTTCCCTGCCTATGCTGTACATTGCTGACGCTGAAATGGTTTCCCTCCCCTGCAAATGTACATCTAACGGCAGGTTTTCAATCGCGGTAGGATTCAGCCCTTGAGTTCACCGCGTTGGTGTGCCTGGAGCCTCTCCCCGCCCACACTCCGCCCATTGACCCCTTATCTCCGCCCTCTCTCCACCCTCTGCGGTGTTTTACCGCTCCGCGAAACTTTACGATCGTTAACGCACGTTAACGCACGTTATGAGACGTTAACGATCGTTAACGCATCATAACACGCATTAACGTTACTTAACGATCATTAACGTTACATTACGCGCGTTATGTACAGTTACCACAGTTTAGTAAACATGCCCCTTAGTAAAGGCTGGCTTGCTACACAGGTCCCAGATTTGTGCTTCTAAGGTAATCGGTTAACAATTTCCTGGGTGATTCACACAGCCCTTGCCCCTTTAACTTTTCACTTGGCTTTAACACCCATTTAAAACAAATTCCAAGATCTCATGCCTCCTAAGTAAAAGGCCTCTTTGTAATAGTCTCTAGAAACAATTTATTTCTTTCAACTCAAATAATATTTTGTCCTATTCTTCCGAAGCTATACTCTGATTGGATTTAAATTAAAAGCTCTCTGCTGATACTAGACCCTGACTAAGTTAAAGAATACCCTGATTCTAAAATACACAGATTTATCCATTTTACTCTCACTTGGTTTTCAGCTTCTCATGCAGAGAGGGCTTGTGTACCTGAAGATTGGAGGCCAGCCAATGTAATGCCAATTTTTAAAAAGGATTCCAGGGGTGATCCAGGAAACTACAGACCGGTGACCCGGACGTCAGTACCAGGAAAAATGGTAGAAACGATTATAAAGAACAATATAACTGAACTTGTAAATGGTCATGGCTTAATGGGAGACAGCCAATATGGCTTTAGCCAAGGAAGGTCTTGTCTTACTGATATATTATGTTTTTTTGAAGGTGTGACTAAACACGTAGACAAAGGTGAGACAGTCAATATAGTGTATCTGGATTTTCAGAAAGCCTTTGACAAGGGCCCTCATGAGAGACTCTTGGTGAAATTAAAAAGTCATGGGATAGGAGACAGTATACTATTGTGGATCAGGAACTGGTTAAAAAAAAAGCAGATGGTAGGGGTAAATGGCCAATTTTCCCAATGGAGAAAGGTGAATAGTGGAGTACCCCGCTGCTTTTTAACATATTCGTAAATGACCTGGAAATGGGAATAACAAGTGAGGTAATCAAATTTGCAGATGACACAAAATTGTTTAAAGTTGTTAAAACCCATGAGGATTGTGAAAAATTGCAGGAGGGCTTTGATAAATTGGAAGACTGGGCATCCAAATGGCAGATGAAATTTAATGTGGATAAGTGCAAAGTTATGCACCTAAGAAAGAACAACCCAAACTATGGTTACACGATGCAAGGTTCCCCATTAGGAACCACCATCCAGGAAAAAGATTTAGGCGTCATCATGGATAACATGTTGAAACCCTCTGCCCAGTGTGCAGTGGCGGCCAAGAAAGCAAATAGAATGCTAGGAATCATAAGGAAAGGAATGGAGAATAAAACCAAGGATATTATAATGCTTCTGTATCGTTCCATGGTGCGACTGCACCTTGAATATTGTGTGCATTTCTGTCTCCATATCTTAAAAAGGAAATAGCGTTATTAAAGAAGGTACAGAGAAGAGCCACCAAAATGGGAAAGGGGATGGAAGGATATCCCTATGAAGAGAAACTAAAAAGGTTAGGGCTCTTCAACCTGAAAAAGAGATGGCTAAAGGGAGATATAATAGAGGTCTATAAATGAATGGAGTGGTCGGGTAAACATAGATTGATTTTTTACACCATCAAAATATAGAATGACTAGGGGACATGCAATGAAGCTGCAGTGTAACCTATTTAAGATTAATAAGAGAAAATATTTTTTCACTCAACCTGTAATCAAACTCTGGAATTCATTACCGGAGCATGTAGTAAAAGCTGTTAGTGTATCCAGGTTTAAAAAAAGGTTTGGACAAGTTCCTGGAGGAAAGGTCCATAAACCATTATTAAAGCAAAACTGGGAAATCCACTGCTTGACCCAATCCAAGCATTGTGGATGCTGCTTCTTTTGGGAAAACTTCTAGTTACTTGTGACCTTGATTGGCCTCCATTGGAAACAGGATCTGAGCTTGATAGACCTTGGTCTGACCCAGTATGGCGTATCTTATGTTCTTAAAGATTACCCCAGTGTTGCAAACTGAGAAAACAGGGAGGAGTGCAGTGTTATCCACAGAAATAGGGAAGGGAGGAAGGGGAGGTGGTTTTTAGGGAGAAAGGTAAGGAGTTCAGTTTTGGCCATGTTCAGTTTCAAATGGCGGTGAGACATCCAGGCAGCAATGTCAGATAAGCAGGCAGAAATATGGGTCTGAATTCCTGGAGAGATGTCAGGCACAGTATGGTAAATCTGAGAGTCATCAACATAAAGATGGTACTGAAAGTCATGAGAGGAAATAAGTGCACCAAGGGACCTTGTCTAGAGAGAGAAAAAGAGAAGTCCCAAGACAGAGCCCTGAGGTACACCAACTGAAAGTGGGATGGCAGTAGAGGAGGAACCACCAGAAAATACACTGAAAGTGCAATAGGAGAGATAAGAAACCAGGACAGAACAGAGTCCCTAAATTCAAGTGAGGACAAGGTATCATGGAGAAGGTGGTGATCAACAGTGTCAAAGGCAGCAAATAGGTCAGTAAGGATGAAAATAGAGTAGAGACCTTTGAATTTGGTGAGGAACAAGTCATTGGAGACTTTGGCAAGAGCAATTTCTGTGGAATGTAAAGCCAGATTGCAGTGGGTCCAGAAGATCTTGAGAGGAAAAAAAGTCAAGACAGTAGCAGTGAACTGCTCGCTCAAGTAGTTTTAAAGCAAAGGGGAGGAGTGAGATAGGTCAATAACTGGAAGGACAGGTAGGATCTACTGAAGGCTTTTTGAGAGAAGGTGTAACCACAGCATGTTTGAAGGCTACAGGAACAGTTGCAGTGGAAAGCAATAGCTTAAAGATATGACAGATGGAAGGGATGATGGCAGAAGAGATAGACCTTAGTAGACTGGTGGAGATGGAATCAAAGGAACAGGTGGTCAATTTGGAGTAGGAGAGAGGATTTGCAGTTTCTTCCTCAGTGATTTCAGAAAAGGATGAAAGGGTGACCGAAGGTGAGGGAAGGATTTGGGACTAAAGAGGGGGAAGATGAGGTGAAGGTGAACCTGCATAGAATTCAAGGCTAATCTTCTAGACTTTATCATGGAAGCAGTCAGCCAAGCTCTGGGCAGACAGTAAAGGAGGGATTGGGGGTGGAGGAACCTTAAGGAGAGAGTTGAGCAAAGCAGAGACAACGAGGTTCAGAGGAAAGAGAGTTAGTCAGATGGACATAGTACTCTTTCTTGGCGAGTGCTATGGTTGACTGGAAAGAGGTTAGCATGAATTTAAAATGTGATTTAAGCCAAAGGTGCTCAGCTGGGTGGACACAGAAACATAAGTAGCCGGTTGTCGAGTACAGCCAGAGTTGAGGTACAGTACGCTTCACAGGGTGTGGAATGGAAGGAGCAAGTGCATCCAGAGCATAGAAGAATATAGTGTTATAGGAGGATCCTGCCCCATCAATGAACTCAGATGACATAGTGAGGAAAAGAGGTGATAAGACAGCAGTGGAGAGAGCTGAAGGGTCGACAATGTGAAGATTCCTAAACATGTTGGTGGAGATTGGGTGAGTCCAAAATGGAGGGTGGTTAAGGGTGATGGTCAGATAAGGGAAGAACTGAGGTGCAGAAGTTTGAGGGTGAGCAGCTGGAGGAGGACAAGGTCAAGGCAGTGGCCATGCTTGTTAGTATCTTTATCTTTATTCTTTATTCAGGTTTTTGATAAACCACTTAGGCCAAAGAATTAAAGCAGTGAACATCATAAATGGTAGCAAAAGAGGGAAAAGGAAAGGAACACCATTATCATATAGGGCAGGAGAGAGAGCAGGTAGAAGAACTAAAAGTAATAAGAGGGGAATAGGAAGGGGGCGACGGGGAAGGGGATAGAGTAGGGAGAGAAGAAAATAGAGAGGACCTGGTTGAGTCATGAAGAGGGATTGATGGCATGAAAAGCTAAACTGAAACGGTGGGTTTTCAAAGTGGCCTTAAACCTAGTGAAAGAGGGTTCAGAATGAAGTGACTGAGGGAGAGCGTTCCAAAAAGAGGGACCCAGAAAAAAGAAAGCAGAGTGTTGTGTATGTTCGAGATGGGTCTGGGAAACAGGGACTCGCAAGATGATAGGTAAGTATTGAATGTAGGAGATGATGAGGAGTATGAAAGTAAAGGAGGTCAGCAAGATATTGCGGAGTAGAGTTATGAATGGTTCAGTGGACGAAAGTAAGTATTTTGTACTGAATTTGTAAGCGAACAGGCAACCAAAGAAGATGAGCAAGAAGTGGAGAAACGTGGTCAAAGTGAGAGGAGAAAGTTAGAATGTGTGTGGCTGTATTTTGAAATAGTTGGAGACTGTGAAAGTGATATTGAGGAAGACCAGCAAGAGTGATGTTACAGTAGTCAAACCTTGTGATGATGAGGGAGAGGAGGAGAGTGGTCAAAGCAGCAGGAGAGAGGAAATGATTTACTGATCGGATCTGATATAGATAGTAGAAGGACTGGCGGGAGATAGAGGCGAAATGTTCTGCGAAAGAGAAAAATCAAGAATCACTCCAAGATATCTGAAGGAAGAAACCAAGGGTATAGGGACAGAGAGGATAGGAACCAGAGGGGGAGGAGGCACTGAAGGTGATCCAATTAGCAGAAGATTTGGAGGAGTTCAATTGAAGGAAATTTTCACGCATCCAGGGGGGCAATATCAGGAACTGAGGAGGATGTACGATGGAGAAGAATGATATCACCTGCACATTAATATGTGGAGATACTAGATTGCTGTATTAGAAGAGTGAGGGGAGCAGAAAAATCTTAAAGAGAAGAAGGGACAGGACAGAACCTTGAGGGACACCACATGAGAGAGGCATAAGAGGGGGAAAAGAGTGCGGTGAACAACCAAATTGAAGGCCGAGGAGAGGTCGAGAGAAAGAACAATAGTGAAGTCCCCATGATTGTGAGCAGAGTGAAGTTCATTCAGGAGAGAGAGGAGAATAAACTCTGTACTATGACCTTCCCTGAAGCCAGATTGACATGGATGAAGCGAGTTGATGGAGGTGAGATGAGAAGACAGCTGTGCAAAGAGGAACTGCTCAAGAAGTTTGGAAAGGAAGGACAGATTAAGATGGGGCACCAATTTGTAAGAACAGAGGGGTCAAGGGAGGGCTTCTTGAGAATGGGGTGAACTAGGGCATGCTTCCAGGGAGAGGGAAAACAACCAGTAGAGAGACTAGAATTAAGCATTGAAAAAATAGGATGAAGAAGAGTGAGGGAGGGCAAAAGCAGCCACTTAGAAGACAGGGGATCCAGGGAGCAGGTTGTCTTTCGAGAGGATGAGATGGTGTTTAATAGTTCATTGGAGGTAATTGGACGGAAGGACGGCCAGGCATGGGAAAAGGGTGGTGCTAAAGACTGTGGCGAAGGAGGCGACAAAGGAACAGGCGAGAGAGGGGATGGACAGGAGGGGAATGCTGAATGGAGGGACGGGACATTGTTAAAAAAAAATCTGCGAGACTCGTAGGATTTGGAATCGAGGATGAAGAGACGGATGTGCAAGGGGATGAGAGAGACCAGAAAACAGAGTAAAGCTGCCGGGATGAGTTGGAAGAGGTAAAAATAAGATTGGAGAAGTAGTCCTGTTTGGCTGAATGGATCATTGACTTATACTCTCTGTGACATTGACAAAAGATTCCGAGGTTATTGGTAGAGTGCTGGGCATGCTAGATTCGTCTGATATGACGGAGATGAACATGGTCTTGAATGATACCAAGGTCACTTCCAGGAGGGCAGGAACAGGATGATACCAAGGGTGGCAAGTGAAAGGACAAGGGACTGAGATAGGGCGAAGAGCTGCCAGGAGGTCCAGGGCAGTGGGGAGGGCATGGTTCCAAGTATGCGCCTTTGAATCTGGGGACAGCAGGGGGGAGTCCGGGGGAAGAAATTGGCTGACTGATGGGAAGTGTTCAAGTGTGAGGGAAGAGATCTGGTGTCTGAGCTGAGGGTTGTGGGGAGAAGAGGTGGGTGGGCATGATGAACAAGACAACTGTAGAGAGAAAAGAATGAATGGTGATTAGTCCAGGGAAGAGGGAAAGATGAAAAGGACATGGGAACATAAGGAGAGGCCGAAGCAGTGATTAGGAGATCCAAGGTGTAACCTGCTGAATGAGTAGGAAACAGAACTTGCTGTGTGAGGAAAAGATCCTCTAAGAGGAATTTGAAGGCCCTATCCTTAGGCCTGCTAGGGAGATTGAGATGCAAACTGAAATCACCAAGCAACAAGGCATGAAAGTAGGACAGGGAAATCTCGGAGATAGTCAGGAGGAGATCATCCCAACCTCGTGATAAGAGAGAGAGCAGAAGATAAATCAGAAGAAACTAGAGGGGAGGGTTCGAGTCCAACTGGAGGAAAATAGACTTGTGATAGTGAATGGCAGGAGTATGAATCTCCGGAAGGAAAAGAGCGGAAGTGAAGAATGGCCACACCCCCTCCAATCCATCCCAGTTGTAGGGAAAAGAGGGTTGAGAATCCTGGTGGCAGGCAGCAAGTGAGGAGGGGATCCTCCGCTATGCGGAGCCAGGTTTCAGTCACAAACAAAGCATCCAAGGAGTTCTGTACAATCAAGTCATGAACAATGACAGTCTTAGATCGGATGGACAGACAGTTAAGGAGGGCCAAGTGGCGGATAAGCTGAGAAGACAAGGGCAGGTGAGGACTAGGTTGGGAGGCAGAGATGCAGCACGCTAGAAGATTGGCATGGGATCTAGAGAGATTTGATGGAATGTAAGGGGCAGGCAGAGCAGGATGCCAGCCCCAGTGGATTGGTATGGAAGCCATCTGAGAAAAACCAGGAGGTGAAGCAGTCAGTAAATCCAACAGTGTAAGCAGTAGTAGTGTAACTTACGTGCTGACAAACACCCTGGAATGGAATGGAACATTTGTAGTGTAAAAGCACCATCAGAAGTGCAATGCAGGTGGGGTGAGTCACCCAGGGGGCCCAGGAGTCGCCCCAAGGAACCCGCCCAAGGAGCACGTCTTGCTCTTTGGGCGCGTTCCTTCAGCGTGCTCCGTGGCATGCAATGCTGCAGACAGCAGGTTTAAATCTGATGAGCCTTCAGGGGGAACGGGTCACTTCTGAGAGAGCAGGAACAGTGTGATTGGCAGACACCTTTGAGGGAGATAGTGCAGAATGAAGTCAAAGCACAGAATGAAGTCAGGTAATAGACAGCACAAGGTACAGCACAAGTAGGAGCGGTAGAGCACAGCTGGAGGTTGATTGAGGAGATAAGGGTCAGAAGGGTCAGCAATGGGAATGTTAAAATCCTCAAGAATAAGGGAAGAAGACACATACAGAAAGGAAGAGAGACAGGAGTCATAGTCTGTGAGAAAGATAGACCTAAACTTGTTGGGGGGGTCAAGGAAGTGGAGAAAATAGGTGAGTTAGTGGAGAAAATAGGGTGGATGGGATGGACTTCAAAGGAAATATAAAAATTAGATGGAGGCAGAAGAAGAGGCTGGAATTGGCATGAATGAAAGAGCAGGAACTCAGTGATTAGTTTAGAAAGCCAGATAGTCTTAATCTAATTAAAAGCTATATGCAGATTCCCTTGAAAAGGCAATGAAACCTAAGGCGGCAATTCCAATACATCAGGGGATTTTCTATTACCTTGTCCTCCCTTGTGGGTTATACAGATATTTTAAAGTTTCAATTACTCTGGTCATGCATTTGGAAGAAGTCAGCCATGACCCTAACTGGAAAATCCAGTTAGACAAAATAAAAGCCTCTAAATGCCAGGGCCGGCCCTAGGCATGTGCGAGCATGTTGCCTACACATATCCCCATACCATGAGGGGACTCACACATGCCTGACCAGCTTCAGAGGGAGCTGGTGAGACCAGAAGCCTGGCTCCCTGGCTTACCTCTGCATAGCCACAGAAGCATTTTCCTTAACTCTCGCAACTATGCTAAATCACAGTCACTGAATTCATAGAGGTTAAACAGGGGCACTTCATGTCTCTTTCACAAGACAGGAAGTGCCCCTGTTTAATCTCTTTGAACTCAGTGGCGTCAGCGGCTGTGACTTAGCACAGCTGCAGGAGTAAAGGAAAACGCTCCTGTGGCTATTTACTCTCGAAGCTGTGCGAAGTACTGGAGGAGGATGGATACTGGGGGACTAGAACTGGAAATGGGCTGATGCTCGGGAATGGAGGGACTGGGACTGGAAGGGAGCTAATGCTGGGAGGGACTAGAACTGGAGGAGGACTTATACTGATGTTGGGAGATGGAGGGATTGGGACTGGAAATGGGCTGATGCTGGGGGATGGGGAGAATGGGACTGGAAGGGGGCAGATGCTGGGAAGGGCTGGAACTAGAAGGGAGCTGATGCTGGGGGAGAATTAAAAGGGGGTGGGGCTGGAGGGAGAGAAAAAGAAGCTGGGGGAATGAGGATAGAGAGGAGGACATATATTTTGTGTAGGAGGGAAGAAAAAAGGTCATATAGAGGGAACAGTTGAGAGGGAGGGGAATAAAAATGAATGCTAGGATAAGAAGGAGGAAAGGCAGGGTTAATGAATATTGGAGAAGGAAGTAGCTGGGTGGGTGTGTGGAAGGGATGTAGAAGGCGGTACTGGGGACTGGGAGATGGGGAGAGCAGGGACTGTAACTTAGGTGGAGACTTTAAAATTGGGTGGGAGAAAAGAAGAAGAGAGAATCTAAGATTGGCTGGGTACGGGGAGAGTAAGTGGGGACAGATGGTGGGTCCAGGAGCTGGCACAACTCATTTGTGCATGCAGCTCTGGCAACATATAGCACCATCCCTAGCTTCATCTTTCTTTCTCTGAGACAGCAAAGGCAGCCAATGTTGCCCATAGCAGTAACTTCCAGTGCACAGGACCATTCGCCAGAAATAAATGCTACAGGCAGCACTGGCTACTGTGTGCTCAAAGAAAGAAAGGTACAACTGGGGATGGTGCTATGAGATCTTTCTGCCGCTGACTCAGAAAGAGAAAGAAGATGCCAGGGATGGTGTCGCACAATATTTTTTCCCAGGAGGGAGGATAGAGAGAGAGGGAGAAAAAGAGAGATGGGATATGCTGGATAGGAGTGAGCGATATATAGATAGATATAGATAGATAGAGTGAGGGGTGGAGATTTTAAGTCATGAGAGAGAAAGGATATATTGGCCTGGGATGGGGAGGAACAGAGGGAGAAAGAGAAGATGCTGGGCTGGGAGAAGAGATAGGATAGATATCAGACCACTGTAGGTGGAGAGGATGGAAAAGGGGATAGAAAGCTGATGGTCTATTGGGGGGGGGGGGTCTGGGGAGGTGGAAGAGAAAGCATGAGATACTGGACTTTGAGTGTAAAGCAGAAGGATGAGGGGATTGGAAGAAGCTGAATTGGGGTGGTGAGAGAGAGAGAGAGGGGGGTGGAAATGGTGGGCATGATGGGCATGATGGAACTACATGAGAGAGTCCTTGGGAAGCTGGCAAGGAGATGAGTGAAAGAAGGATGGTGATTAAAGAACCTGGGCTCTTAGGCTTCAATTCCTTCACTCAAAGCAATGGGAGAGAGAGAAGTAATAATAAGTAGTAAAGCAATTCACACAGAGAACTGTGTTCAAAAAATAACTGAAGCTTCAGGAGAGGATTACATAACCTACAACAATGTCCCTTGCCCCCCTCCCCCCCCCCTCAGCTTCAGCAGTCATTTATTGGATCAAAAGCCATTACACGGTATAATTTCAACTTTATCTTTCGACTTCAAGCATTGCATTACATTTTACTAATGCATACGGCATCTACATGTCATAGTTCAGGCCTTATTGTTATAGATCATCTGAACACAGAGACACTCATCCATTTCTAGACATAGGGGTATGTTTACTAAAGTTTCTTAACGTGCGCACCGCGCAATTAGTGCACGCTAAGGTACCTTAGCACGTGCTAAGTTACCTTAGCGCACGCTAATGACGCTTTACGGGGCAAAAATGCGCTCTAGTGCGCGCTCACGCGCGCAGCAGCACACACAAGCGCTGAAGGCGGGGAAAGGCTCCCGGAGGGCGGAGGAAGGCTCCCCAGGGGCGGAGAGAAGGAGTCAATGGGTGGAGAGTGGGAGGGGAGAGGCTCCCCACACACTAACGGGGTGAAATTCGAGGCCAAAAATAACGCAAGTGAAAACCTCGCGTTAGAGCTGATTTAAAGGGAAGAGAAACCATTTCTGTCAGCAATGTACAGCAAAACCAGAGAAACCTACAAAAAAGTGATAAGTGTGATACATGTGCACAGAACAAAAGTACAAATAAACATTGAAAAGGACCCCAACAAAATTAAAAAAAATCATAATCAAGCTGGGCAATAGTGATAGTAATGGGAAACATCAAAACACACTCCCAAGAAAGCCCCAAAAAATAAATATGAATTTTGGAAGGGTCTATGCTCCGTCCCCATACAAGGTGAATGATCCCACAGTGAAATAGCACTGATCAGGGTTTCCCTCTCCATTGGACAGGTTACCTATGGCATGCACATGTTCCACAACAGCAGGGCGGGCATGTCGGAATGGGCAACTGGACAGATGCTGGGAAAGGGGATACAGAGGGCTGCAGGCGGCACATACTGTGGTGCAGCTGGGGCACAGTGCGGACTAGGCAGATGCCTAGATGGCACTTAGGAATGCTGAAACTGAACAGCAGCCAGACAGCAACTGATGAGGGCCCAACATGGGCATGAGAGTGTCTATCACAGTGTCACAGGGGATAGTACCCTGCAGGTACCCCCAAGGCACAGAACATTGGCAGGCGGTGTTGGGGGGAAGTGTGGATGCCTATGCAGGCACCCCTACCACAGAACATGCACCATAGGCAGCTGCCTACCTGCACACTGGATGGATTGAGACTGCACACCACCAGCACCACCAGCAGAAGGGCATGTCAGCATGGTGGCAGAGGGGTACTGGTGGTGGAGGGGGGCAGTAGCAGCTGCCCAGAGCCGACCATGGCCTAGCCCTGTGTAGGTGGGTGCCATGCACTGCAACAGACAGGCTCTGTCTGACAAACAACCATGGTATATCCAGGAACTGCACTGTCTCTGTGAGCACACTGTGGTGCAGTGAACACAGCCAGTGTGTTCAGAAGCAGAAGGTCACAAGTTCAAGTCCCAGCTGGGGCTACTGCCAATCCAGTCCACATATTTTACCCACTACTAAACCGTGATAGTAAGGACAAACCTTTATTTCAGAGAACATACGCATGGTTCAAACGCCTATATTTTACCCCACCGAGCACAGACACCAGAAACATGCGCATTACCTAGAGCAGAGTCCCCCAAATGCAATCCTGGAGGGCAACAAATCATTCAGGTTTTATGCTGTCTCCAATAGAAGGCCATGTCAGCATGGTGGCGGAGGGGTACTGGTGGTGGAGGGGGCAGTGGCAGCTGCTCAGAGCAGACCATGGCCTAGCTCTGTGTAGGTGGGTGCCATGCACTGCAACAGACAGGCCCTGCCGGACAAACAGTCATGGTATCATCAGGGAATGCACTGTCTCTGTGGCAGCATGGTGGTGCAGTGCACACAACCAGTGTGTTTAGAGACAGAAGGTCACAGGTTCAAGCCCCAGCTATGGTGCCTGCCAACCCAGTCCCATATTTTACCCACTACTACAACGTGCTAATACAGACAGAACGTTTAGTGCAGATGACGTAAACATGCCCAAAACACCTACATTTTACCCTACAGAGCAAAGACAGCATAAACAGGCGCATTACCTAGAGCAGAGTCTCCCAAATGCAGTCCTGGAGGGCCAAACACCATTCAGGTCCATGCTGCCTCTAATAAAGATGCCTGTGCTGCATATCTATGCACCACCCCCATGGTATGCAGATGTATCTCATGCATATTCATGAGGGACAGCATGAAAACCGAACAGTGTTTGGCACACCAGGACTGGAGTTGGGAACCTCTGCCGTAAAGCAGCAGCCAACAGGGGCAGACACACCCACACCCACAGGCTCCATTAACCAATGCCTCCTGGAGAGGCAGGACATTGGGCCCTGTGTGCATCTCCCAATACTAGCACTTGCATACCTTAGCAATGCCACCCTACACCTGGGAATACGGTACACAGCTATCAAAAGTTTGCTATGATTACTGGCAGATAGCAATTCCTACGTTAAGCACAGTTTGCTGATTGAGCTCCATCATAGCAACCTTTCTGATGTCTGTGGAGTGTGCTTCAGGTCTGGTCTCTGACAGTGTTTACCACCCTGGGGAGTGACCCCCAACAGTATTGCGTACCATATCCATGCCTGCACTGTGCCCAGGACTGGTGTGGTGGCCAGGGCTGCTAAACTCCTCTATAGTAGCACAATGCTGGCATAAGTGTGGGAGTGTTTGTCTGTCTATCCAGTGTGTGGTGGCTGCAAACACCCTCCACAGCCCACACTGCCAGCACTGTTGCCAGTATTGGCCTGCCAATGTGCATAATGAGGAGCAAGGTACCATGGATATAGCCCGGACAGGGTGGCCTGGCCAGGATGCATCTGCACAAGGCATAGGGCACTGGCTGGGACATTGTAGTGCCCGGCCACCACCTGCACAGACAGGGTGGCCACAGCATGTCCTGCTGGGAGATCACTCTCACCCTGACTGTGCAGTGACCACAGCATGGCTAGGCACCCCCATAGTGCTGTATAGTATTACTCTCATGTGATATTTATGGGTTTTCTTTTGGGGTCCAGTCACTGATTTATCTGCTTGTTGTGTATGCTGACATACCAATTCTGGGTGCACGCATTTCCACCAGGAACATGCACTATGGATTAGCTAGCAGACTGTCTGCAGCTGATATGTGTTTTGATGGAGCACCTTGCAGGGTGCAGCGGCTGAAGACTTGCTGCAGAAAAATATCAGATAGTGGTGGGGTGCAGCTTAGCATATCCAGGCCTAATGTCTGTCTGCTATTGTGTTATGGATGTGTACACAGCTGCATTGACTGCCCTGTAGGGTGTCTGTTCCCCAGCAGGACTGGGGTTGATGGTCCCCTCTACTGCCACCATTGCAGGGAGGTAGAATGTGGATCTGTTGGTGGGAGACCCTGTTTATCACCCTCAGTGCTGGAGAAGGAGGAGGGTGGTGGTACATAATCTTCCCCAGGGGTCCATAGGGGCTACACCTGACTGAGACATACAGATATATCCAAGGTGTGTCTGCAGAAACTACCTATCGCACACATTAGCACTGCTGGGGACCTGGTGCTGGGCGCCCCACCTCACCCTCAGGGTGAGTGCAGTACCTGCACAATGTGACAGTGTGTAGCTACTCTGTGCCAGTACCAAACACAGTCAGTTCCCCCTACCAGGCCGAGGTGCTGTGGGGGTGCATACCCCATCTTGTGATCATCTGTAGACTGCTGATTTGCATGTGCAGTGCATCATAGGTATGGGTGGATTAATACTATCCTGGTGACCACAGCAGACTTTGTGTGGTGACTTGCAGTCCTTCTGCAGCCAGCCAGGGGTTTTCTAGCAGCTGTAGAGCTGTAGCCCACTGGTTACTTCACTACCAGTGGAGCCAGAGGTCATGCGTTCAAACCCACAGTGGGGTTATTTGATAGGGCTGTTCAAAGCATTATCTATTTTTAATGTACATTAGTGCTGCCAGCAAAAACACCCTCAGCATTCTGTACCCATAAGGTGCCTCAGAGGCCGCTTTATAGGGCGCCCTATAGGGCATCTTATGGTTACCGTCCATATAAGGTGCACTATACAGTATCCTATGGAGCGACTGATAGGGTGCCCTATAGGGGACATTATAGGGTGCCGTGGCGGACAGTGCACTTTATAATGTGCCCTATGGAGTGCCTTATAGGGTGCCTTATGCGGCACCTTAGGTTACGGCACGTGAGGGTGTGTTTGCTGGCAGCAATTAATAAAATACAAATAAAGTACAGCAGGACACAATACTTACATGTCAAAGCTGATGGCTCAGCCAGCCTTAAGTACACTGGGGATTGAACTCATGACCCCTGTATCATCAATCAGTGCCTTAACCATTGTGCTACACTGCTGTTCCTTGTTGAGTGTCAGCGCACCTACTTAAGATTTCCATGCGTTTAAATGCACAGTGCTGCCATCAAAAACAGTGCTATGACCTTGCTGTGCCTCATAGGGCACCCTATATGGCTCCCTATAGGCCACCCTTTAAGCAACATTGTAGGGTGCCGTGGCGGACAGTGCACTTTAAAATGTGCCCTCTGGGGTACCTTATGGGGTGCCTTATGCAGCATCTTATGTTACAGTGCTTTGAGAGAGTGCGTTTGCTAGCAGCAGTAATTAAAATAAAATTAAAATGCCTCATAATGCATTATTACACATAAATGGTAGTGCCTCAGCCAGCCTTATTCATTGGGCACAGTGGGGGATTGAACCCATGACCCCTGCACTATCTGGCAGTGTCTTCACCATTGTACTGCAGCCCTGTTCCTCTGTTGGCACATCAGCGCGCCTGCTTATGTTTCCCGCGCACGTTACTCTGCGCTAATGTGTGCGGCGCACAAGAGCGCGTGGCGCACAAGAGCGTGCACGCTAATCCCGTTTTGCTATTTTTGACCGGACCGCCCACTCCTTATATGGCATCCTGCAGACTAACGCGGCGCGCACGTTAAGAAACTTTAGTAAACATACCTCATAGGTTCTTAAGAAATAATTCTACAAGCAAGCATTTCTGATTTTTCACCAATTAATGTTTCTCTTTTCTGTGTGTAGACTCAGTGTCTTCCTGCAACTTCTGGAACTTTGGGCAAAGCTCTTCCAGGGCGTTTCCCTAGCAATATTCCCTGGAATGTCCAGGGCGTTTCCCTAGCAATATTCCCTGAATCTGTATTGTTAACCCTTTCTGAGGGCTCTCACCTACTCAGTGCTTCAAGCTGTACACAGCACTGTACAGATAGGCCTCCTTTCAAGAGACATGTTTACTAAAGGTTAATGTGCATTCACAAATTTGAATGTGTGCAAAGTGCAGCAACACCCATTTATTTCTATGGGCACTTAACGCACATTAATGTTTAGTAAGTAGTGAATAAATGTTCAGGCTTAAGAAAAATATTACATCTTCTGCCTGATGTTTTGGGATAATTAGGTCACTAGCTAAGTCACGTATATCAATAGAGCTCTGCCTGTCACCTATCTAAGGAACCAGTGAAGATCTGAGGTCTAGATAGCGTGAGGTTGGTAATATCTCATGAGCAAGAGTTCTATATAATTAAATTAAAAGAGAGATTTTTTTTTAGGGCAGCGTGTTTAGTGTGACAAGTCCACCTTCTTAGATTGTTTTTAAAGTATAGTAAGTGTGCACACCCTCGCCCTACAATAACTTCCACCCAAACCCCAACAACCATGTAGAATTAGTATTAGCCATTAATTTGTAGGTCTCACTGAACAGCTTCTGATGATACATAATCTTTAGTATCAGGATTGAGTTCACGCATAGAGAAATGTCCCAGGTTGATCTTGCCCCTCGTAGGAGGCTGTTGAGGGTAAGCTTTTTCTGCAGTGCTGCATAGGAAGTTGCATACACTGTATCTGAAGTGTGTTAGAGTCCTCTTGGTGAAGAAAAGTGTATTTTCCTTTAATGTGAACAATAAAGGACTGTTTGAATTGTAAAGCAATCAGTCTTCTTAACATTTTAATCTACCATGAAACTGGTGAGGAAATTACAAAGCAGTGGCCCACTAACTGTCTATTCTTTGTAAGAAACTGCTGAGAGAGGGATCAGGACTCGGAGGACACATGAAGTTTTAATTACCCCCTGAGAACATTCCCTTATGGTGAGGAAATGTGTGACCCATCCAAGCACAGGGAAGTTGCTGAGAAGCTCAGATCGAGAGCCCTTGAACAAAAAATTAGGCTCCAAGTCCAAACTTGAAGACAGTGTTTTGTTGTTCGGTTTTCCGCTTACATGTAAACCAGCATTGATTCCTGAAAAAGCCCTCACAAAACAAATTACAACAACAAAAAACCCTCTAGAATGTCAAACAAAATTCACACCCTCAAAAAGACAGAGTGGAGGGGAAGGGAGAGAGAGAGCTAACAAGAGCATTTAACAAACACTTCTACAGAAACAAGGCAGCCCGATGTTTTATTGACGGGACATTTTGAAAAGCTTCTGGCACAAAACGCAACAACAATATACGAGTATGAGCAGCGAAAAGAATCTCATGAGAGTATAGCTTCTCTGCTGCTGTCAAAGCTAAAGGAACACGAACAAAAAAATACCAAAAGCATCCAAATTACATCATGCTAGTGAAAAGCAATTAAATCTGCTCAAGAAACGTTGTGAGCTTTCTAGTGAGAAAGCAGCAACCGGGCGAGATAGTATAGCTGAGATGACCACTGGCAGGATTGGAAGGTGACATTCTTCAGACGATAGCCAGCAGCTGGCACTGTTAATATGGAATCAGAAAAATATCTCATCACTTTCAAATAAATGACTAAAAAAGGCAGGGCCCGTTATTCATCGGCAGCTCACACTGCTAAAGCGGCTAGCTGCTGCGGCTGAACTTTAGACCTGGATAGTCAATGCTGTGATCACATCCGTGTCCTGGCCTTGAATATCCAGGTTGCCCAGATAGCCAGGGAGCTAACCAGGAAGTGGCAATACTCCAAAAACATTTTGCAGAATTTGATTGAAGGAATATTGGTTTTATTGTAAAATGTGATGTATTGTACTCTGCTCTGGAAAAAAAAGACAAGAAATGTTTAAATTCAATAAAATTAAATCAGTAAAGGTTAGGCTAGCCTTTACTGCACCTGACTGTCAACACGTTGCAATAACCGGGCAGTGGCTCAATATCGGCACTAGGTGTCACCTGCGGGATGCCCCAATGCTAGCTGCCTAACATAGTTTGTGCCGCAGGGGCAGCCGTGGATATGGCACTAACTATGTCAGTGCCACTGAATGTCTCGGTGAAGGGGATTAACGCAGTTGGCAGACTGTGTTAATCCCTTTCAATATCAGGCCCATAGAACATACTGAGGTTTCTATAAAGTGTAAATTTAGTTATAAAAACATAAGAACATGAGAATATAACATATGCCATTCTGGGCAGACCAAGGTCCATCAAGCCCAGTATCCTGTTTCCAACAGTGGCCAATCTAGGTCATACGTACCTAGCAGTTTCCCCAAAAGACACCGTTTCCACAATGCTTGTATTGAGTCAAGCAGTGGATATCCCGGGTCCCCTTTAATAATGGTTTATGGATCTTTCCTCCAGAAATGTCCAAAGCTTTTTTAACCTTGGCTACACTAACCGCTTTTACTATATCCTCCGGTAACAAATTCCAGAGTTTGATTACACGTTGAGTGAAAACATATTTTCTCTTATTAGTCTTAAATATGTTAGCTTGTAGCTTCATTGCATTTCCCCTAGTATTTCTATATTTTGATGGCATAAACAATCGATCTACATTTAGCCGTTCCACTCCATTCATTAATTTATAGACCTCTATCATATCTCCCCTCAACCATTCCTTTTCCAGGTTGAAGAGCCCTAACCTTTTTAGCCTTTCTTCATAGGAGTATCCTTCTATCCCCTTTACCATTTTGATGGCTCTTCTCTGTGCCTTCTTTAATAACGCTATATCCTTTTTAAGATACGGCGACAGAAATGCACACAATATTCAAGGTGCAGTCGCACCATGGAACAATACAGAAGCATTATAATATCCTTGGTTTTATTCTCCATTCCTTTCATTATCATACCTCCATTCTATTTGTTCTCTTGGCTGCCGCTGCACACTGGGCGGAGGGTTTCAACATGTTATCCACGATGACACCTAAATCCTTTTTCCTGGGTGGTGGTTTCTAATGTGGAACCTTGCATGTGTAACCATAGTTTGGATTGTTCTTTCCTAGGTGCATAACTTTGTACTTGTCCACATTGAATTTCATCTGACATTTAGATGCCCAGCCTTCCAATCTATCAAAGTCCTCTTGCAATTTTTAACAACTTTGAATAATTTTGTCATCTGCAGATTTGATTACCTCACTCATTATTCCAATTTCCAGGTCATTTATGAATATGATAAAAAGCAGCGGATTCAACACAGATTCCTGGGGTATTCCACTATTCACCTTTCTCCATTGGGAAAATTGGCCATTTAGCCCTACCCTCTGCTTTCTGCTGATCCACAATAGTACACTGCCTTAATACCCATAACATTTTAATTTCGCCAAACGTCTCTCCAAAGAGTTGGAAAAGAGACAGCTGAGAAGAGATATGATAGAGCTCTATAAATTAATGAATGGAGTACAATGGGTAAACGTACTGTAGATAGGTTTTTTTACTCCATCAAAAAATAGAAAGACTAGCGAATGTGCAATAAAGCTACAATGTAACCCATTTAAGACTAATAAGAGAGAACATTTTTTCATTCAATGCATAAACTCTAGAATTTGTTATCAGAGGATGCAGTAAAAGCTGTTAGTGTAGCTGGGTATAAAAAGGTTTGGAGAAGTTCCTGGAGGAAAGGTTCATAAACAATTCTTAAATAGGACCCAGGAAATCCACTGCTTACCCCCGGACAAGCATTTTGGAACCTTTGTACCTTTTTGGGAACTTGCCAGGTATTTGCGACCTGGATTGGCCACTGTTGGAAACAGGATACTGGGCTTCATGGGCCTTGGTCTGACCCGGTATGGCATTTTTTTATGTTTTTATGTTCTTAGCCTCCTTTTGAAGTTAAACGCAGAAATGTTTCTGAGTTGCAGCTGTTTTGGTATTGAATTATGGAGCATAAAAAAAGCTACTGCTGGATGGTAATGAACCACTGAGTAATATTTCTCTTTTCTCTTTTTATTATTGTTTATTGGAATTTGATTGACCACTCTTAGGGGTATGTTTACTAAAGTGCGTTAGTGCAATTCGCGTTAGGAGCCGCGGTAGTGACAGAAACCCCAAATAAGGACATGGGCGGTACATCGTTAACACTAACGCGCGTTCCAAAAACTAACGAGTGTTACAGGGCGCCATGGCGCGTTACTGCGCATTAATCGTAAGAAGGCGTACAGACACAAATCACTGAAACAGAGCTGTAGCACAATGGTTACTGTACTGTCCGCTGTTACAGGCAGCATGGGTTCAAGTCCCCAGTGTGCCTAACGCAGACGGCTGGCCCAGGCATCACCCTGTACATTACAGAAGGAATGAGGAGGCATGTTTTTCTTTACGTTGAGTAGTGGTGTCAGAAACACACCCTCGCAGTGTGCGTAGCCACGTACGTTGGTGTGTGTGTGGCTGCATGCATGGCTGCGTGCGTTGGTAGGGGCGTAGCTACGTGCGTTGGTGCGCGCGTACAATCGTGCGTGGGTACGTGGTTTTTTACCAGCGTGGGCACCTTATATTACAGACTCTTTAGGGTGTCTTGCACCTATGCATTATGCTAACAGATGTACGTGTGATGGCCTATGGTTTATCAGAGCCTGTGAGCAGGGACTGGATTTTCCCAGGGTTGGATTGTGCCAGTCACACCCATGATGCACTGCACATGCAAATCAGCTGTCCACAGATACACACCATGGGGAATGCACCCCCACAGCACCTCGGCCTGGTAGGGGGTACTGACCGTGTGTTGTACTGGCACAGAGTAGCTACACACCGTCACATTGTGCGGGTACTGTGCTCACCCTGAGGGTGCAGAGAGGCGCCCAGCACCAGGTCCACAGCACCGTCCATGGCTGAAAGAGGCCATGGCGCAGGTCCAAAGCAGTGTTAATGTGTGAGATAGGTAGCTTCTGCAGAAACACCTTGGATATCTCTGTCTGTTTCAGTCAGGTGTAGACCCCTAGATGGCCCATGTACCACCACCCCCTCTCCCAGGGCAGCAAACAGGCTTGCTCCTAACAATAGATCCACATTCTACCTCCCTGCAAAGGTGGCAGTAGAGGGGAACAGCAACCCCAGTCCTGCTGAGGAACAGACACCCCACAGGGCAGTCAATGCAGCTCTGTACACATCCATAACACAATAGCAAACAGACATCAGGCCTGGATATGCTAAGCTGCACCCCACCACTATCTGATATTCTCCTGCTGCAAGCCATCAGCCACTGCACAGCACTCCATCAAGACACATACCAGCTGAAAACAGTCTGCTAGTTAGTCAATAGTGCATGTGCCCAGTGGAGATGCATGCACCCAGAACTGGGATGTCAGCATACACAGCAAGCAGATAAATCAGTGACTGGGCCCCAAAAGGAAACCCATATCTATCACATGAGAGAAATATTATATAGCACTATGGGAGTGCCTAGCCATGCTGTGGTCACTGCACAGTCAGGGTGAGAGTGATCTCTCAGCCGGACATACTGAGGTCACCCTGTCTGTGTAGGTGGTGGCCGGGCACTAAAATGTCCCAGTCAGTGCCCTATGCCCTGTGCAGATGCACCCTGGCCAGGCCACCCTGTCCGGCCTATACCCATGGTACCTTGCTCCTCATTATGCACATTGGCAGCCCAATACTGGCAACATTGCTGGCAGTGTGGGCTGTGAAAGGTGTTTGCAGCCACCACACACTGGATAGACAGACAGCCACCCCCACACCTATGCCAGCATTGTGCTACTATAGAGGTGTTCAGCAGCCATACCCACCACACCAGTCCTGGGCACAGTACAGGCATGGATATGGTACGCAATATTGTTGGGGGTCACTCCCCAGGGTGGTAAACACTATCAGAGACCAGACCTGCAGCACACACCGCAGACATCAGAATGATTGTTATGGTGGAGCTCAATGAGCAAAATGTGCTTAACGTAGGAATTGATATCTGCCAGTTATCAGAGGAAACGTTTGATAGCTGTGTACCATATACCCAGGTGTGGGGTGGCATTGCTAAGGTATGCAACTGCTAGTATTGGGAGATACAGGCAGGGCCCAATGTCCTGCCTCTCCAGGAGGCATTAGCCAATGGGGCCTGTGGGTGTGGGTGTGGGTGTGTCTGGCCCTGTTGGCTGCTGCTTTATGGCAGAGTTTCCCAACTCCAGTCCTGGTGTTCCAAACACTGTTCAGGTTTTCATGCTGTCCCTCATAAATATGCATGAGTTACATCTGCATACCATGGGGGTGGTGCATAGATATGCAGCACAGGCATCTTTATTAGAGGCAGCATGGAACCTGAATGGTGTGGGGCCCTCCAGGACTGCATTTGCGAGACTCTGCTCTAGGTAATGCGCCTGTTTATGGTGTCTGTGTTTGGTGTGGTAAAATATAGGCGTATTAACCATGCGTATGTTCTCTGCAATAAAGGAGTGTCTTTCCTATCACTGTTTAGTGGTGGGTAAAACTATACAGACTGGGGTGGCAGGAGCCCCAGCTGGGATTTGAACCTGTAACCCTCTGTTCTTACAGGCACTGGCTGTGTCTGTTGCACCACCCTGTGGCCACAGAGACAGTGCAGTCCCTGGAGATAGGAAAACTGGCCTGACGAGTCAGAAACCCTGCTCTGCACAATTGTACTGTGGGCTCATTTACCTTGTATGGAGACAAAAATGCAAAGAAACCTCACAAAAAACCTCGAAAAAAGGGTCAAACACCCATAACCAAGCTGGGCAACAATGATATCATTGGTCAACATTGCAAAACACTCCCAGGAAAGCTCCAATAAAATGAAATGATTTTTGAAAGGTCTACGGAGCATAGACCCTTCCAAACATCATTTCTTTTTTTGGAGCTTTCCTGGGAGTGTTTGTTATTGTTGCCCATTGCTATCACTGTTGCCCAGCTGAATTATAATTTTTACCATTTTTCTTGTGGTCATTTTAACGTTTTATTTGCAATTTTGTTCTGTGCACATGTATCACACTGCTCACGTTTTGTAGGTTTCCCCGGTTTTGCTGTACATTGCTGACGGAAATTGTTTCTCTTCCCTTTAATATGCCTTTAACGACAGGTTTTCATTCGCGTTGGAATTGAGCTCTGAAATTCAGCGCGTTAGTGTGAGGGGAGCCTCTCCCCGCCCATTCTCCGCCCATTGACCCCTTCTCTCCGCCCACTCTCTGCCTTCTGCGCTGTTTTAACGCGCCTCGGGGGTTTACGATCGTTAAATGCGGTTAACGCGCGTAATGTATGATTAACGATCGTTCGCACATCAGAACGCGCGTTATGACGTGCGAACGAACGTTAATCGTACATTACACGCGTTATTCACAATTACCGCGGTTTAGTAAACATACCCCTTAGTGACGCAGACAGTACAGTTTGCAGATTTAAAAATTTACACATATATTCAAGGCAGAAGAAGAAAGGAACTCCATATCATGATAGCAAAGGAGGGTGCAGCGTTGAGTAGTAGTAGAAGGAGATAGACAGTAGACAGTAGTTTATACAGGCATACAAGGAGATCTGGCTCTCTATAGATCAGATCTCAGTTGGTGTCTATTCCAAGCACTTGCATGAATGAGTAGAGGTGTGACGTGATCAAATTATCTGATGTTTTTGGGATGGTTTGGAGAGGTTTTAGCTAGTTTTTGTGGAAGTCTAGTGAATATGATATTACAGTCATTGAAATGTGTGATGACAGTGCTGAGGAGAAGTGTAATCAGGGCCACCTGTTCAAAGAAAGTGAAAAGAGCCTGAAAGCTATGAAGGGCTAAAAATGAAGAGCGAGTAAGATGAGAAATGTGGGTGGAGAAGAGAGTTCAGAATCTATGTGGATACCAAAGTAAAAGAAGGTAGTAAAATGAGGTGGCAGTTATGAGAAGTGAGGGGGCCAATGAAGGAAAGTATTTGGAGCCCGTGATCCAGGTGATAGTGATCTCAGAGGGGTTTCGTTTTTGTGTATTATTATACAACCAAGCTGAAATGGAGTCCAAGGAGGAATTGATGATGGAAAGGTCAGGTGAAACACTGTTGAGTTGTGCAAAGAGTAAGATATCATCTGCATCCATATAGAAAGTGCTACCCAGAGATTGAATGAGCATGGCTAGGGGATTGAGGAAAACATTGAATAGGAGGGGGGATAGAGCTCCCACAAGGGTGGAAATAGGGGACAGGCGAAGAGTTATGATGGAGGACTTGATAGGAACGATTGTGCTATAGAAAGCTCACAATCTGATGGTCCTTTTTAACTAATTTGCAAGGGAGCTCAGTATTCAAATTTATATTTATTTATGTCTGGCCTATCAATCACTTCTAGGCAGGTTACACATATATAGGCATAATTAGATACAACATAAGAATATAAGAAATGCCATACTATGTCAGACCAAGGTCCATCAAGTCCAGTATCCTGTTTCCAACAGTGGCCAATCCTAGCCATAAGTACCTGGCAGGTTCCCAAAAAAAACACACAGGTTACACAATGCTTGTCCCAGATTAAGCAATGCATTTCCTGGGTCCTCTTTAATAATGGTTTATGGACCTTTCCTCCAGGAACTTGTCCAAACCTTTTTAAACCCAGATATGCAAAAAGCTTTTACTACATCCTCTGGTAACGACTTCCAAAGTTTGATTGTGCATTGAGTGAAAAAAATATTTTCTCTTATTAGTCATGTAGCTTCATTGTGTGTCCCCTAATCTTTCTACTTTTTGATGGCATAAACAACCTATCTAAGTTTACCCGTTCCCTTCTATTCATTAATTTATAGACCTCTATCATATCTCCCCTCAGCTATCTTTTTTCCAAGTTGAAGAGCCCTAACCTTTTAAGCCTCTTCTCATAGGGGTATCCTTCCATTCTCTTTACCATTTTGGTGGTTCTTCTCTGTATCTTTTTTTAATTTTGCTAAATCCTTCTTAAGATATGGCAACCAAAATTGCACACAATATTCAAGGTGCAGTTGCACCATAGAATGATACAGAGGCATTATTTTATTTATTTATTTTATTTAACAGTTCTTCTATACCGCTCTATTTTAGATCAGAGGTATGGTTTTATTCTCCATTATGATTCCTAGTATTCTCTTTGCTTTCTTGGCCAACATTGCACACTGAGTAGTAGGTTTTAAAGTATTATCCACAATGATGCCTAAATCTTTTTCCTGGGTGGTGGTTCCTAATGTGGAACCGTAGTATCGTGCAACTGTAGTTTGGGTTGTTCTTTCCTAGGTGCATAACTTTGCACTTGTGCACATTAAATTTCATCTGCTATTTGGACATCAAGTCTTCCAATTTATCTAGGTCCTCTTGCAATTTCTTACAATCCTCTTGTATTTTAAAAATTTTGAATAATTTTGTGTCATCTGCAAATTTTATCATCTTACTTGTTATTCCCATTTCCAGGTAATTTATGAATATGTTAAAAAGTGACAGGCCCAGCACAGATCCCTGGGGTACTCCACTATTCACCTTTCCCCATTGACAAAACTGGCCATTTTACTCTACTCTCTGCTTTCTATCTATTTAACCAGTTCTTGATCCACAATAGTACACTGCCTCCAATCCCATGACTTTTTAATTTTGCTAATAGTCTCTCATGAGGGACCTTGTCAAAGGCTTTCTGAAAATCCAGATATACTATATTGACTGGCTTACTTTGGTCTACCTATTTATTCACACCGTCAAAAAAATATAACAGATTAGTAAGACAAGACTTTCCTTGGCTAAATCCATGTTGGCTTTGTTCCATTAAACCATGACTATCTATATGTTCAGAAATTTTATTCTTTATAATAGTTTCTACCAATTTGCCCGGTACTGACATCAAACTCACTGGTCTGTAGCTTCCCGGATCACCCCTGGAACCCTTTTTAAAAATTGGCATTACATTGGCCATTTTGCAGTTTTCAGGTACTACAGATGATTCTATTGATAGTTCATAGATTACTAATAGTATGTTTGCAATCTCATATTTCAGTTCTTTCAACACCCTTGGATGTTTACCATCCGGTCCAGGTGATTTGCTACTCTTCAGTTTATCAAATAGTTGTAATACATCTTCCCAGTTTATCGATATATCTTTCAATTCTTCCCATACATCACCTTTAAATATCATTTCAGGCATAGGTAACTTCCCTACATCTTCTTCAGTAAAAACATAAAAATACAAATCATAAATCTAAGCAAATGACTGGCAGGTCTAAATTTAGGAGCATCAAATTTAAGCTCCTAAATTAGGATGAATTTTCATCTAAAAATGTAGATTTTTTTAAAATTTAGGGGTATGTTTACTAAAACCCCGGTAAAAACCCTATAATGTAGATTTTTTTAAAATTTAGGGGTATGTTTACTAAAACCCCGGTGTGCCATATAAGGAGTGGGCATTCCGTCCTGAAAAAGAAAAGCCAGAATTTACATATGCGCTAAGGTGTGCGGTGCCCATGTGCGCCCCGCACCTTAGCGCATGAGATAGCTGCATGGGAGGCATAAGTGGCACGCTGAAGTGCAAGAAAAAGAGCAGAGCCACAGCACAATGGTTAAGACACTGACCAAAGGTGCAGGGATGAGGTGTTCAATCCCCACAGTGCCCAATGAAAACAGCTGGCTGAGGGGCAGAAATACTGGGCATCATAAGGCAGCACACTATTGTTTTTGGCGGCATATTAATACTAGGCGGCATAAGGCAGCGCGCTGATGTTTATGGAGGCATTATAATACTGGGCAGTATAAGTGGCGCGCTGATGTACAAGAAGCACAGCAGAGCCACAGCACCATGGTTAAGGCAATTACCAATGGTGCAGGGATCAGGGGTTCAAACCCCCACAGTGCCCAATGGGGACAGCTGCCAGAGGCATTGTTTTAGGAGGCATTTAAATGATGGGTGGTATAAGGCGGCGCGCTGATGGGCATGAGGCATTGCGCTAATGTTTTAGGAGGCTTTTTAATACTGGGCGGCATAAGGCGGCGCGCTGATGTGCAATCACAGGAACAGAGCCACAGCACAATGGTTAAGACACTGACCAATGGTGCAGGGATCAGGGCTTCAATCCCCCAAAGTGCCCAATGAACAAGGCTGGCTGAGGCAGAACATATTAAGGGGAAGATTGCTTTAGGAGGCATATTATTCATATTTTAATTAGCACTACTAGCAAACGCACTCCCAAAGTGGGTTAACATAAGGTGCCCTATAAGGCACATTTTAAAGTGCACTGTTAGCCAAGGCACCCTAGAATGTTGCTTATAGGGTGCTTTAGAGGGTGCCGTATGAGGTACCGCAAGGTCAGTGTACTGATTTTTTATGGCAGCACTGTGAAGTTTAAGGAATGAAAAGCATAAGTAGGTGCGCTGACAGGCAAGGAGGAGCAGCAGTGGAGCACAATGGTTAAGGTACTGACTGCTGATACAGGGGTCATGAGTTTGCTCCCCAGTGTGCCTAATACGTAAGGCTGGCTGTGGCATCAGCTTTGCATTATACATATTTTGTCCTGCAGTACTTTAATTTTATGTTATTAATTGCTGCCAGCAAACACGCCCTCACTTGCCGTAATGGAAGGTGCCGTATAAGGCACCCTATAAGGCACTCCATAGGGCACATTAGAAAGTGCACTGTCCACCACAGCACCCTAAAATGTCCCCTATAGGGCACCTTATAGGTTGCGTCACAGGATATTGTATAGGGCACCGTATATGGACGGGAACCATAACGTGCCCTATAGGGCGCCCTATAAAGCACCCTCAGAGGCACCTTATGGGTACAGTACGCTGAAGGGTGTTTTTGCTGGCATCAAAATATGTACATTAACAAAAATGTGTTGGACAACCCTATCAAATAACCCCACTGTGGGTTTGAACCCATGACTTCTGGCTTCAGAGGCAATGATGTAACCATTGGGCTACAGCTCTATAGCTGCTAGCAAGCCCCTGGCTGGCTGCAGAGAGCCTGCATGTCACCACACAGACAGTCTGCTGTGGTCACCAGGATAGGGTTAGCCCACCCATACCCATGATGCACTGCACATGCATATCAGCTGTCCACAGATTAACACAAGATGGGCAATGCACCCACACACCACCTCGGCCTGGTAGGGGGTACTGACCGTGTGTTTTACTGGCACAGAGTAGCTACACGCCATCACATTGTGCGGGTACTGTGCTCACACTGAGGGTGCAATGAGGCGCCCAGGACCAGGTCCACAACACCTTCCATGGCTGACAGAGGCCAGGCTGGAGGTCCAAAGCAGTGTTAATGTGTGAGATGGGTAGTTCCTGCAAACAACACCTTGCATATCTCTATCTGACTCAGTCAGGTGTAGCCCCTATGGACCATGCACCACCACCCCCCCCCCCCTCCAGGGCCGAGGGTGGCAAACAGGGTCTCCTAGCAATAGATCCATATTCTACCTCCCTGCAAAGGTGGCAGTAGAGGGGTCCATCAACCCCAGTCCTGCTGAGGAGCAGACACCCCACAGAGCAGTCATTGCAGCTTTATACACATCCATAACACAATAGCAGACAGATATTAGGCCTGGATATGGTGAGCTGCACCCCACCACCATCTGATATTCTCCTGCAGCAAGTCATCAGCCACTGCACCCTGCTCCATCATAACACATACCAGCTGCAAACAGTGTGCTAGTCAGTCCACAGTGCATGTTCCCAGTGGAGACGCATGCACTCAGAACTGGGATGTCAGCAAACACAGCAAGCAGATAAATCAGTGACTGGGCCCCAAAAGGAAACCCATATCTATCACATGAGAGAAATGCTATATAGCACTATGGGGGTGCCTAGCCATGCTGTGGCCACTGCACAGTCAGGGTGAGAGTGATCTCTCAGCAGGACATACTGAGGTCACCCTGTCTGTGTAGGTGGTGGCAGGGCACTAACATGTCCCAGTCAGTGCCCTATGCCCTGTGCAGATGCACCCTGGCCAGGCCACCCTGTCCGGCCTATACCCATGGTACCTTGCTCCTCATTATGCACATTGGCAGCCCAGTACTGGCAACATTGCTGGCAGTGTGGGCTGTGGAAGGTGTTTGCAGCCACCACACACTGGATAGGCAGACAGCCACCCCCACACCTATGCCAGCATTGTGCTACTATAGAGGAGTCCAGCAGCCATACCCATCACACCAGTCCTGGGCACAGTACAAGCATGGATATGGTACGCACTACTGTTGGGGGTCACTCCCCAGGGTGGTAAACACTGTCAGAGACCAGACCTGCAGCGCACACCGCAGACATCACAATGATTGTTATGGTGGAGATCAATGAGCAAAATGTGCTTAACGTAGGAATTGATATCTGCCAGTTATCATGGGCAACGTTTGATAGCTGTGAACCATATACCCAGGTGTAGGGTGGCAGTGCTAAGGTATGCAACTGCTAGTATTGGGAGATACAGGCAGGGCCCAATGTCCTGCCTCTCCAGGAGGCATTGGCCAATGGGACCTGTGGGGGTGTGTGTGGGGGTGTCTGGCCCTGTTGGATGCTGCTTTATGGCAGAGTGTGCCAACTCCAGTCCTGGTGTTCCAACCACTATTCGGGTTTTCATGCTGTCCCTCATAGATATGCATGAGCTACATCAGCATACCATGGGGGTGGTGCATGGATATGCAGCACAGGCATCTTTATTAGAGGCAGCATGGATCCTGAATGGTGTGGGGCCCTCCAGGACTGCATTTGGGAGACTCTGCTCTAGGTAATGCGGCTGTTTATGGTGTCTGTGGTTGGTGTGGTAAAATATAGGCGTATGAACCATGCGTATTTTCTCAGCAATAAAGGTTTGTCCGTACTATCACGGTTTAGTTGTAGGAAAAATATGTGGACTTGATTGGCAGTAGCCCCAGCTGAGCTTTGAACCTGTGACCTTTTGTTCCTGCACACACTGTCTGTGTGCACTGCACCACTGTGTTGCCACAGATATACTGTGTTCCCTGGGGAGTCCATGACTGTACATCCAACAGAGCCTGTCTGTTGCGGTGGACGGTGCCAGCCTGCACAGGCCTAGGCCACTGTCTGCTGTGGTTTGCAGCCACTGCCCCCTCCACCACCTGTACCCTTCCGCCAACATGCAGACATGTCCCTATCTGGGAAAAAGCATAAGAACTGTTTGAGTTGTAGCACTCCAGGACTGACTTTGGGGGACTCGGCTGTAGGTAATGCCCATTGTTATGGTTTGTGTGTGGTGTAGGGTAAAATATAGGTGTTGGAACCATGCTTATGTTCTCTGCAATAAAGGAGTGTCTGTACTATCACTGTTTAGTGGTGGGTAAAACTATGGGGACTGGGTTGGCAGGAGCCCCAGCTGGGATTTGAACCTGTGATCCTCTGGTCTACAGGCACTGGCTGTGTCTGCTGCACCACACTGTGACCACAGAAACAGTGCAGTCTCTGGAGATAGGAAACCTGGCCGCACGAGTCAGACACCCTGCTCTGCACAATTTTACTGTGGGCTCGTTTACCTTGTATGGGGACAAAGGTGCGAATAAACCTCCAAAAAAGGGGAAGAAACCAAAACCAAGCTGCGCAACAGTGATATCAATGGGCAATCTGGAAAACACTCCCAGGAAAGCTCCATTAAAATGCAGTGCTTTTGAATGGGTCTACGGAGCGTAGACCCTTCCAAAAATCATTTCTATTTTTTGGAGCTTTCCTGGGAGTGTTTCTTATGGTTGCCAATTAATATCACTGTTACCCAGCTGGATTATAATTTATTTGGAATTTGTTGTGGTCATTGTCAATTTATATTTGCTATTTTGTTCTGTGCACATGTATCACACTGCTCACGTTTTGCATGTTTCCCGGGTTTTGCTGTACATTGCTGACGGAAATGGTTTCTCTTCCCTTTAAATCGGCTCTAACGCGAGGTTTTCACTCGCGGTATTTTTGTGCCGAAATTCAGCCACGCTCCTGTGCGGGGAGCCTCTCCCCTCCCACTCTCCATCCATTGACCCCGTCCCTCCGCCCCTCGGGGGCCTTCCTCCGCCCTCCGTACGCCTTTCCCCGCCTCTATCGCACATCAGCGCCCCGCACACGTGCGCGGGCCCGTTAATGTCATGCGCATGCGTACGGGGCACTTAAGTGCATCGTTAGCGTATGCTACTGTGCGCCGCGCACGTGGGCGCAGTTTAGTAAACATACCCCTTAGTATTTATAATTTCAGACAAATTAATACAAGTAACAAAACTTGCATCAAAAATATGGGTTATAAAAGAAAGACATGATTAATTCATGTACAGTGGAAACAATGTTAACAGAAAGTACATATATGCAATCCCAACTCTAGCCCACAGTAGGAAGACCCTAGATCAGGAAATAAAATATCAATACTCTATAAAGAAATACACAACTAACCTACAGCCAACCTAACCAAAATCACGGAATAGGAATTTCTTCCTGCCCTACCCAAAGAGAACTCAAAGCATTCAATAAAGAAATCAATTGAGAAGAATATAAAAAAATATAGGAATTACCATGCAACTTTACTAGGCACTTGCAGAGGTATTCAAGGAAAAACATTCCCCCCCAGTTGGCCTCAGGATCAAAAAACCTCACCTTCAGAATTGGGTATCTTTGGCTAGGTCTGGGAAATCAGGACTAAATAGCCTTTAATTCATACATTACGCTTTCTAAAAAATAACTTTAGAAGCCGTTCTCTAGCCAGGGGCGGCCCAAGGGGGGTGCGGGGCCATGTGCGGAGACTCGGTGCGGGGCCTCATTTGCATAAGGGGCCTCATTTGCATAAATATTTGCATAATGTTACCATACACTAACTTTTAGTAAACATGCCTCTTAATGAGTGTATGGATAAAGAAAGACAAAGATTTCTACATTACTATAATCCAGTGCCAACCGCCAGGCACATTAGGAACTACTACAAACACTGCCCATTTAGAACCCATAGCAAACCCACCGTATCCTAACAGCACTACCAGGACTCATAAAGCACCATACCCTACCTATCAAAAGGCAACACTGCAAATATTAAACCAATACATTTCAGAGAATAACAATACATGATTTACTGGGGAAAGAGAACAAGTGACAATGGAACAAGAAATCACAATTTAAAAACAGGAAGACAATAATTAAATTGGGAACCTTAAAAGCCAAACTTGGAATGTACAACAATGTAGAAATAAAACTATAAATTAATTTCCTCTTGTACTAAACAAAGCACCGACATTAATGATGCACATTTCCCAGAGCTGACATATTCCAGTTAATAAATTCAAAATAAAGAGATATCTTTGTACCTTTTGTGCATTTTTTTTTCAGTTGCAATTGTTCCAGCCACTTTCTTCTGGTTTATTTGTGTCTTCTGCTAACTCTCCATCGTCTGCTGTCCATTTGTCCTTTCTTCTCTCTTCTAGTTTTTTCCCATTCTCTCTCTACATCTGCTTTAACATAATAATCTTTCTCCTTTTGCTCTTTCCTCATTCCTATTTCATCCACTCAAATTTTACCCCTCCATCCTCAATCCACACTTAGTCTCCCAATACCCGGCCAATTGTAGATTTTTCTTCCCTCCCACACAAAATATTCTTCCCCTCTCCATTTCACTCTCCCAGCCCCATCCCCTTCTAATCTCCCCCAACATCAGCTCCCTTTTAGTTGCAGCCCCACCCAGTATCCGCTCCCTTCTAGTCCCCACATCAGCCCATTTCCAGTCCTGGCCCCCATCAGTCCATTTCCAGTCCTAGCTCCCCCATCCATTTCCAGTCCTATCCGAGTCCCTTCATCAGCTCATTTCCAATACCAGCCTCCCATCAGCCCATTTCTAGTCCTTTCCTAGCCCCACCATCAGCCCATGTTAAATCCTAGCTCCCCTCCACTCAGCCCATTTCTAATCCAAGCCCCCCATGAGCCTACTTCCAGTTCTAGCCCCTCCATGAGTCCATTTCAATCCAAGCCCCCACCACAGCCCATTTCCAATCTTAGCTCCCCCAACACCCAATTCCCAGTCCTATCCTAGCCCCTCCATCAGCCCATTTCCTGTCCTAGCTCCCTCCCCTAAGAGCCCATTCCAAGTCCCCCTCCCCATCAGCTATTTGCAGTTCAAGCCCCCCACTTCCCCTCAGCCCATTTCCATTCCAAGCCCTGTCCCCATCAGCTATTTGCAGTTCAAGCCCCCTTCCAGTCAGCCCATTTCCATTCCAAGCCCCCTTCCACTCGGCCCATTTCCATTCCAAGCCCCCCTGCCCATCAGCTATTTGCAGTTCAAGCCCCCTTCCACTCAGCCCATTTCCAGTCCTAGCAACCCCCCAACCCATTACCAGTCCTAGCCCCCCATAGCCCACTCCCAGTCCTAATCCCAACAGCCCATTTCCAGTCCTAATCCCCCATCACCCAATTTTTAGTTTAAGCCCCCCATAGCCCATTACCAGTCCTAACCCCCCATCAACCCACTTCCAGTCCTAATCCCATCAACCCATATACAGATTTAGCTCCCCCATAGCCCATCACCACTCCTAACCCCCCCCAGCCCATCACCACTCCTAACCCCCCCAGCCCATCACCATTCCTAACCCCCCAGCCCAGCCCATCACCACTCCTAACCCCCCCCCCAGCCCAGCCCAGCCCATCACCACTCCTACCCCCCCCCCCAGCCCAGCCCAGCCCATCGCCACTCCCAACCCCCCCCCCCCCAGCCCAGCCCAGCCCAGGGAAAATTTAAAAAAAAAAAGAAAACCTGTCTGCTGCTGCGGTCGGGGCCGCCGCGGCAGAATCGGGGAGAAGTAGAGAGGGGAGCCTGGACTGCCTGCCCCTTCCGCCTGGAGTGAGAGTTACATTAGAAAGATGGCATACAAATGCTTTTAAATAAAATACGAGTTTATGATAAATTATGTAACTCACAGCTCTAACCATTAAATAAATTTTAAAAAAAAAAGCTAGAGATATTCTGGTCCAGTTTAGGACCCTCAAGCCAGAAAGACATTGTCCTGGGGCCAGAGAACCTCCAACTTTCCCATCCCCCCACCCACAGCTACTTTCGTCCATTTACCTCTGGTTGCCTAGGTGTGGGAGTCTCAGACTCAGGTCTTCTGAGTCTAGGGGTATCCAAGACCTGATATACCCTAGATGTTGGAGTCTCTGGGTTTCTGGATCCCAAATTTATAGATCACTTTGAACTTTGTGAAGGGAGATGACTGCTAAATATGATAAATCAATAAAAAGCCCCGTTTGGTCTGTGAGGGGTAAAATAGCATGGATTTCCGCTTTGATTGCTGACAATTTCTGGATGTTCTCTATGTCTGTGAAACTTGGCGTCATGGGGGAGATGAGATTACAGTATTATGAATTTTTTACCTTTTCCAGTTGTATTTGTAGAGAGCAGACTAGGGAGATGTTAGAGGGGGATGGATGCTGGTTATGAATAATCCACCGTTGCTTAGTGAAGTCTATTCAAATCTCTTAGAGGGCATCACCTGAATATTTGTGTTCAAATTTTTCAGGAAAAGATATTGTGGTGTGAGCCTGCCCTCCCCTGTAGCAGCTCTCTCTTTCAGCTGCAGTCTGACGCGCCGGCTTGCAGAGCGCGAGGGAAGAGTTTCTCCCTCGCTGCTCTGTTAAGCCCGCGGGGGCTGATGGGAAGTTCCCATCAGCCCCCATGGGCTTAACAGAGTCGCGAAAGGCAAACTCTTCCCTTCGCGCTCTGCAAGCCGGCGCATCTGACTGCAGCTCCAAAGAGAGAGCTGCTACAGGGAGGGCAGGCTCTGCCGGGTACAGGGGGGCCCCGCGGCACGCTCGATTCTGCCGCGGCGGCCCCGACAGCGGCAGCAGACAGGTTTTTTTTTTCTTTCAATTTTAGTTTTAGAAAAGAATGTTTTTTTGCGCGGGGCCCCCTGAAACGCGGGGCCCTGTGCAAAAAACATTCTCGCTCAATGAACGGGCCGGCCCTGTCTCTAGCAGATATAAAAGCTCCGACTCGGAGGTTTCTAACAAAGAAGAAACATTCAACACATCTGCTACTTGGGGCCCTGGGATCTCAGTGCCAGCTGAGATCCTATGGCCTGTAGGTAAATAATAAATCTTCACAAGAGGTGGACATGAGTCCATGGGTATACCCAAAACCTCAGAGAGATATAGCTTAAACATTTCCTTTGCTGAAATATTAGGAAGTTCGGGAAAATTCACCAAATGTAAATTGAATAATCTACACTGATTGTCCAACTGCTCCAAAAGCGCTTTCATATTATTGGCATCTTTAATAAAAGCTTCCAACTGAGAGCCAAAACTATCAGCATGCAAAGAAAGTCCATCAACAGAAGTTTTGAGTAATCCAATCTCTATTGCATTTGATAAAGAAGCCTCCGAGTTTTGTTGTACCTGAACCTGAAGAGACTGTGCCTGTGAGTAATGGCTTCTCCAGTTGCTAGATAGCATTCCAAATTGATTCTAAAGTAAACTGTTCAGGGTGAATCAGTTCAAAGGAAAAACAAACAGAACTTCATTCAGGGGGTGATTCTGAGCCACGAATACAGGGGATGGACGGCCGTGCTATTCGTGCCCTTGCCTGCCCCCAACTAACTTCCCTGCCGGTTGTGCGGGGAAGTTAGATGGGGGCAGGGAAGGGGCGGTCTGGGGGCGGAGTCTGAGTGGGTAGTGGCTGATTCTAATATCCTGTAGCATCCAGGGCTGTCAAAATGTCCGGGGAAGTTATTCCACCTCCGAGGTGAAATAATTTCCCTGCACGTAATTTTTTTCTGCAGCCCGGGGCGTGGATGGGCAGGGGGGCCAGGGTTTATTCCCCGCAGCCTGACCCTGGCCTTAGGAGGCCAGATTGGAGGTTGGGCTGTGGGGAATAAACCCCTTTTTCAGGCGGCTGGCATCACGGCTCTTCAATGGAGCTGCGGCGCCATGGCAACATGATGCCAAGGCGCTGCGGCTCCACTGAGGAGCCTTGACTGAGTTAGCTGGGGCAGTCCTACATATGCAGGCCAGACTGAATCGAAGTCCCGGCCTGCATGTGCAGGACTGTTTGCAATTCTGATCCCACAGGGCTAGACATGTCCTGCGGGATCAGAATCACAATCCCCTCTGTGGATCCAGTTCAGACAGGACGTTCAGAGGGGATCTACGTGTGGGACGGAATCAGGCCCTCAGTGTCCAGGTGAGTAGCAGCAGGCCATGGAACTCCTAGGAAGAGAAACGCTGACTTGATCAGCCAGCTGTGAGATACTTCCATTCTCGGGCAGCTGATGAGGCAATTGCTCGTGCCATGAGGTACTTCCTCCACTCGAGTCAGGTTCCGAGGGCGGCCCCAACAGCAGTGAAGAGACAACAAGAATATTGGAGCCTGATGCCCCTTCACCTCCAAAGCTCATCTCAGAACACAATTGCTTCCTTGTTCACTGTGCATCTGGAGGCATGAGGTCACAACTCGATGGAGATCCTGAGCTCCCCTGCTCCAGGAGTCTCTCAGCAGAGAATGCCGGCCCTTTTCAAATCCAGGCTAAAGACTCTCTTCTTTGAAAATGTTTTTGGATCCTGATCCCCCTAGTAACCTGTTCATCTCCTATCTATTTCCTTAACATTCCCCTAGATATGAGGTATATCCTAATCGCCAGTTGTGTTGTGTGTTTTGACTGGACTGTAAGCTTTTAAGAGCAGGGATTGTTTCTTACATGTCTCTGTACAGCACTGTAGTGCTACATTCTATTTTATTTATTTAGCAGGGTTTTTATGCTGCTTTATAATTTAGGTAAAGCAGTTTACATTGTAACTTAAACTTGGTAATGTACATTAAACAGGGACATTGAAAACTTGGATCATGCATTGTCTTTCTTCTGAGGCAGTGGAGGATTAAGTGATGTGCCCAAGGCCACAAGGAGTGCAAGTGAGAATTGAACTCTGGCTTCCTTAGTTAACAAGCTAGTGCACTAACCATTAGGCTGCTCCTTCCCTCTGACAACATGGAAATGATGAATAGTATTAGCAGTAGCAGTAGTACACTTATAAAAATGTAGAAAGCGGCAACCCAAGTTCTTATAGATTTTAATATCTTTGGCTTTTCATTTTTCTTGTTACTGTTCACATTCTTACTTTCTTTCACTCCCATTCCCATCTGGATCATTTACTTATGAAGCAAATATATCAATATACTGTCTATTTCAAATTTTCTTTTTCATTTTTTTACATACCTTTCACCAAAAAGGTAACCACAGTGAGGCCACTTGCTGTAGTTTTTATTGTGGTATTCTGCAAGGTAGTACCTGTATTTAGTGACCCTAACTGATTAAGTCCCCAAACCTTTTCTACTGACTTCTTTTTGGATGCTTTTTTCTTTTGAAAGGTTTCCCGTGCAGTTTGAATAACATGGTTGCTATTTGAATTTGAAGTTGATGGTGAAGAAGCCTGTGACCTTGAGTCAGTAGGTATCTTCCTTAAGCCAGAAGCAGACAATGCACCACCACTGGCTCCAGCTTAGCTACATGTTTCTCAACCTATATTTCCTGCAGCAGGGGAAGGGGTCTTTTCCTTCACCACCATCATGTAGGCGCTACCCAACTGCACTCAGACCATACTGACCCACATGATGTTTTAGTTGACTGATCGGTTCCTCCATTTCTTAATTCTCATATCCACATCATCTTGTGCATTGAATTTTGATCAGCATGAAGATGGGGCTGATCCTTCTTCATCATTTTTCTTTTCCTCACTGTTCTTTTTCACACGCTATTGTTTGCTTTGCCAGAGACAACCTTGCTTTTGGTTTGTGCTTTCCATTAGGAAGACATAGTGCTAGAAAACAGCAGCTAAGTAAAAAAAAATATAAATAATAAAACAATTCAAAGGGATCACTCTGTTTTCAACACTGCCCAGATACAAGCCATAATGTGAATCATCTGTCCTCATTTTTTATACATATACTTGCCCTTAGTAATTTTGAAACCCTTGTGATATATCATTGTTCTGTGTCAAACTTCTTTACCATAGCCCCCATGACACACCACAACCATCCCATGCTCCCCTTACTATCCTCCAGAATTAATAAACCCTGCTCTCCAATGTGCATGTAGCCACATGCATATCAAATTTAAATGGTCCAACACCAAGCCCAAAGCCATGGTTCTCAAAACATACCAATCAAAACCTGATGGCCCATCAGACAGACTATGGGAACCATTCATTAACTCCTCCGGGCATTCCTCAATATGGCCGCTAAGTCTACAGTTGCACTCCATCCTATGATTTTAAATCTGAGCCAATCATTTCTCATCCTTTACAAATCCTAAAAATCTCTTGAAGAATGGCATCATAAAGAATAAAAACACTCCTCAGCCTTGCCACTCTCCCAGGGCACCACTCCGTTGAATTCACCACTGCAGTGATGTGCTGGTGGCCCAAAATCAGCATTGCACAGCCAGTGCATCTCAACTCACCCTTTTAGCAGCACATACTACCACAGGCCCAAGCCCCGGCAATCTGCAGCACTGCAGTTATCTATTCCCACTTCCCCTGACCTTAGCAAGCTGTTTTTACCAACAGGATAGCAGCCTGATTAAACGGCTTACTCGTGTTTCCATCCTGCGCCAACTCTTTGCTTATCTTACCACTCTCCAATCCAGGCACCACTATCCTGCCTGCAGCAGAAACACTCACACACATAGTATTGTGCAGCATAACCACAACAGACCCCAAGGCAGCCCCAATGGCAGATTCCTTGAAATCACTGTCTTCAAGGACCGTGCCCCCTCCCCCACTGATGAAGGAGGAGACAAGAGAAACCCAAGCAGAATCTCAGTACTATTGCGCAGTGAGCAGCACAAGCAAGATGAGCAGCATCAGGGTAAAACCTAAGCAGTAACAAGGTGAGACCTGAGCAACAATGAGATGAGACCTGAGCAGCAGGAAGGTGAGACAAATCTAATAGCCACACCTAGCAACATTTATCCACCTTATCATACCCCCACCCACTTGCCCCTATACACCCTACCATGCTCCTTTTACTGTGGCGGGGAGACAATGTAACAGGATTGATGTACCCTAATTTAAACCTGTCAATCTTCCCCAATACCTTTTCTCCCAGGGAATCCTACCATCTCCCTCCCCTCTACTGTTAAGCCCTAACATCAAGCCAACACTCGCTGTCCAATCCTCTACCCATTTGTGTTCTGGCCACTCTAATTTATTAACAGCGTCTCCTCCAACATTTCACATGCTTGTATGCTTGCATGATGGCTTTGCTGTTCTTTATTGCCTTGTGTGGGATTCTGATTGAGTTTTCACAAGGTCACCTACTATCCTTTGTTGCAGTATGTATAGTGAACGCTGAAAGCACTCCTTTTCAAGTATGGCACTTAATAATTGATTCTGACACTTATCTTGGAACAGCCTGTGCTTGTTGTACCACTATGACTAACATTAGCTATTATATCTGCGATGAGGTCTGAAAGTGCCATTTACATTTCTATGGTCTGGTATGTGACATTGCTTTCTAGAACTAATAATTTCATAGTGATATTCCATTCCCTTGTTCTTTTCATGAACATGCTTCAACCAACTATCACACACTTTCTAATAATGGCGTGCATGGCCAAAAAAGTTCAGTTTGTGCTCATTTCAAATTAATTTTCCTCAATTTGTAGGCATTTTTTTTATTCCTTTGCCTATTCATTGTTTGCTGTACACACTGTATGTATGCTAGAACTCTTTATATATATATACATCAGTTGTGCATGTGTTAATTCATAAGTATATGCACGTGCAAGCGATTTGCTTGCACTTTCGTTTTTCAGGTGTCCAAAAAAATCAAATGCCAAATGCACACCCCTACTTTCTAATTTCACCATTTCCTAGAAGGTGAATCTTAGGTAAGATAGAGGGAGGGGATTAAAGAATGGATGCCTAACTTTATTGCATTAGATTTATTTATTCCCGCATGTACATATTGTGCAAAAGTGGGAGTGCTATAAACAAAGTGGCATGAGACTCTTCACCAAGCAGTTCAATCTAAAGTGTCTTGAAGATCCATTTTGTACAGGACATCTGGGCACTGTAACTGGGTGTACAGATAAGTCCCCTCTGGAGCCTTCCCTGGTGGCCTAGTGGCAGTGGCTGCTGGGAAGGAAGTAGGACTAGAGGGGGATTCAACTTGGTTGCTGTCCCTGCTGCTTTTCACAGCTTCCACGTATAAATGCCAAGAACTATGTGTTAGTGTGGGTTATTCTTTTCCCAGTACTATATACCACTTACCCTCGGGACGTCTGTTAATCCTCTGGGCTGAGGAATCACCTTACCTTCTCTGTCTGGAATTCTAGGGGAACAAACACACACAGTCGCACATAAGTAGTATGTAAGTTTATTCCACAGGTTAGAGGGGCTGTCTTTTATACATTAACAGAAACATATACATATGTCATCAACTCATCCCCTGAGGCCCACCACAGCTTATCAGTAACTTCACAGATGTTAGTTATCTCTGTGTAGAACAATCAATTTGTCTTAGCACAGCACATTCCTTTCCATATATAGATATATACAGGATTCCTATTTTCCCCTGCGGGCCTCTTAGTCCTGCTACACACTTTAAGCTTTATTTCCCCTATCAATCCCCCCGTTGGGCCTGCATAGGCCCACTATAAGAACAGCCAAATAGTCTTCTGAAGGACAGTTAAGCAGACATTATTAACTGGAGGTCGGTGGTGGCCCGCTCAGGTGCATCAGCCACCGTGGAAACAGGTGTATAAGAGTACATAAAAGTAGTGAAGTTCTGCAGGGCCTAATTCAGCGGTGATAGCCGGGGTCTGGAAAACTGGGATCCAGGAAGTCCAGCTAAGGGCATCCAAGTGAATTGAATCCAAGTTGCATTGTTCTCTGTCCGATGTGCCTGCATCCAAGGTCCTCATGGCTGGGGCGAGTCAGGCGTCTTCCAGGAATCCTCCGGTGCACTCTTGACGCATGAGGCATGTACCCAGGTTGGATGCTTATCAGTTAGCATGGCTGTGCGAGTAACTGCAATAATCTCCTCCGGATCTCCAAACGGCGGATCCCACTGGCCCTTCTTATGAAACAGCTTTACCAGCACACGGTCTCTCGGGCGGAATGGGTGCGTTGGTTCTATAGAAGGAAAATGGAAAGCATTGTACACTTGTTCAGACACCGTGCATAAATATTTAGCTAGCTGTGTAGCATATTCTTCCTGTGCTAGCAACAAGTCATCTGCCATTATCACCGTTCCCTCGGGCCATTTCCAAGGGAAGGGGAAGGGTCGTCCCATCAGAATTTCAAAAGGAGAGAATCCAGATGCCCCGGGGATTAGCATAATCTCTACCAATACAGCGGGCAGATACACTGGCCACCTTCCTGGGGTATGTTGTGTAGCCTTTTTAAATTTTTCTTTAATTGTTCGATTCATTCGTTCTACTATCCCTGATGACTGTGGGTGATATGGGACATGAAATTTCCAATCAATGGCAAACATCTGAGTAATCTGTTGTAACACCTTAGAGGTGAATGCTGGTCCCTGATCAGAATCTATAGAAAGGGGACACCCAAAACGGGGAATAACTTCCTTACAGAGAATTTTTGCTACTGTTCTAGCATCTTCCTTGGTCATGGGAAAAGCCTCTGGCCACTTTGAAAACCTATCTACAATGACCAACAAATACTTATAACCCCCTATCGATCGTGGCATACATGTGAAATCTACTTGTAGGGCCTGAAATGGGCCTTGGGGTGGGGGTAAATGTTGCAATTGTCCTATTGCTTTTCCCTGCTGAACATTATTCCTAGCACATACTAAGCATTGACTCAATTGTGATTCTACTAAATGAGGCAAATCTCTGCAAACAAATATTTCCTGTAACTCCTTAAGAACTGTCTTTCTGTTTTTATGCCCTACCCCATGTACTTGACCACTTAAGAGAGGGGCTGCTGCTTTCGGTAGTCCTCTTGCCCCCCACCCACCCCCCCTTTTTCCTGCCAAATCTGTGTTGAATTTAAGCTCATATTATGCTGCTCCCAATACATAATATCCTCGGGATCTGCAGCAGCCTGCAAGTGGTGCAGAGGAAAAGAATGTTCAAGAGGGGAAACACAATATTCAGACAATGGAGGATCAGACAAATAGTAAGAAACTGTCGGCATGCCCTGAAAGATATTATTACTGCGTAAGAATTCAATTTGGGCTTGTGCACACTGTTTGGCTGCAAGATCAGCTAAGGCATTACCTTGAGAGGCAATAGAAGTGTCATATCTGTGTGCAGTACATTTAATAACGGCGACTTCTTTGGGTTTACATAAGGCGGCCAGCAGTTCATTAACCAATTGTGCATGAGATAATTGGTTTACTGTCTGCCGTTTTCCATCCCCTACGCCCCCATAAGAGACCAAAATCATGCACCCCCCAAAGGCATACCTGGAATCTGTATAAATGTTAACACGTGTATCAGCAAATAATTCACAGGTTGTAGTAAGCGCTACCAATTCTGCAGCTTGTGCAGAACCATAAGGTAATAACTGGGCTTCATGCAAAATATTTGGGAGTTCTACAATAGCATAAGAAGCAATGTAGGCATTGTCTGCGGGACGGACACAGCTCCCATCCACAAATATATGTGGAGCGTCCGGGAGTTAATCAACTTTAAGCAATCATGTTCTTCTTGAGGCAACTCGGAATCATCTACTGGGCGCATTAAGGCCTGCAAGGCCAGCAGCGGGGTAAAGGCAGTGGATTGCTGTTTAACCGACAACCCTTCAGTAGTTGTTAAAATTACCTCATACCCACTAAGGCGCTGGCTGTCATGTGTTGCGTAGTAAGGTTCTTTAATACATTTAAAACAGAATGGGTAGAAAACAGAATAGTCTCATGAGACAGGGTAATCGGGATAGTCATCTGTACGGCAATAGCTGAAGCCGCCAGGGCTCGCAAACATGCAGGCATACCCTGAACCTGGAGGGGCAAGTTTTTTGATAAATATGCGACTGGGCGCATTCCCCCCCCCCCCCCATGGTCTTGAGCCAAAATAGCTGCCATAGTTCCTCCCTCTTCCCTTACATATAGGTAAAACATTTTTGCATAATCGGGTAGTCCAAGTGTGGGAGCCGAGATAAGCAGCTTTTTCAAAGTAGCAAATGCAGAAAGCATTTCTTCGGTCCATTCAATAGATGCAGAGCCTGGTAACTGCAAAGTAGCCCTTTGCCATATGGAATCCCAATAAGCACAGTCTGGGATCCAAGCACAACAGAAGGATACTAATCCAAGGAAAGCCAGAATTTGTGTCACTGTTGTTGGAGGAGATAATTTTATAATTGCCTGTACTCAGGCGGGAGAGAGCGCCCGGTTTCCAGGGGACAGCACAAACCCCAAATAGGTAACACGCTCACAACACCACTGGAGCTTTTTTAGAGAAGTCTTATGTCCATGGGAGGCTAGATGGCAGAGCAAGGATACAGAGTCGTTTTCACATTCTGTGATTGTTTTAGAACATAACAACAAATCATCCATATACTGGAGAAGGGTGGAGGAACAAGGCGGATGCCACATTTCAATTGATGCCTTAAGAACAAGAAAATACGCCGCCGGGGAATCAATGTATCCCTGTGGCAGGCGAGTCCAGGTATATTGTTTGCCTGCATGTGTGAAAGCCATAAGAGGCTGCGTGATGGGACTTGCTGTCCATTAATGCACAACATACAATAAGGGGGCTCCTTCCATCCGCCTGTTAACTGAATCCAGATCGGAACCATTGCCTCAGGGCAGCCCTATGGGCGTTGCGGGGGCTGTTGCCAAGTAATAGGGATAACAGGGGTTGCGGAGCTACTAGATGGGGGAGGGAGTGGTGCTGATGGCGTCGCAGGAGGGGGCAAGGCCCACCCCCCCTGAGTCGGCACAGGGCCGCTACCTGCCATGTAAGGGCACTCATTTTTCCAATGTCCTTGTTGCTTACAATGAAAACAAATCTGATTCCTAGATATTCCCTGCCCTACTCCTCTTCCACCACCCCGCCCGCCTCGAAACCGGCCCTGCTGTCCCCTCCACCCCCGAGATTGTGATCACTGAGGCCCCGGGGGTTGATATCCCCCGGGGTAGGATTGTTGGCAACCGATATCCTGCTGCCAAGCATGAGAAATTTTACATTTCTTAACATCCATATCTGCAAAGCATCCCGCCGCTTCCTTCGTTAATATTACCTTCTCTAATTCTGCCGGAGTAATGCTAAACCAAGCATCTATCATTCGCTTACATGCTACAGTCACTTCGGGGTGCATAGCCCCAAACAGTGCCTGAATATACATCGAAGCCATCAGGCCTTCCTCTGATAAACCTGCCTCCTCCTTCCAACACTTACGAAACCTTCGCACAAACTGTGAAACTCCTTCCCCTGGTTCTTGCATGCATGCAATAGATGCAGCAAGATTCTGTTTTGCCCCAAATAAACGCTCAAACTCTTCTAACACTTCGTCCCACATCTTTTTTATCACCTCGGGATATCAGAGGGGGTAATTAGAATCATCCAGCATCTCATAAGGATTCGCCAGTGACTTAACTTTCAAAAAATCAAATGGGGTTTCTTCATCATACCCCAGGACACCCTCAATAATGAGGCGGTAGTCCTGCACCGTACACTGCAAACCACAAGTCATACGTTGCAAGTAGTGCACAGTCGCAGCTGGTATTTTCATGGGGTTCGGGGCATACTGTAAGATAGAAGAAAGGATGGCGGGATCCAGGGGCTTAACAACAAGCTGGTTACCAATAGTTAGAAAAGGGTACTGGGTGTATATATGGCCCTTAGAGGTAGGGTCTCCTGTCACTCTATCACTATTAGAAGTTCTCATGTCATTTGAATCCAGCTTATGAAAGGGGTTATGAGGGCTAAGTCCATCCCTATGAGCCCTAGCCCTACTCTGTTCCTGTTCCCCCCCCCCCCGATCTTCGGATGAAGGCATCGGAAGGTGGGAATTAGGGGAGGTAATAAGGGACACTGGCGAGGCAAAAGGGATGGAAGGGGAAGCGGCAGTGGACCCTCCGGCCCCTGCTCGGTTCCCAAACTCCCGGTAGAGACCTCTGGAGATGTATTACACAATTGGCGATACATGTTGTCCCTGGGCACGTCCCGCCCAGCAGGGGCGGGCCCAGATTCGGTCAAGCATGGGCTTGAGTGAGAAGGTAGGGCAGGAGAAGGTAGCCAGGCAGCGGGCGGCAGTGGAGGGGAACCAGCAGGCTCCTCCCCCTTGCCACACACAGCCTCATAAGTGGTACATATCTGACGAAACATTTTATCTATAGGTAATTCCCGGTGGGTGGGGGCACGCCCCGCCATTACTACCGGGGGGTGCGTGCTAGAAGCAGCCGCTGCCAGAACAATGTCCTCTAATGAATCAGAGTCTCTGGCTGACTTTACAACAACGGCCGATCCAACCAGGGAGGGGTAAATGGGCTGATATGGTGGAGGGGCCGTGGGCACTCGGGAGGAGGACACCTTGGGTTGGGACGATTTTGGAGGCAGTTCCCGGGGTGAGTCAAGCACCGGTAGGTGCTGATTATTATAATAAGGAGCCAGTTGTATCCATACAGTACCACATTCCTTCATATAAGATTTTGGCCATTTCAGGTCTCCGGAATAAAAGGGAAAAGCTTTCTTATCCCCCAGACACAATCCCCGAATCATATCTAAATGCCAGGCAGAGAAGCTACCCTCCCTGGGAAAAGGATTTGAGCTATGTAAACCTTCTGTCCACCCCACCATATTATCTACCCACGGATCAATATAATAACCCCCTGCCACTCTGTCTACGTATTCCTTCGGCGTCTCCCCATCTGCCGGGTGTGCGCCGGGAGGGAAAGGGGTACGGCGAGAATAGGATGCCTTCCTAGCTGAAGTTTTAAACCTTATCACAACATTTGGCTGCGCACACACTCCCGCGGATTCTGGAGCAGTCCCCTCATCTTGGGACCCCCCCATCCTCTAATTAATATCCAACAATCGTACGCTTTGCCACTTGCTTTCTGCCAACAACCGTCACTAGCACTATCGATTCAGGCTGAGGCAGGGGCGTCTTGCTAAGCTCACACAATCACACAAGGCACAGAGAAGGAAAAGGGTATTACCACAGGCCCAGCAGGATGTCCCTGTTATGCATAGCGCTACCAAAGTGCATTCCTGAGACGAGCTACCAAAGCGACGTCAATTTAAAAAGTCTGGAAATCCCAGTGCAATGGGGAAATCCTCACTTCTGACACCAAATAGTTAGTGTGAGTTATTCCTTTCCCAGCACTATATACCACTTACCCTCGGGACGTCCGTTAATCCTCTGGGCTGAGGAATCACCTTACCTTCTCTGTCTGGAATTCTAGGGGAACAAACACACACACTCGCACATAAATAGTATATAAGTTTATTCCACAGGTTAGAGGGGCTGTCTGTCTTTTATGCATTAACAGAAACATATACATACGTCATCAACTCATCCCCTGAGGCACACCACAGCTTATTAGTAACTTCACAGATGTTAGTCGTCTCCGTGTAGAACAATCAATTTGTCTTAGCACAGCACATTCCTTTCCATATATAGATATATACAGGATTCCTAGTTTCCCCTGCGGGCCTCTTAGTCCTGCTACACACTTTAAGCTTTATTTCCCCTATCACTATGGACCCAATATACAAGTGCCATGGCAATCAGCTATGGCACTTAAATATTGGCGGGATATTTAACAGTAGTATATGGAGAGGAGCTGCTGCTGAATATCTGGGCTGAGCATCGCAATCCAGATACGTGCTTGCACTTTTATGGTCAGCGTAATGTGCGGACGTATCGGGATCACAACTTAGGTCAGCTTTTCATCTGCCCTAAATTGCCTGGATCAGTATCAACTGAAAATCCCACTAACCAGATAAAGTCAGCACTTATCCAGATTGCACTCTTAACACACTCACTCTATTCACAGACTGCCCCTGCACTAATTGAATAGTGCCAGAGTGGTCCATGGAGAGTGCTGCTGAAAATCGTGGTCAGCTTCCCACTGACCAGCCAGCTAAGGATTCTGTTAACCCCATGCAGTATATATAGAAGGCGGAATTCAGAATGCTCTACGTAGAAGTGCAACTAATTAAGAAACAAAACCCCAAAGGGCAAATTTTTACATTTTAAAGTCTATAAAGTATCGATGAGGGGATTAAGCACAATTACCTCCTCAGTCACTCATTTCATGCTCTGGCCAAAATGAGCACTTTGCTGAAACTTATCCATTTCTTGGAGAAGGTACAAAAGCCATCAGGGGAATTTTTTAAAATATAGATATATTCCTATTGAGAAATGGGAAATACACATGTAATTTTTTGGACCACACCAAAAACATGCTGTCTTTGAATCTTTGCATCCTGAGACATTCTAAAATGATGTGTGGAATCTACACATGTCAATGCCCTATTTATATTTGTAGCTTTTTAACCCATGCAAGACTGCTCAAATGATCTCCTTAACATGTTAATGTTTGTTGCATTAAGGGGTAACTATAAGGAGCCCTCTAAAGATGTGTACCATCTATGTGCATAGATCACAGAACCTTTGTGGTTTACACAGTAAATGGGCATCTAAGCATGTACTTGCATCAGTCGCTATTCTGTAAGTACGCACGTTGAGCCAACAATGTGCACTTTCATTGGGGGCATGCACATAGACGGAGTTTGGACCGAGTGTGGGTGGTACGTACGTCCCCAGTGAAAGTACACGTCATCGACTCAATGTGAGAACTTACAGAATAGCAATGTACTAAAGTACATGCTATAAGTTATAGTGTGGGCTATAATTTACATGTGTTTTTTTACAAATTTGGGCATGGGCATTTGCACTAGCTCTAGGGCTGGTATAAATGATCTTGCCTTAGATAAGACCACTTATGCTAGTATTTTATAAAGTTTCCACAAAAAGTAGAACATAAAGAGAAATCATGTCTCTCTTTTAGAAAAACTTGAACCTTTCTCTGCATTAAATAATGAAGAGGTATCAAAATGTCAAACTTTGGACTATTATGAGTGAAATTCACACCTATAAATCCCAACATGCCTTTTATTATTTCATCATCATTTACCCCACATTTTTCTTTTATACAACAATAATGCATCCCAAAATCATAGGACTTTGCTTTAACTCTTTTTCAAAGTCTACACTCCAAAACTTCAAAAACAATATAATCTGTCTACAAAAACAGTCAGAACCAGCATAAAAGAAGCTTCAGCCATGCACCGCCAGGGTAACTGAAGGGTAGTCCATAATCTCCCCTTCTTTAGTTTCAAGGTGTCTAGCATCTCCACTTTATTTGCATATCCTCTCCCCTTAAGATGTCAAACATCTCATCTTCCATTCCCTTGCCTACCCCAGCGCCCTTGTCTGCCTTTCTCCCTTTGTCACTCAACCTTTCTTCCCCTCTCCCCTCACAAAACTCTATTTCTCTCCTCCGACTTTTTTGCCCTTCATGCCTCTCTTTCTTTTCCTCTCCTATCTACTCCTGTCCCGCTGTCTTCCATCCCTTCACCATACACTCTCCTCTTTCTTCAACGAAGCCTTCTCTTCCCCTCATGAGCTTTCAGTCTTCTCTCTTTCCTTCTTACTTTGGCTGCCTCTCTCTGCCCCCTACTGCCCTCTTTTCCCCTCTTTCTTCCACTGCCTCTCTGCCTCTTCCATCCAGGGCCTGCTTAAGAAGTGAGCCAGTGAGGCACTGACTCAAGGCACACCAGAATATGGGTGCAGGAAGCCTGTCCCCTTCCTCTGGAGAACAGCTGTTAAACATTAATATAGCCGTGGGAACAAAAGCAAATGCTCCCACAGCTGTGTTGCTGGGAGAGAGGGTGGCTAGGACTGGAAATGGGCTGATACTGGGGCTAGGAGGACTGGGACTGGAAATGGACTGATACTGGGCCTGAGACTAGAAATGGACAGATACTAGAAATGGACTGATACTGGAGTTGGGACTGGAAATGGGCTGATACTAGATTGGGGGGATGGGGCTGGAAAAGGACTGGGACTGGAAGGGGACTGAGAATAGGGAGCTGGGACTGGAAGGGAGCTAATTTAAGGACTGGGGTCCTGGGACTAAAAAGGGGCTAATTCTGGCAAATGCTAGGGTTGGGATGGGAAAAAGTAGGAGATTCTGAGGGAGAGGAGGACAGATATCATGGGGAAGAAGCAAAGTCATAACCAGGAGAAGGTTGAAAGGAAGGGGTATAAGAACATATGCTAAGGTGAGGAGTAAAAAAAGGCTAATGAATATTGGAGAAGGAAGTAGATGAGTGGATGCTGGGGAAGAGACATAGGAGGCAAGAGGGCAGGTACAAGGGACATGGGATGTGAGAAATCAGGGACTGTGTCAAGTGGAGACTCTAAGATTGGGTGAGAAAAAAGAAGAAAAACTCTAAGATAGACTGGGTGTTGGGAGTATAAGTCGGGGCTTGGGTGGAATTGTGAGTGGGGACTTGGAGTTGCTTGGGGGGATAGTGAGGACTAAGAAATTGACCAAAGCTTTGGAGGACCATGAGGAAAGGTGAATGGGTGAGGGCTATGAGTCGGACTGTACAATCAGGTACCATATGGGGAAAAGAGAAGATTTGAAGGACCTGGAAGGTTTGGGGAGAGGCTGGGGGCAGTTGAAAAGGACAGAATGCTACGGAGTGGATGAGAGCTACAAAACAGTATAGGTCTTCCTTGAAGGAGGCGAGAGAGGGCAGAAATAAGAGCAGTGAAAGGGGAAATGGAAGCCTAAAAGGAGGTAATATATAAGAAAGAGCTCGGAGGTGGAGTGAGAATGAATGCTAGGGAATGAGCCGAGGTGATTAAGGGATTAGAGCAGAAGGAGGTAGATGAGGCTGGGGAGGGGATGAGTACAGAGGGAGAAAATGGCAGGCTAGAAAGTGGATGAAAGATGGGGGATAGAATCAGTTGTGGGATTTGGTCGGTTCTGCCCATTTCACATAAAGCAGTTCCTGCCACGGGCCGCGCTTGCCAAACACGGCATCCTGATGCCAGCACTGCACTGGCAGGAATCCTCCCACCAGTCAGTGGTTTGATGGCATCAGGGGACTGTGGCATCAGGGGAAACTCCCGATGCCATCAAACCACTGGCGGGTGGGGGGATCAAGTCGCTGCGCCACCAGGGAGTTGCTGCCCTGCGTTGGCCGCCAATGGTCCAAGCGTGCGGCACCATCAATACAAATGCATGCCATGATGCCACCTGCTTGGTTCTGCAGTGGCGGGATCGATCCGAACTGGCTCCTGCTCGGATCGAATCCCATCACTAGATAGAATGCTAGCAAAGAAAAGAGACAGATGTGGAATGCCATGACTAGGGTAGCAAGATTAGGAAACAGAAAGTTGGTAAGTTCGTGAATGGTGAAAAGAGGGAGACTGAAGAATGAAAGAGGGAGAAAGAGGAATGGAGTGAAGCTATAATTAGGTAAAAGAAAAATTAGAGAAATAGAAGGATCAATGTTGGAGAGAGATGTAAGGAAGGAAAGGATGAAGACAGAGATTGTGAAGAAACAGAAAATAAATATGGGATCCTGGAAAAGGACTTAGAAGAAAACCAACAAGAGGAAGTTGAAAAGAGAGACTGGGACCAACCCCAATGGAAAGATAAAATAATCAGACAACAAAGGTACAAAAGAGTGTCAGTTTTTAGAGAATGAAATATGTCAGCTTTGAAAATTTGCATTTCTTGTAGTTCATTACAGGAGGAAATGCATTTCTGTTTCTCTTTCTTCAGTGTTTCACAGTGTCTTCAGTGTCTGTTTGTGGGTTTTTTCCATTTCAGTGCTTGTCTCTATATTTCTTTCAAATTTAGTAGTTTCTTATTCTTTATTGTTAATGGCCTGAGATAAGAGATTATGTTAACAACTAGATTCTCTCTAGGAATCTGCATCAGTGGCATTCCAACCCCCATGGACACCCTGTCTGGGCACAGTCCTTTGTGGCACTGGTGGCCCCTTCATGGCACACAGCAACCACCTCTGCCAAGTCCACATGGTGGAGTCAACGCAGCAAGCAAACCTATCTTAATGTACAAACCACGAGACTTCAGTCTGGGGGGAAGAGCCACTGGGCCTGGAGTGGAGACAGCATGGCAAGCCACCAACTGCATTAAGGTAGGTTTGCCATGCTGGCACTACCATGTGAGCCCTGTGGAGATGCACCCCTGGCTGGAACCTGGGGCAGGCCGTACCCATTGCTCCACCCTTGGTACACCATTGATCTGCACTAGATCAGCTTGTTCTCTTTTCCATCTGGGGGTTTTTGGTGTTTTAGAATATTGACAGTGCTGATTTTCCATAGGTAGGGTTAGTGCAATTTGAGTTCTTGATGTTGGTGTTGAGTGTCCATTTGCAGGGTTTTATGTTATGACACACAATGTCTAGCAGTGGAGGGAGTTAGTGGTGTTGTCACTGATGTGAGACTAGAATTTGAATAGAACTTTTTTGTGTGTTGAGTTGTAAAATGAAAAATCCTACTTCTGTTCTGCATCAGTTGTTGAGAGAGTTTCATGTGAATGAATAATTATGCCCTTTCAAAATGACATTTAAATGCAATTAGGTGTTCACTGGCAAATGCATAATTAGCCTATCACCTAATAAAAAAAATATATAGATAATATCAGGCTATTTCAATTGCAGAATGGCCAAATATTATTTGCACCTTTAAGAGTGTGTTGCTACATGAACCAGATCACAGACTAACTGATTTTGTTTTGTTTTTTTGGCAGATTTACCACTGATGCAGGCATCCACTGCCGAAACACAGCCGTGTCCGGCATAATAAAATCTATTCCAATTCTTTTGTTTCTCCCTCTCTTTCTTTTGTTTGCAGATATAACCTCTATACTTGTGGCGCATGTTAGGGGAATAACGAGGGCAGACCAGAAAAATTTCCTGATAGTGGCAATATTCAGATACTATTCAGATAAGTTATATGTTTAGTTTAGGCTTTTGGAATATCAGGCCTAGACTAAACAGATAATGCAGGGACCACGCCATCACTCTCTGTATATTCAGCACGCACCACTATATGATAGTGACACAGAATACACAATTTAAGTTAAATGTGAGGTGGCCTTTAACAGGTCTGTGGACTGAAAATTTACTCCTGTTTGTGCAGCTTGCACTACAAGATCAGACCCAAGAAAAGGGGGGGGGGGGCACAAAGGCAAAGGTTGGCTCAGGGTGCAGCAACCCCTTGAGCCAGCCCTGCACCCATCTTCTAACCAACACCATAATCTCCCAATTCCTTCTATTTACCTATTCTTTCCATGATGCTCATCATTCCTCTTCTTTCAACCCAACCCCTTCTTTTTCTCCATTATCCTCACCACTCAAAGCGCATGGCATATCTCCTTACCATGTACCATGTGTCTGGCCATGGGGCCCTGTCACCACTATGCTAGTTGGACATTTTTGCATGCAAGTAAGCCATAGACAACTATCTGTGTTGGTCAAGCATATTTCATTAGTGCTGTGAAAAGGCCTTTAGGCCATCACTGACATTCAGTCTGTAGATGAATATGCCATCATTTCATTACCATGAAACATATTAAACATGGTGAGGTGGCATGCTGCCTCGGGGTTCCCTTTCTCCTCCATGCCTACAAGAAGCCTAGCACAACTGTATAACCTGTAAATAGCAACATGTATATAGCTGTCTATTCCTATAAATAGTTGCTGAGCAACTCTGGCCAATACTGTATTTGTGACCTGAGTGCCCAGCTTGTATATAGTTACCCATGTTAGTCCCAAGCTACACCACTTGTTCATTGTAATGTACAGTGCAGGTTTCCACCGCACTCTACAGGTTATTGTTTGCCTGTAAACCACACTGATTTTAAAGAGCGCGGTATAGAAAAGATATTAAATAAATAAAATAAATAAACCACAAGAGATAAATAATTACCCTGGAATCCAGTTTGACCAGGGCAATGTTTCTGTCCTTTGAGTCAGGTGGGTGGTTAGGTGGGTGCGGTAAGGAATGGTGTAGTTAACAATACAAACTGTGAAAAGAATACAGACATGTCTGGAAGAACAGTGCTCAGTCATTCACACTTACTCCCCCATGGATACCTCCTACAGTATAGCTTGTTGCCGTGCTCATGTGCAGCATGCATTGTGTGGAAATTCAGATGCAGATAAATGACAGCATGCAGGTTACTTGTGTGCTAACTACATACACCCTTTGCTCCATTCAACCATTGCACCAACATGGCAGGCATTCACATCTTAGGAGGTCAGGTGCTGACTTGGATTGTACATGTTACTCTGAATTGGCAATGGCTGTATAGATAGTTGCTTCACTAGAGCAGTGGTTCTCAATCTAGTCCTCAGGATACATTTAGCCAGTTAGGTTTTCAGGATAACCATAATGAATTTGCATGAGAGAGATTTGCATACACTGCCTTCATTGTATACAAACCTCTCTCATGTATATTCATTGTGGCTATCCTGAAAATCCGAATGGCTAGATTTGTCCCAAGTATTGGGCTGAGAACATCTGCACTAGAGGTAGGTGTCATCAGGGTATGGGAGTGTACAACGGGGATCAGAATTAGTGAAGCCTCTGCCATCATCCATGGTACTCACAGTGCTTACATTACTTGTCATTTTGTGAAGTCTGTCAGTGTGAGCATCATATTGTATCATGGCTCTTTTCTACAGAGGAACCAAGACTTGGGACCTCAGGGCAGCAAGTAGAAGCAGGACCTGCATGGCCACAGGAGGAAAAACCCTCAATGGAACACCCTGAGGAGACACCACAGCCACATCAGAGGGAGGCAACAGATGATACATAGAAGCCACCACTCCCCATGGGATAGCCACAGTAGCTTGGACCTGAGCCCTGCCACATGCCTTTGTTCACATTCCCTGTCCAGGAGACAGCAGAGTGGAAGGAGAGAAGTGAGGTGAGATTAGGTTAGAAAGAGAGCAGATAGAGATGGCCACTTTCACCCACCAGATGCCTGACAAGACGGGAACAACGTAGGAACAACTAGCACAACAGCCACAAATGTAACAGGAAGAACTAGATATGCTGTGGAAGCAGGTCCAGCAGCAGAGGAAGCAGTTGTGACTGCAGAGGGAGCTGGAAATCCATCAGGCCAGCATTGCTACCTCCCTCCAGGACACTGCACACTTTCTGAGGGCTATAGATGTGGCTGGCATTGCCCTACTTCCAGGCAGCCCTGACTCATTGGCTGTCGCTGAACCTGGGACTGTCTACACATTCTGAGGGGGATGATGACACAGCATTATTACACAGGAGTGCATGGGTAGACAAATGCTTGCACTTGGCTGAGGGAAATGGTTTTACTCATTGACATAATTACTAAGGTGCAACCGAACCCACTAGAACTTCTCTCCTGCCTCTCCACCTGTGTCTTCTCTAATTTTTCTTCTCTTCTTTCCTCCTACTCCTATAGCTCCACATCACCTTGTCTTCCTCATGTTAACTCTTCCTAATCTTTTTTCCCTCATTCCAACAACTCCAAGCCTCTACCTCCTTAACACCCACTCCTTAATGTCCCTAAAAAGCAGCTCTATTGTAAGCATTTGCTCCTAGCTCCTGGTTTGAGTCAGACATTTAACTGTTTGCTTGTGAGTCCTGTCTATGTTGATATATCTATATATTTATATTTATTTTAATATTGTTGGTGTGCTTTTTACCTTATCTGTTGGGGTTTTTTTGTAATATTGTTCAGCTCCCTCCAATTTTCTGCTGTCTGACTCTTGTTTCTCCTCTGCCTTATTATCCCTCCCTCCCTCCTCCCACCCCACAACACACCCATCCCTGGCTCACATTCTCTTATAGCTGTCCTATGCTCATTACCCCTATCTCTCACAGGTGCACCCTAATCCCCTGAGATTTTTCTCCTGCTTATCGTTCATATATTTTGTCTGACTTCTGCTCTCCTCTCCAGCTCTTTCTTATGGTTCCACATCACTATTTCTGTCTATTGTTGACACTCCCTAATCTTCACCTCTCATACCAACATCTTCAAGTCCCCCTCCTTATCATCCCTTCTTTAACATCCTCACTTCTCCCACCATCTTGTCTTCTACTCTATCATCATCTCTTGAACTTCACCATTTTCTTCCTCTCATTCAGCCATCACCTCTCTTTCTGAAAGAACCTCACCCTTATTACCACCATGCTGTCTCCTCTTTGACCCGCACTCTTCTGCTCCTTCTCCATTTGTTTTCTAGAGATATCAATCCCAACCTTGGCCCCCCTAGACCTTTGTCACACTCCCAGGACAGATCCTTACACAACTGCTCAAATCTTATTCATATCTCTCTCCTTTCCCCTTCCTCTCTCCCTTTCTCATGTGCCCTGTGGAATGCACACTCCATCTCAAATAAGCTTGCTCTTGATCTCTTTATCTCTAATGCTCTACATCTTCTTGCTCTAACTGAGACCTGGCTCCTCCCAGAAGACTCAGCTTCAATTGTTGCCCTCTGTCATGGTGGCTACTAAATCTCCCACATGCTTTGTCTCACTGGCCGTGGTGATGGTGTTGGGTTTCTACTCTCTCATTCCTGCCAATTTCAACCCCTCCTTCTGCCTCAGTATCACTCCTTTCCTTCCTATGAAGTCCACTCCATCCATCTTTTTACTCCACTACCTCTCCAGATAGCCATTATCTATCAACCCCCTGACAAGTCAACCTCTACCTTTCTCACTGACTTTGAGTCATGGCTTTCCTTCTTTCTGTATTCATCTTCCCCCTCCCTTATTCTCAGGGATTTTAACATTCAAATTAATAACCCCTCTGACCCTTATGTTTTAAAGCTCCTTTCTCTTACCTCCTCATTCAACCTCCAGATTTGCTCTACTGCTCCCACTCACCAGCACAGCCACTGCCTTGACCTTATCTTCTTATCTAATTGCTTACCCTCAAACCTTTGTACCTCATTTCTTTCATATCTGACCATCACCTGCTAATCTTCACTCTTCATCCCTCCCGCCTCAGTTTTGCCCAGTCTTCCCCAACTTCTTTAGAAATCTTCATGCTATTGACCCATTGGATCTCTCCACTACTGTTTCATCACCTCTTTCCTCCCCTATGTCATCTGAGTCTGCTGATGAGGCAGTAGCTTTCTATAACATTGTACTCTCCTCTGCTCTAGATACTCTTGCTCCTCCCATGTCATGTCCTGTGAGGCATACTGTACCTTAGCCCTGGCTATCATCAGCTACCCTCTATCTACATTCCTTTTCCCACTGAACTGAGTGCATTTGGCTCAAATTCCACACTCTTGAAGACTTTCTACATTTTAGATTCATGCTTGCCTCTTTCCAGTTAGCCATAGCATTTGCCAAACAAGACTATTATGTCCACCCGACTCTCTTGCCTCTGACCATTGCCGTCTCTTTATAACTCTGAATTTTCTCCTCAAGGTGCTTCCTCGTCTGACCCCTCCTTCCCTTTCTGGCCAAACTTTGGCCAACTATTTCCATGACAAAGTCCACAAGATTACACTCCAATTCCCCTTGACATCAGCTCCATCCCATCTTCCCCCTCTTCACTCCCAACTCCTTCCCCTCAATCTCTGCCACCATTTCTTCCTTTTCTAAGATCTCTGAGGAGGAAACCATACATCCTTCCTCCTCAAGACTCACTACTTGTTCCTTTGATCCTATTCCCACTCATCTCCTAAGCTTCATCTCTTCCACTGTCATCCCTTCTAAATCTCATATTCTCAACCTATCACTTTCCACTGCAACTGTTCCTGAATCTTTCAAGCATGCTGTGGTCACACATCTCCTCAAGAAACCCTTCTAGACCCTACCTGTTCTTTTACTTATTGACCCATCTCCCTCATGCAGTTCACCACCATTGCCTTGACTTTCCTCTCAAGCCCTTCTCAGTCCACTGCAATCTGGCTTTTGTCCTTTCCATTCTACTGAAACATCTCTTGCCAAAGTCTCCAGTGACCTGTACCTGGCAAAATCCAAGGGCCTTTACTCTATCCTCATCCTTCTTGACTTTTCTGCTGTTTTTGACTCTGTTGACCACCACCTTTTCCTCGATACCTTGTCCTCGCTTGGTTTTAAGGGCTCTGTGCTATCCTGGTTCTTTTCTTATCTCTCCCATCTCACTTTCAGTATCCTTGTCCTCGGGTTGTTGTGTGGTCTGTCTTGACTAGATTGTAAGCCCTGATGAGCAGAGACCATCTTTTACAGTGCTGCATACACCTTATAGCGCTATATAAATAATCAGTAGCAGTAGTAGTAGTAGTAGTAGTAGTAGCACTTCCCCTGCCATTTTGTCTTCAACCTTATCATCTGCCCTCAACCTTCACCATTTTCTTCCTTTCATTCCGCCATCTCACTCTTGTTAAGAGAACTTCATCCTCGCTACCATTGTGCCTCCTCCCCTCTCCCCCTATTCTCCTGTTCCTTCTCCTCCTCTCATCTGGAGATATCAGTCCCAACCCTGGCCCCACTAGACTTTTTTCACACTCCCAAGGCAGATCATTATGCAACCCCTCAAACCTTATTCATATCCCTCTCCTTTCTCCCTCTTCTCTCCCTTTTTCATGTGCTTCGTAGAATGCACATTCTATCTCCAATAAACTTGCCTTCATTCAAGACCTCATTATCTCTAACACTGTATCTTCTGGCTCTTACTAAAAATTGGCTTCTCCCTGAAGACTCTGCTTCAGGCACTGCCCTCTGTCACAGAGGCTACCTATTCTCCCATATAACTCAGTCTATTGGTTATATCAGTGGTGTTGGGTTTCTACTCATCCATTCCTGCCAATTTCAGCCTCTTCTTCTGCCTCAATCTCATTCCTTTTCTTCCTTTGAAGTCCATTCCATCTACCTCCCCAGGTAACGTTCATTTATTGACTCCCTGACAAGTTCACCTCTGCATTTCTTACCTATTTTGACTCCTGACTCACCTCCTTTCTGGATGCATCCAACCCTTCCCCTATTCTTGGGGATTTTAAAATTTATGTTGGTGATTTTTCTGACCCTTTGCCTTTAAACCCCTTTCCCTAACTTCCTCATCCAACCTCCAGCTCTACTCTACCACTCCTAGTCACAAGCATGCCCACTGTCTTGCAGAACCTCCTCTACTGCCCCATCTGCTTACCCTTAAACTTCTCCAACTCAGTTCTTCCTTTATCCAACATCACCTGCTAACCTTCACCTCAGTCTCACCTGATCTCCATCAACATGTTTGGGAATCTTTACACTATCTACCCTTCATCTCTTTCCATTGCTAATTCATCACCTTTTTCCTCCACTGTCTGTTAATGAGGCAGTGTCTTCCTATAACACTATACTCTTTTCTGCTCTGGATGCCAATGTTCCTCCCATTCCATGCTCTGTGAGGCATACTATATCGCAACCCTGGCTATCCTCAACAACCCGCTACCTATGCTCCTGTGCCCACTCAGCTGAGTGTCTTTGGCTTAATGTCATACCCTTGATGACTTCTGACATTTCAAATTTATGCTAATCTCTTTCCAGTCATCCATAGCACTTGCCAAGCAAGAATACTTTGTCCATCTGAACAGCTGTCTTCCTTTGACCCTCATTGTCTCTTTGCTATGCTCAGCTTTCTCCTCAAAGTGGCTCCTCCCCCAGCCTCTCATTCACTTTCTGCCCAGACTTTGGCTGACTAATTCCATGACAAAGACTATAAGATTAATCTTGAATTCTACATAGGGTCACCTCCACCCTGCCTTCCCCTATTTAATTCCAAATCCTTCTCTCAACTTCTGTCATCCTTTCTTCCATTTCTAAAATCACTGAGAAGGAAACTGAAAATCCTCTCTCCTCCTCCAAACTTTATGCTGATGCCACCCAGATCTACCTCTCTACACCTGAAATCTCTTTGAAAATCCAGGTCAGGATCTCTGCCTGCCTTTCTGACATTGCTGCTTGGATGTCTCACTGTCACTTGAAATTGAACATGGCCAAAACTGAGTTTCTTATTTTCCCCCCTAAACCCTCCTCTCCCCTTCCTCCTTTCTCAGTCTCTGTGGATAACTCTCTACCCCTCCCTGTCTCCTAAGCTCGCAACCTTGGAGTCATCTTTGACTCCTCTCTCTCTCCTTCTCCACACACGTCCAGCTGATAGCTAAAACCTGTTGTTTCTTTCTCTACAACATCAACAAAATGTATTCATTCCTTTCTGAACACACTACTAAGACACTTATCCACTCCTTAGTCACCTCCCGTCTAGACTATTGTAACCTACTCCTTGCTGGTCTCCCTCTGAATCATCTCTCTCCCTTTCAATCTGTTCAACACTCTGCTGTGCGGCTAATCTTCTGCCAGCCTCGTTATGCTCATATTACTCCTCTTCTCACATCACTTCATTGGCTTCTTATCTGTTTCCACATCCAGTTCAAACCTCTCCTGCTGACCTATAAGTGCATTCACTCTGTAGCTCCTCACTACCTTTCATCTATCTCTCCCTACTCCCCTCCTCAGGAACTCCACTCTTCTGGCAAATCGCTTCTATCTGTGATCTTCTCTTCTATTGCTAGCTCCAGACTTCACTCCTTTTACCTTGCTGCTCCTTATGCCTGGAACAAACTACCTGAGTCTGTACGTCAGGAGCCTTCCCTGGCCCTCTTCAAATCCAGGCTGAAAACTCACGTTTGCTGCCGCTTTCGGATCTTGACTCATCTAATCTCCTTCGTGTTTCCCTACCATTTCCCCTAGATGTATCCTATGTCTACAGCTACTGTGCTGTCTGTCTTGACTAGATTGTACACTCTGATGAGCAGGGACCGTCTTTCACATGTGTCTGTGCAGCAATGTGTAGGGGCGGATCGGGAGGTGGGGCTACCGGTCTAGCCCAGAAGGCTAAAGCCTTCTGGGCTAGTGAGAGTACTTCCGTTCTGGCTCCGTCGGATGATGTCACCACTTGTGGCTGACTTCATCCTGCTTGCCCTGGGAGAAACTCTCTTCTCCCCTTCCTCCTTTCTCAATCTCTGTGCATAACACTACTCCTCCCTGCTCCTCCCTCAGCTCACAACTTTGGGATCATCTTTGACTCTACTCTCTCTTTCTCTGCACATATTCAATATATTGCTAAAACCTGTCGCTTCTTTGTCTAGAACATCAGCAAAATTTGTCCCTTCCTTTCTACATACACTACTAAGACCCTTATCCACTCTCTAGTCACCTCCTGTCAATTATTTCAACCTCCTCCTTATTAGTGTCCCTTTGCATTATCTTTCTCTTTTTCAATGTGTTCAAAACTCAGCTGCATGACTTATCTTCCATCAATGTTGCTATGCACATATAACCCTCTTTTCAAGTCACTTCATCGGCTCCCTATCCATTTCAAACTTCCAGTGCAAACTTCTCCTACTGACCTACCGATCCATTCATTCTGTTGAGCCTATTACCGCTCCTCTCTTATCTCTTCCTACATCCCTTCTTGGAATCTCAACTAATCAGGCAAATCCCTTTTTTTCCACTATCAACTCCAGACTTTGTTCTGACTTGATGTACTATATAACTGGACCTGACTGCCTGAGTCTGCGCTTCAGGCACCATCTGTGTTCTTCTTCAAATCCAGACTAAAAACCCACCTCTCGGATCCTGACTTGTATTCTCCTGTTTATTACCCATGTGTGTTAAAAAAACATGTCTAGCCCCCTATTTGTGTTTGTCTTGCATAAATTGCAAGCTCTGTTGAGCCGGGATTGACTCTCATGTGTCTGTGTACAGCATTGTATATCCTTATAGCACTACATAAATAATAATAATTAGTAGTAGTAATAGTAGTCTGCAGTACAGTGCACTGAAAAGTTGGTGAATGAGGTAGAGAAAAGGGAATGTCAGAGGCAGGAAGGTGCAGCAAGGCAAATCGTAGACACACCAGCAAGCAGTACTAGTACCCTGCGCACCCCCAGCTTTCCATACTAATGGCCCCTGAGTCCCAGTATGGGAAAGTCTTTGGTGACCAAAGCCCTAGCTCCAATGCCAAGCACAAGCTGCAGAAATCAGCCCACACTGTTGTCACTGGCATGCTACCTTGCAGAGTCCATTGAGCCCATGTGCACAGATCCTTTGACAGACTGAGCACACAAATCAGCAGTCTGACCAGACCTTGCCAAGGTTACACAGCATTACTTGTCCTGCCTTCCAGCCAGTGTGCCAATGAAAATATATTCTCTATGGCAGGGATATCATGGCTCCCCATTGTTGACGGCTAGCACCAGAGTTGGTTGGAAGAGTTACTATTTCTGAAGACAACTCTCCCTTTGTATGGCTTCCCATCATTTTCATGTGACTGGGAGGAGGGATGCATGCAGAGCTGTAATGAGAGGCAGTTGCCCATATTCTCTGTCTTCACTTTTTAGCTGGGGGTTTTTTCATAGTTTATCCTGCAGTCTCTCTTGGATGGTGTCCGTTTCCAGTGACTACCATCCAGCCTCCCAAGGCGAAACCTAAGTGAAAAAAGCAAGAAGAAAAAAACAGAAAGGGAGTAAAACAAAAAGGACTATAAAAAAAATCTCCCTCTGCTGCTGGTGCCAGTCTCACTGTCCTTCCTTTTCGGTCAAGTTTTGCAGCTTTATTTTAAAACTGTTAAACAATGTTTTGAAAAGATGTTTAAATCTTTGAATTTGTTTATTTTCGCAAATTGTTTTCTGTGTTATATAAACGAGAGGTTTTTATGACAGATGATTATATTTATTCGAGTTCATTAAAATCCAGTACTGTGCTTTCAAAGGTTTATCTGAAGTCTTTTTCTCTCTTCAACATACTGTAATTGGTTCTCAACTATTACACTGGATCGTATGTGGGCAGTTTCTGTGGTGCTGATGAAATGCAAACCAACATTGCCCACCTATTTCTTTCATCAGACATTGAAAAGTATTTTGTACTAAGGTTTTAGGTCTTGCATACCTCATATTAAAAATCTACTTCCAATTCAAGGAAGCTTCAAGGAAAGAATTCCTTTGTGGAATTCTTGGTCTTTGTTTCATTGCTGGTAAATTATTATTATTTAATTGTTGGCTGGTTTCTGGATGTATTCATAATAGGCCTGTTCACAAGCCGGCTGGAAAAAAAAACCCTGCTTTTCCTAAACAAGAAAGAATGGCCTCAGCAGGCATGCAAAAAAACAAAAAAAAAAAACACACCAAAAAGAAAGAAAGAGGGAGGAAAGGCAGTACTGAAAGCAGGCCATTTTAGCAATTTCAAACATCTATTTCCATGGGAACAAAGGGGGGTTTTTGTTCTTATTTTTTTAGAACAGCAGTTAGATAATCCCCTCATTCTGTTACTACTGTCTTGTGCACAGTGTGGTAGCTTTTCTTCCTCTTTCCCCTTTTCTCGCACAGTTGTCAAGTTTGTTGCTAGGCAAATGGGTTGACTAAAATCACAAAGAATACAGTCAACATTAAACTACATTTTCTCCAAGACACACACATGGTTTATTATTCCTCTCTATCAATTGTCTCCCTTTGAAAAAGGTCCCATCATTTCCCAGTTCCGCCATTCGTGCACGTCCTACCAATCTTGATTCTATTATTACCTGAAATGAAGTTCCTGCCTGCTTGAAGGAAAGCTGACTATGGCGACTTAAGAAGAGAGATAGGTAATTAGTACAATTTAGGTGGAAGACTGGCCCAAGGAGTAGGAAATGTATGAATAAAGTAGAATCATTGCAGCGTTAGTCCACTTCAAAGTTAAAAAAAATAAGGAAACACCTTTTCATGGTACTAACTTCATATATTTTCTGACCAGCTTTTGGAAGCCAAAAAGCTCCTTCCTTAGGTCAGGATAGTAGCAACAAATAGTAAAGACAAGAATCAATTCACACAGATTTTACATCAGACACTTCTCCAAACCAAAGCACTGCATCCATGCTAAGAATACTAAGAGGAAACTTCGGAATAATCAAGGAACACCAGACTTTTGAAGCTAAAATGATAGTTTGAAACTAATAAGAAATGACTTAAGAAGACTCTGGGTTTCCTATCATAGACTATAAAAATCTATTATTTTGTCACCTTCTGATCACCCATCCGTCTCTCCTCTCTCCCACCCCCTTCCTTATCCCCTTGAAACTATCACTGGAATGTTTATGATTCACTTATATATCTTTCTGTTGTCATCTTCTACGCAGACTGCCTGACTTGATGGAGGAAGTTTTGGTCTATGAAAGCTAGTCAAAAATATATTATGTTAGTCCAACAAAAATGTAACACCTTCTTTACTTTGTATTTATTAAACCAGAAAATATATCAAAAAAGTCAAACCGGATATGTCGATTCATGCGGCTTGTGCATCAATATGTTGGTATGGTTGCTAAATGCCAGCATTATTTCTAATTAGATTTGCAAGAATGAAATTTGTAATTTGAAGACTGAGGGGCCAGTTTTCAAAGTCATTTATGTGCAGAGAAAGCCACATTGAAAACTGCTTCCTCTTCCCCAGTATGGGAAAACCATTGGTGGGGAGGCAGGCAATATCCTGGCAAGAGTCCCAGACAAGAGCAGCAAAGACAACCACAGCACACCAGAGGGAACCGAGGAGCAAGATGAAACAAATCTTCGACAGCACACCAGATATATGCAGGAATAGGTTTATTTCCTTTATTTGCCTCTACTGTACATAAATCTCTCTCATGCATAGCCATTGTGGTCATCCTGAACACCTGATTGGCTAGGTGTGTCCCGAGTACTAAGTTGAGAACCCTTGCACATCAGTCAGTCTGCTGCATTGAGTTATTATTGTAAGAACAGGCAGACTAACTCTTACTCAATGTGGAAGAAAAAGGAACTTAGATCTCATGTTTTACATTTCCAAATACTTGGATCACTTTCTCAATCGCTGGTCCAAAACCCCTCGATTTCAGTTGAGGGTCTTATAAGAACATCATTGTTTATGTCAACAACAATTTCATTACTTTAACATAAGCACTTACAGGCTTGGCTGTATTAAGAAATGGGGTAATACAGCGTACTGTACATGGAAAGTCGTTCAGAGTTACTCAGAAGAAAAAAATAATGAACTGCTAAGGAATTCTTTTATTAAAGGACGCTAGCCATGACAATTATCATGGACTGATTCCTGTGCTGTGCATCCTGCCTTAGAGATACGAGTGGACAGGTTACTGGCAGAGAATGGGCGTGGAGGGCTCTGTGCAGTTAGTGCAAGGTACACGCCAAGTGCTATCTGTCTCCCATGTGATTAGCATAGGGTCACCTAATGCCGCCTCATTCTGTGGAGTTAAGAGCACCCGCGCTAACGAGGCACGCATTAGGAGACAGGGCTCTGTCTTAACTGCAGGAAAATGCTGTCAATCCCCCATCCAGAACTGTATGAGGTTACAGTCACTGAGTAATCTAAGAAAGAGCTCATATACTTAGGACTATGCATAATTAAGGAACCCCGGACATTTACTGATGATGCTGAGTATTTGAAGAAATAGAACAATATCTTAAATCGCTGTGCTATAGAATTGTTGCTACTAATAAGTGAAAGTGTGAAAGAAAATAATTTAGCAATAAAAGAACAAATTGAGATTGCAATGAAGTTAAAAAAAACAAAGGGACATGTTTACTAAAAGTTAATGTGTGTTAGTTAACGTGCATTAAGTGCAGCAATGGCCCATAGAAATGAATGGGCAGTGGCAGCACTTAACACACATTAACTAACATGTGTTAACCTTTAGTAGGGGAGTCACCAAGTTGGCTGCCTGAGCAGATACCTCTCACCTGATGCCCAAATGTAAGGGAAAGGCAAGGGTCTTTCCCTTGGCATCTCAGCCTTCAGTCAGTGGTCCAATGGACCAATTTGTTGAGGTGACCCAGCTGATGAAACAGGAGATTCGTTCTGGCTTGTGATGGCAGAGAAGGAGGGATTGCCGTCGCTTTCAGATGCTGACATCTCTTTGTCTCCTGACTTAAGAATGTCTCCGCCATGCCTGGGTGTGCTACTCCCCCCTCCTGCAGATTGTGAACTGCCCCGCTTGCAAGTCGGGGAGGGGTTTGGCTCAATTTGAGGGGATTCTGCATGTGTTGAGGGTGAGCAGGCCTCCAGTAGCTCTGGAGAGACCCCAGGATTGGAGCCAAAGGCAGAAGCATTGATGGCCAGCAGTCATGACATTAGTGGGCAGTAGCTTCAGTCTTCTTCCATTGCAGCCTCCACCCCTACCACGTTGTTCACGAAACCAAAGGAATTTGCCTTGGAGGTAATATGGGAGGCTATTGTTTTGCTCTCTGAAGCTATGACAAGACAAACTATGGATCTCTTTACCAGAATCCAGAAGAATTTGGACCGGATTGATATATTTGTGACTACTATAGATAATGTTAAATTGCAAGTGAAGGAGAATGGAAGCCAACTGGCAAGATTATCAGACTTTAATTCTGACTTAATTAAAGATAATGTGGCTCTGCGGTATAAGTTGAAGGTTTTAGAGAACTCTGCCCGTGTAATGAATCTCGGGGTCTTCAATTTCCCTAAGGCTAGGGGGATTTTGGCCCTTGATAAGCCCTTATTGGAAGTTCTGAGAGTTAGACAAGATCTTATACCACCTCTAACTAAGATTTATTATCTCCCAACTGGGAAGAAAGAGCCAGAAGCTTTGAAAGAGGATTCTAATTTGGATGTCTTAAATGTGTCGGATCTACTGGAAGTTTCTGGAGCTGAGGACTATAAACCTTCTACTTTGTTAGTGTCCTGCGCTTTGGTCACAGACAAGAATGGCTACTCAAAATGTTCTTTCAAAAAAGATTGGAAACTTTTTTGTGGTTATACAATTTCTGTGTTTCCTGAGACTGCTAAAGAAATGCAAAGAATGAGGAAGCAATTTTTGCTTCATAAAGCTGGAGTGTTGCAACTTGGGGGTTCCTTTTACTTAAGGTTTCCTTGTAAATGTTTGGAAGTGTATAAGTCCACTAGATATGTATTTTTCTAAACTAACGACCTAGACACCTTTATAAATGCCAGACTGCCTTTCACATCTTTGCCACAACAATGTAGTTAACAGCTTTCTCAGTATATAATTATTGCCTTAGACCGCTCAGTGGCTATCTTGATCTCATATGTTGATAATTTATTTTTCTGATATTTGAGGATTGCTCCTACCTTAAGTGTAAAGTATACCCCCCTTCTTCTGAAAATGTGGACTACAAGAGAACTCTTAGGTTTTTTGGTTCCTGATTCCTACTTTTCCTTTATTGTTCATCCATTGTATTTCTTTTCTGTACGAGATTCTGTTTTGATGGTTTGTATAAAACTTAATAAATACAAAATTAATAAAAAAAACCTTTAGTAAACATGCCCCAAAGTGTATAAAAAACAGTATAGAGATATCATCGTAGCACTAGAAAAGTTTAGATCAGAATTGAGGAATCACAAAATCAAAAAATTCCTAAGTGGTGAAAAGCATCCTCAGGAAGAAGAGTAAGCTAATATTTGATGTTCATTCTTACTTTTGGTTTGATTTTTTTTGTTTGTTCTTGGATGTTGATGTTTTTTATTATTTATATCCCTACTGGTATTTCTCTTCATGGGAAAAAACATTCTTGCCATACATTTACATGTTTTTTGTGATGTTCTAAGTGTTGTAAATGTACCTTCGATGCAGACATATGCCAAGACATCTTAGGGGCATGTTTACTAAACTCCGAAATTGTGCGGGTCCCCGTTAGTGTGCGTGTGCCATATAAGGAGTGGGCGGTTCAGGCAGAAAATAGCAAAAAACCGGGAGTAAGCAACCGGACCTGTGCGCGTCGCGCTAATGTGCGGGGGTCGACATTAGCGCATGGGAAGGCAAAGTGGCGCGCTGCTGGGTATGCAAAACAACAGAGCCGTAGTACAACGGTGAAGACTGACCAATGGTGCAGGGGCCATGGGTTCAATCCCCCATTGTGCGCAACGAAAAAGGCCAGCTGAGGCAGCAACTGTAATGGGTAAAAGTGGTTTAGGAGGCAAATTAATTTTGAACGGCATAAGGCGGCGCACAGTTCTTTTTGGGCGGCATAAGGCGGCGCACTGTACATTTTGGGCGGCATAAGGCGGCGCACAGTTCTTTTTGGGTGGCATAAGGCGGCGCACTGGTCCTCTTGGGCGGCAGAAGGCGGCGCGCTGATGGGCACAAGGCGGCACACTGATGCCCAAGCACAGGAACAGAGCCACAGCACAATGGTTAAAACACTAACCAATGGTGCAGGGATCAGGGGTTCAATCCCTCACAATGCCCAGTGAACAAGGCTGGCTGAGGCAGTATGTATTATGGTGAGGAGTGCTGTAGGAGGCTTTTTAATTTTATTTTGCTATCACTACTAGCAAACGCACTCACACAGCGTGTACACATACAGTGGCCCATAAGGCACATGTCACAGTGCACTGTCCGCCAAGGCACCCTAGAATGTCCCCTATAGGGCACCAGATATGTTGCGACACAGGATAATGTACAGTGCACCTTATATGGATGGCAACCATAAGGTGGCCTATAGGGCACCTTATAAAGCACCCTCAGAGGCACCTAATGGGTATAATAAGCTGAGGGTGGTTTTGCCGGCATAGACATATGTACAGTAAATAAAAATAAAGCTGTGGACAGCCCTATCAAAGAACACCACTGTGGGTTTGAACCCATGACCTCTGGCTGCACAGGCAGTGATGTAACCATTGGGCTACAGCTGTCATCAAGCCCCTGCCTGGCTGCAGAGAGCCGGCATATCACCTCACAGACAGTCTGCTGTTGTAAACAGGATAGGGTTAGGCCACCCGCACCCATGATGCACTGCACATGGAAATCAGCTGTCCACAGATGCACACAAATTGGGGAATGCACCCCCACAGCTCTCGGCCTGGTAGGGGGATGTGGCCGTGTGCACCCACACAGCACCTCAGCCTAGTAGGGTGTACTGAGCGGGTGTTGTACTGACTGGCACATAGTAGCTACACACCATCACACTGTGCGGGTACTGCGCTCACCCTGAGAGTGCAATGAGGCACCCAGGACCAGGTCCACAACATCCTCCATGGCTGAATAAGGCCATGCCAGAGCTCCAAAGCACTGTTACTCTGTGAGAGAGGTTGTTTCTGCAGAAACACCTTGACTATCTCTGTCTGTCTGAGTCAGGGGAACCCCTTAAGGCCACCTAGGTGGGCTATGTACCACCATTCCTCCCCCTCATGGAATAACATTGGCTCTCATCAACATGCTACCTCCCTGCAATGGCAGCAGTAGTGTGGACCATCAACCCAAGTCCTGCCGTGGAACAGACACCCCACAGGGCAGTCAAAGCAGCTCTTTACACATCCATAACACAATGTCTGACAGACATTAGGCCTGGATATGCTAAGTTGCACCCCACCACTATCTGCTATTCTCCTGCAGCACTCCATCAGGACACAGACCAGCTGGAAACAGTCTGCTAGTTAGTCCTGGTGGAAATGCATGCACCCATAATTGGGATGGCAGTGCACACCAGCAGATAAGTTAGTGTCTGGGCCCCAAACAGAAACCCATATATATCACATGGGAGAAATACTATATAGCACTATGGGGGTGCCTAGCCATGCTGTCGTCACTACACAGTCAGGGTGGAGTGAAACCCCAGAGGCACACACAGAGGTCACCCTGTCTGTGTAGGTGGTGACCGGCCACTACAATGTCCCAGCCAGTGCCCTATGTCCTGTGCAGATGCATCCTGGCCAGCCCACCCTGTCTGAGCTATACCCATGGTACCTTGCTGCTCATTATGCACATTGGCAGGCCAATACTGGCAATAGTGCTGGCAGTGTGGGCTGTGGAAGGTGTTTGCAGCCAACATGCACTGTATAGACAGACACACACTCCCACACGTATGCCAGCATTGTGCTACTATAGAGGAGTTTAGCAGCATTGCCCACCACACCAGTCCTGGGCACAGTACAGGCATGGATATGGTATGCAATACTGTTGGGGGACACTCCCCAGGGTGGTTAACACTGTCAGAGACCAGACCTGAAGCACCCACAGCAGACAGCAGAAAGATTGTTATGATGGAGCTCAAAGAGCAGAATGTGCGTAACGTAGGTATATCTATCTGCCAGTACTCATAGCACATGTTTGAGAGCTGTGTACCGTTTACCCAGGTGTAGGGTGACATTGCTGAGGTATGCAGGTGCTAGTATTGGGAGGTGCACGCAGGGCCCAATGTCCTGCCTCTCCAGGAGGCATTGGCCAATGGGGCCTGTGGGTGTGGGTGTGGGTGTGTCTGCCCCTGTTGGCTGCTGCTTTACGGCAGAGATTCACAAATCCAGTCCAGGTTTGTCACACACTGTTCGGGTTTTCCTGCTGTCCCTCATGGATATGCATGAGCTACATCTACATGCCATGGGGGTGGTGCATAGATATACAGCACAGGCATTTGTATGAGTAGCAGCATGGAACCTGAATGGTGTGTGTTCCTACAGGACTGCATCTGTGAGACTCTGCTCTAGGTAATGCCACTGGTCATGGTGTCTGTGCTCTGTGGGGTAAAGGAAGGTGTATGACCCCAGCAATAAAGGATTGTCCTTACTATCACGGTTTAGTTGTGGGAAAACTATGTGGACATGATTGGCAGGGCTTTGAACCTGTGACCTTCTGTTCTTGCACACACTGTCTGTGTGCACTGCACCACCATGTTGCCACACATGAGCTGGGTTCCCTGGGAGGTCCATGACTGTACATCCGACAGGGCCTCTGTTGCAGTGGACGGTGCCAGCCTGCACATGGCTAGGCCACTGTCTTCTGTGGCTAGCAGCCACTGCCCCCTCCACCACCTGTACCCTTCCGCCAACATGCTGGCATGGCCTTATCTTGGAAAAGCATATGACCTGATTGACATGTGGCACTCCAGGACTGCATTTGGGGGACTCAGCCGTCGGTAATGCCCATTGTTATGGTGTGTGTGCGGTGTTGGGTACAAAATGGGTGTGTGAACCATGCTTATGTGCTCTCCAATAAAGGGGTGTCTTTACTATCTCTGTTTAGTGGTGGGTAAAATATGGGGACTGGGTTAGCGGGAGCCCCAGCTGGGATTTGATTCTGTATCCCTCTGGTCCTAGGGGTACTGGCTTTGTCTGCTGCACCACACTGTGGCCACAGAGACAGTGCTGTTCCTGGGGATGGAAAACCTGGCCGGCGGAATCCTAAACCCTGCTCTGCACATTTGTACTGTGGGCTCATTCACCTTGTCTGGGGGCAAACGTGCAAATACACCCCGCAAATGACCGTGAAAAAAGGGGGAAAAATATAACCAAGCTGGGCAACAGTGGTATTAATGGGCGACCATAGAAAACACTCCCAGCACAGCTCCCAAAAAGGAAATGATTTTTGGAAGGGTCTCCGCTCCGTAGACCCTTTCAGAAATCATTTCTTTTTTTGGGGGCTTTCCTGTGAGTGTTTTTTATTGTTGCCCATTAATATCACTGTTGCCCAGCTGGGTTATAAGTTTTTAGAATTTTGTTGTGGTCTTTATATTTGCTATTTTGCAATTTATATTTGCAATTTATATTTGCTATTTTGTTCTGTGCACATGTATCACACTGCTCACGTTTTGCAGGTTTCCCCGGTTTTGCTGTACATTGCTGACGGAAATGGTTTCTCTTCCCTTTAAATGCCCTCTACCGCGAGTGTTTCACTCGCGGTAGTTTTTACATGGAAATTCGGCCCCGATAATGTGCGGGGAGCCTCTCCCCTCCCCTTCCCCGCCCATTAACCCCATCTCTTCGCCCCTCAGGAGCCTTCCTCCGCCCTCCGTTAGCCTTTCCACGCCTCTATCGGACATTTGCGGGCCCGTACTTGTGCGGGGCCCGTTAGTGTGCCGCGCACCTGTGCGGTGGTGACACACACGTGTGCGGGGCGCTTGAGAGCACTTAAGTACCGCTTTTAGTGCGCTATTGTGCGGATGCGCAAATGTGCGGTTTTTAGTAAACATGCCCCTTAGGCTTTTAAAGGAATTCTCTTTTTGTATTATCATGTAACATACAGAACCTTTTGGTTACATACCTGTCCCTTGTGGTTGGAATCACCTTGGTTTGTTGTACTGTTCACTTAAATAATGTAAGAAAGTCCATAGCAGTAATGTGCATTTGCAGCCTAAAATTAGTGTGGCCTGTGCTCATTTTTGGAAGCATGTGCATCCATCCCTTTGCCGTTAGTGTGCTGCTAATACATGGCACCACACTAAGTGGCATTCAGGTGAACTTAATTCCACCCATTGAGGTAGCATTTAGTGCACCCGCACTAACAGCAACTGGTTAGTGTGCACTCAAAATGTCCATGCTAACTGTGATGTGCCATCAGCACCCACATTAGAGCCCTAACCCGCTTGGTCTCCACCCAATCAAACCCTAACCTGTTAGTGTGAGATTTATAATGCAGAACCCTGTGCTCACTGTTAGCACATAATGCCTAATGTATGGCAGACCCCATGATAATGGTTAGCACATGTTAATAAACATGCCCCATAATGATATAATCATGGTTCAATGATCACTCCCTAATCAAATATTTCCAAATAAACACGTATTCGATGTCACACTTAAAGCATGGAGAAGATCATTCCTATATATAAATCAAATATGAGCACTTGGAAACATTTTTGGCCAAAACAGAATAGTCCAGATGGTTAACATTTGGAATTTAAATCACTTTAGTTAGCCACAAATCTGTACACTTTCATCAAGAAAATTGCCTACATAATGTCTGTATACTCATCCAAATGAGAACATAACTTTTCCTTTCCTTATCATTTTCCTAGATATGAGAAACTCTGGGCCACATTAATAAGTATGGGTAACCAGAACACCAGATAGTTTTCTTGCATAACCTTTACATTGATCAAGAAGCAACAGTTTGAATGGAACTAGGAGAACAGAATGGTTTAAAATCAGTAAAGGTGTATGACAAGGCTGCATATTTTCCCCCTACCTCTTTAATTTATATGCAGAACAAATCATCAGAGAAGCAGGACTGTATGAAGACAACTGAGATGTGAAGATTGATGGAAGACTGATTGATGCTGATGATACCGCATTACTGGCCGAAGACAATCTAAAACATTTGCTTCTCAAGATCAAGGAACATAGTCAAAATGGGTCTGCACCTTAACGTTAAGAAGACAAAGACCCTGACAACTGGCCAAATCAAAAAGTTCATCACTGATGGAGAAGGAATTGAAATAGTTAACAACTTTAACTTACTTGGATTAACAATCAATAAAGGGATGACTAGCAGTCAAGAAATCCGACGACATATTGCCCTTGGTAGAATGGCTATGAAGGACCTAGACAAGATTCTCAAGAGCAGAGATGTCTCTCTCCATACAAAGATTTGATTTGTCCAGGCCATGGTATTTTTAATAACGTCATGTGGATGTGAAAGTTGGATAGTGAAAAAGATAGACAGGAAGAAAATTGATGCCTTTGACTTATGGTGCTGTTGACGAATACTGTGTATATCATTGACTGCCCGAAGAATAAACCAGTCGGAACTAGAAGAGATCAAACCTAAGCTTTCCTTAGAAACTCAGATGACAAGACTTCAACTTTCATACTTTGGACACATCATGCGAAGAGAGAGATCATTGGAGAAAGACATAATGCTTGGGAAGATAGAAGGTCACCATAAAAGAGGAAGGCAGCAATGAGATGGATCGATACAATAGCAGCAGCTATGGATATCAGTCTATCAACAATGAGCCGCTTGGCTGAAGACCGAACAAAGTTTAGGTCAACTATCCAGAGGGTCGCCAGGAGTTGACATGACTTAATGACACTTAACAACAACAGATATATCCTAGTCCCCAGTTATGTTGTCTGTCTTGACTAGATTGTAAGCTCTTATAAGCAGGGATTTTCTCTTTCATGTCTCTGTATGGCACTGCATATGACTTGTAATGCTATACAAATGATAAGAAGTAGTAGTACGTAATAGTAAATAAGAGGCATAATGATAGATTAGACCGAAGGCCTATCAATCCCAGAATTCTGCCTCTGACTGGCTAATCCAATATTCTTGCAGAGACTAATCTAAGTCTTTAAGAAGCGAAGCACCTCACAGATCCCAAGGAGTAGATCCGCTACTTGTTGCATATTCTTGAGACTAAGGGGAATGTTTACTAAACCGTCTTAATGTTCCCGGCACTAGTTGCAGCGATAATGTGAAGGATGCCATATAAGGAGTGGGCGTTCCGGTCTTAAGGTAGCAATTGCGGGTTATCACGCGATAAAGTGCACCGTGTCCATTATCGCGTGATAGAGGGAGCCGCGCACGTTACTGTGCGTTAACCTTAACTTCGCATGCTGACCTACAATCACAGCAATAGAGGTTTAGCACATTGGTTAATACAATGACTGATAAAACAAGGGTCATGAGTTCAATCCCCCAGTGGGCTTAATGAGTAAGGCTGTCTGAGGCAGTGACCTTTACTTTAAATCAGTGCTGTCTGAGGCATTTTCTTTTTTAATTTAAATTAGTGCTGCCAGCAAACACCCTCACAGTGCTGTAACCTAAGGTGCCACATAAGACGCCCTATAAGGCACTCCAGAGGGTACATTATAAAGTGCACTGTCCGCCAAGGCACCTTATAATGTTCCCTATAGGGCGCCTCATAAGGCGCTTTATAGGGCGCCTTATGAGGCACCTTAAGGTTACAGCACTGAGGGTGTTATTGCTGGCAGCACTAATTTAAATTAAAAAAGGAAATGCTTCAGACAGCCATATCAAATAGGACCACTGTAGGATCAAACCCATGACCTCTGCCTCTACAGTCAGTGAAGCAACCAGTGGGCCACATCTCTATAGCTACTAACAAACCCCTGGCTGGCTACAAAAGGACTGCAGATCACCACACAAACAGTCTGCTGTGGTTACCAGGATAGGGTTAACCCACCCGTACCCATGATGCACTGCACATGCAGATCAGCAGTCTACAGATGATCACAAGATGGGGTATGCACCCCCACAGCACTTCGGCCTGGTAGGGGGAATTGACTGTGTGTTACTGGCACAGAGTAGCTACAGACCGACACACTGTGGGGGTACTGTGCTCACCCTGAGGGCGAGGTGAGGCGCCCAGCACCAGGTCCACAGTACCTGGCTTAGCTGAGATAGGCTATGCTGCAGGTCGCCATCAGTGCTAGAGTATGATAGGTAGTCCTTGCAGACACACCTAGGATACACCTGTGTCCATCTGTATTTCCCAGTCAAGTCTAGCCCTTGTGACCTATGATACACCCAGAATAATGCATATCCTGTGTGGGTGCCATGGTCACATGATTTAAGTGAAGGGGGTGTTTGGACCCATAGGCAGATTATGTAGCACCTCCTAACCCGCCCTCTGGGGCTCCGGGTGGGGGACAGGATCTCCCACCAACAGATCCACAGTCTACATCCCTGCAATGGTGGCAGTAGAGGGGACCATCAACCCTAGTCCTGATGGAGAGCAGGTACCCTATAGGGCAGTCAATGCAGATCTGTACGCATCCATAAGACAATGGCAGACAAACAGTAGGCCTGGAAATGCTCAGCTGCCCCCCCACCACTATCTGACATTCTCCAGCCACTGCACCCTGCAAGGTGTTCCAGCCATACACATACTAACTGCAGACAGTCTGCTAGCTAGTCCATAGTGCATGTTCCTGGAGGAGATGTGTGCACCCAAAACTGGGATGTAAGCGCACACACACCAAGCAGATAAGTCAGTGATTGGGCCCCCGAAAAGAGAGCCCATAAATAACACTTGAGAAAAATACTATATAGCACTATGGGGGAACCTAGCCATGCCGTGGTCACTGCTCAGTCAGGGTGAGTGTGACCTCCCAGCAGGACATGCTGTGGCCACCCTGTCCGTGCAGGTGGTGGCCGGGCACTGCAATGTCCCAGCCATTGCCCTATGCAGAAGCATCCTGCCCAGGCCACCCTGTCCGGGCCATACCCACAGTACCTTGCTCCTCATTATGCACATTGGCAGGGTAACACTGGAAACAGTGCAAGCATTGTGGGCTCAGTAAGGTGTAGGCAGCCACAACACACTGGATAGACAGACACACACTCCCACACTCCCACACCTATGCCAGCATTGTGCAAATATAGAGGCTTTTGGCAGCCCTGGCCACCACACCAGCCCTGGACATAGTGCAGGCATGGTTATGGTACGCAGTACTGTTGGGGTCACTCCCCGGGGTGGTAAACACTGTCAGAAACCAAAACTGAAACACACTCCACAGATATCAGAAAGGTTGCTATGATGCAGCTCTATCAGCAAATTGTGCTTAACTTAGGAATTGTTATGTGCCATTAATCATAGCAACCTTTTGATATATGTGTAACGTATTCTCAAGTTTAGGGCTTCATTGCTAAGGTATGCAAGTGCTAGTATTAGAGATACTGCAGGGCACAGGGCCCAAAAGCCTGACTCTCCATGAGGCTTTTGATAGTGGAGCCTCTGGGTGTGGGTGTTTATGCCCCTGTTGGCCGCTGCTCTAGGGCAGAGGTTCCCAACTCCAGTCCCGGTGGGCCAAACACTGTTCAGGTTTTCATGCTGTCCCTAATGAATATGCATGAGATACATTTGCATACAATGGGGGCGGTGCATACTAATGCAGCACAGGCATATTTATTAGGGACAGCATGAAACCTGAATGGTGTTTGGCCCTCCAGGACTGCAGTTGGGAAACTCTGTTCTAGGGATTGCATATGTTTATGGTGTCTGTGCTCTGCAGGGTAAGATATAGGCGTTTCAGGCATGTTTATTTTATCTGCAATAAAGGTTCTGTCTCTATTACCATGGTTTAGTACTGGGTAAAATATGGGGTAAGGGTTGGTAGGAGGCAGAGATGGGACTTGAACTCATGACCTTCTGCTCCTGAACACATTGGCTGTGTGTGCTGCACCACACTGTTGCCACTGGGATAGTTTGTTCCCTGGGGATACCATGACTGTTCGTCAGACAGACCCTGTCTGTTGCATTGCACAGCACTCACCTAAACGGGACTAGGCCATGGTCTGCTGTGGGCAGATGCCACTACGCCCTCCGCCACCAGCACCCCTCCGCCACCATGCTGCCATGCCATTATACCGGTGGTGCTGGTGGTGCGCAGTCCCAGGCCATCCAGTATGCCGGTAGGCAGCTGCCTATGGTGTGGGTTCTTGGGTAGGGGTGCCTACATGGACATGCGCCCTTTCCCCCCCCCCCTGCACCGCCTGCCATTGTTATGTGCCCTTGGGGGTACTGCTGGGTAATCGTCCCTGTGACATTGTGGGACACACACTCATGCCCATTTTGGACTCTTGTCAGTTTCTGTCTTGCTGCTTTACAGTTTCCGCATTCCTATGTGCCACCTAAGCATCTGCCTAGCCTGAACGCTGGACCACAGCATGTGCTGCCTGCAGCCCCCTGTATCCCATTTACAGCATCAGTACAGTTGCCATTTCCTACGTGCCCACTCTGCTGTTGCTGCACATGTGCATGCCATAACAAACCTGCCCAATCTAAACGGCAGAAACCCTGATCAGCGCTATTTCAATGTGGGATCATTCACTTTGTAGGGAGACAGAACATAGACCCTTCCAAACATGATATCTTAATTTATACGCTTTGTCAGTGGTGTTGTTTTATGTTTATCATTAATATCACTATTGGCCAGCTTGGCTATTGGGATATTAGATGTGGTTCTGGTCCTTTTATATGTTTATTTGCCTTTTTGGTCCCTGCGCATGTATCACAACTATCACTTTTCTGGGTTTCCCTGCCTTTGCTTCACATTGCTGACTGAAATGGTTTCTCTTTCCTGCAAATGTGCCTTAACGCGAGGGTTTCACTGGCGTTAGTGTTCAGACCCGGATTTCACAGTGTTAGTGTGACAGGCGCCTCTCCCCTCCCACTCTCCGCCCATTGACCCCTTCTCTCCGCCCTCTGGGAAGCCTTACTCCACCCTTCAGACCCGGATTTCACAGCGTTAGTGTGCCTTAACGCCGCCGCTGCGTTATCGCGCGATAATACCACTGCTGCGACGTTAAGACGGTTTAGTAAACATACCCCTAAAAGCTGGTTTCCAAGTCTACCTGACCACTAATTATTTATGAAGATTTCCTTCAGGAACTCATCCAAACCTCTTTTAAATCCTGCAATATCAGATGCCTTGATCACATCCTTTGGCATCAAATTTCAGTCTGTGATTATGTCCACTGAGTTAAAAAATGTTTATTCTAGTTTGTTTTAAATCTAACTCATGCTAGTTTCATGGAGTGTCCCTTCATATTAGTACAAGGGATGTGCTTTCGCTTGAAATGAAAGCAGGGATCTCAGTGAAACAGGATATGATGACGCATGTGCTATTGCATAACAGTGAGGACTCTTATGAAAGCGCATGCACTGTTGCTCAAGAGTGCGCACTCTTATTGCTCAGTAGTGCTCACTCTTGTAAAAGAGTGCACACTATTGAGGAAAAACTAATGACATGAAAAAACAAAACAAAATGAAAGGTTTTGGCCTGCACACCCCAAGTTCATACTAACTAAAAAGATAAATAATAGTTCCATCTACTATTCCACTTCACATGTGATTTTATAGTTTTCCATGTTCTTTTCCCTTCAATCATCTCTTCTCCAAGCTGAAGAGTCCTAACTTGTTTAGCCTTTCTCCATAGGGGAGTAATTCCATTCCCTTTATCATTTTGGTTGCTGCTGTGTGCACTGCTTTAGTTCTGCTATATCTTTTTTGAGATAGGACCAGAACTACAGCCAATACTGTGATATAATCTAGAGGCATTATAATATTGTTCATTTTATTCTCCATTCCTTTCCAAATAATTGTTAACATTCTATCTGATTTCTTCAATGGGCGTAGTTTGGGGGGTAAGCGGGACACGAGTTGCCCCGGTGATGGCCACGATTCTTGTCTGCCCACAGGGATCCGATTTCCCATGGGCAGACAGAAGGGGACTTTGCCACAATTATTATTAAGACTCTATTCTGTTCTATGTAATTATCTCTTGTATATAGTTTACCCCGGTTCTCCAAGTTTGTACTCCTGTTCGATGTAAACCAAACAGCTTGTTGTTATGGTCTTTATGTTATAATGTAAACCGCGCTGATGCCGAATAGTGCGGTATATAAGAACTTGTAATAAATAATAAATAATAATAAATAAATAAATTGCGGCCATCCCCTTCTTTTCTGCCCATAGGAAATCAGATCTCTGCAGATAGACCAGCTTCGTGGCCATCATCACAGCAACTCGTTTGGGGGCAATGCCTGCAGACAGAAAAGAAGGAGATTGCGGTAAAGTCCCCTTCTATCTGCCCATGGGAGATCAGATCTCCCGCAGGCAGAAGGGGCAGCCCCACAAGCAGAAGAGAAGAGGTTCCATGGCCTGCAGCATAATAGGTTGTGTGTGAGGGGGTGGGAGGAGTTCACGTAGAGAAAGCAGGGACAATTTAAAGGAGTAGGGGGACTATTTAAAAAAAAAGAATAGAGATTTTAGGGCAGGGGATGGGAGTAATAGGAGGAGGGTTGATGAAGGAAGTCTGGAAGGGAAACAGGAGGGAAGCCAGCAGGAAAGAAGTTGGAGGGGGAGGGAAGAGTGCAAGATGTTGCCAAAAGGTGCATTCTCCTCCCCCAGAACACACACAAGCACCCCGTCCCCACCCCCACACCACATACACAGGCATCCCACTTCTGCATGACAGACATGCACACACACACATGCACCCTACCTCCACACACAGACATGCACATGCTAACATACATATGGGCACCTTGCCTCTGCACCATACACACACATACACACACACACACACACACACACAGATACAGACACACAGACACCTCACCTTCATACCACACACACATGCAGACACCTCACCTCTGCACCACACACACACACACACACACACACATAGGCACCCCACCTCTGCATAACAGACATGCACACACACAGGTACCCTCCCTCCACATAACAAACATGCATGTACACATACATAAACTCATGGGCACCTCACCTCCACACCATATACACATGGGTACCTCACCTTCACACCATAAATACAGACACCTCACCTTCGTACCACACACACACATACAAGCACCCCATCTCTGTACCACACACACAGATGTCCTGCACCCCACCCACATAAAGTCACCTACCACATCTCCTCCCATGCACAGGCAAGCACAACACAGTTGCACCACACACACGTTCAGATACTTAATATCTGAAGCTATAACTGTATTTCTATCTAAAGATACCACGTGTATAGAAACTCTGGTGCTGGTCTCGTGAGACTTGAGAACATGAGACCAGTATGAGAGACAATGGGGGGGGGGCATGAGGAGTTCACAAGCACTGGTTCTTAAGATTTTGGCCTGGCTCCTAACTCCATGCAAAATGTATCGAGTCCTGCATTACAGGCACAGCATGTTTGGAATTTTGGTGCCAGGTATAGGCATACCTCTCTGCTAGCTGCTGCTTTTACATTGCTAAGCAGTGACATGAGGCACAGTTCTCTCTGATCCCATATGCAGGCAACATGCCTCTCCCCATGGTCTGCCCCTCCCTCGATCCCAGTGATTCTTGTTCAGAGATGGACTGCAAAAACAGCCATCACTGCATCTAATCAGCAACATGGCCACCTTTGAGCAAGCAGCACTGATCAGATGGAGGAGGAAGACTATGAGGAGAGGCTGTACCACCTGCATGTGGGATCAGAAAGACTTGTTTGTCTCATTTTACTACTTAGCAAAAATGAGCTAAAGGGTTGCCTGCCTCCTCTATTTCTTGTGTTACACTGCATGCAGGGCCTGGCTTGTTGGGGTTTCAATTTCATTTTATCAACACATTTCTACTTTATTTAAATTTATTTGGTACTTGGTGAGGATCTTACTGTGTTTTGCCTGTATAATTGAGACCAAGGTGTATGTTTACTAAACCGTCTTAACGTGCGCCTGGCGTTAGTGTGCAGGCTGCCATAAAAAGAGTGGGCATGTCGGTCTTAAGGTAGGAAAACGGGATTATCACGCGATAACGCACACTGCGCACATTATCGGGCGAGATGCCGCTAAACACGTTAATGCGCGGTAATCTTAAGTAGGCGCGCAGACATACACACCCAGAAACAGAGGTGTAGCACAATGGTTAATACACTGACTGATGGTACAGGGGTCATGAGTTTGATCCCCCAGTGTGTTTAATACATATGGTTGGCTGGCTGAAGCAATAGCTGTTATGTGTAAGTATTGTTTTTTGAGGCATGTTATGTATATTTTAATTAGTGCCGCCAGCAAACACACCCTCACGTGCCGTAACCTAAGGTGCCGCATAAGGCACTCTATAAGGCACACCATAGGGCACATTATAAAGTGCACTGTCTGCCAAGGCACCCTATAATGTCCCCTATGGGGCACCCTATAAGGCGCTTTATAGGATGCCTTATAAGGTGCCTTATGGAGCACCTTATGGCTACAGTACTCTGAGGGTGTTTTTGCCTGCAGCACTAATGTACATTAAAAATAGACAATGCCTCAGACAGCCCTTTTAAAAAAACCCACTGTGGGTTTGAACCCATGATCTCTGGCCCCATAGGCAGTGAAGTTACCAGTGGGCTACAGCTACTGGCAAACCCATGGCTGGCTATAAAAGGACTGCAGGTCACCACACAAACTGTCTGCTGTGGGTACCAGGATAGGGTTAACCCACCCGTACCCATGATGCACTGCACATGCAAATCAGCAGTCTACAGATGATCACAAGATGGGGTATGCACCCCCACAGCACCTCGGCCTGGTAGGGGGTACTGAACGTGTGTGTTACTGGCACAGAGTAGCTACAGACCGTCACATTGTGTGGGTACTGTGCTCACCCTGAGGGTGAGGTGGGGGTTCCAAGCACCAGGTCCACAGCACCTTTCATGGCTGAAATATGCCATGCTGTAGGTCCCTATCAGTGCTAGTGTGTGTGATAGGTAGTTTCTGCATACACATTTAGGCTACATCTGTATCTCTCAGTCTTGTCTAGCCCTTATAGCAGGGGTAGGGAACCCTGGTCCTGGAGAGCCGCAGACCAGTCAGGTTTTTGGGATATCCCTAATGAATATGCATGAGATATATATGCATTAGAGATATCCTGCCAACCTGACTGGTTTGTGACCCTCCAGGGCTGGATTTGGAGACCCCTGCCTTACACCTCTGTCAATTAAGATTGTGAGTGGGCAAGGTGCAGATGTCCTAGACATCGAAAGGGTATATAGAATGTGTCACATTCCTCCTCACTTCTCACCACCACCAAAATATTGTTAGTTTTCAGCCTCGGATTTCACAGTGTTAGTGTGCAGGGAGCCTCTCCCCTCCCACTCTCTGCCCATTGACCCTCTCTCTCCGCCCCTGGGGAACCCTCCTCCGCCCTCCGAGAGCCTTTCTCCGCCTTCAGCACTCGTTTGCACCGCTGCGTGCGTTAACGCGCAATAAGGTGCCTTATCACCCGGTAAAGCGCCATTATCACACGATAAGGCACCTTATCATGTGATAATGTGGGAGAGCGCACGTTAAGACGGTTTAGTAAACATACCCCCAAGTGTGCTGTTAGCATGGAGTTTCTATGTAGGATCTGTAGTAATCTGGTTTGTTCAGTTTTCTGAATAGGTGAAAGAATGTTCTAAGACCCGCTGAAATATTTATGGTGCTGTTCTTTTCTGGGTAGGCTCCTTATTGCACTAATTTTAGAAGTTGTTTCATTATGGTACGATAGATTTGCAATATAGGTCTCCAGTGACTTCTGTAGGGTTTTGTGTTAGTTCACAACCTGCCTGGTACTGGAGAGGCTGTTAATGACACAGGAATCATATTTTTTTCCCTTGTATGTTGAGTCATATGGTAAAATGTACTAGTTCTGCTCGGCTCCTACTATTGGATGAAGTCAATTTTGTTGGACACAAAATAGATGTTAAAAAGAAAAAGAGAGGACCAGAGCATAGTTTCGAATGCCAAAATAAAATTATAATTTATTTTGGTGTTAGAAACTGCACAATGGTTCTCTTTTTCTTCTTGTCCCCTTGTATGAGAGAACCTTACATCTCCTCTGTTTCTTGCAGAATATATATATATATATAGGTGTCAGTAGTTTTGTAATCTTAGCGTGCCAGGTTAAATAACGGAACAGCTACAATCTTTGCTGCTTTTTAATTATATAGCCTGGGAATATGTTGCTTTCCTTTTTCTTGGCAAAGCCACTGAATGAGAGCCTCTGCTCTCTCTTGAGGGCACCAGCTCACCCCTCACCTGTTTGTTATATTGGTTTCCTATCCATCTAGTATTTATTTTTTAAGATAACTATAATAAATATACAAATATGCTGCCCCAGCCTTTGCCCCCTCCCCAAATGAAGCAGTCAAACTATGCCCATGCTTTCTTGTTCAACACTAGCTAGTAAGCTGAGGATTTCAATGTATTGTCCCAAATGACTCCCATGGGGCAATATTCAAAGATACCTATTTGGTCAACAGCCCTCACTAAGCAGATAAGTGCTGCCAGGAGGGATATTCAGTGGCACTATCCATTTCCTCCGGCCGCCTCGGCACTATCTGGATCAGCGATTTTCAACCACTGTGCTGTGGCATTGATGTTCTGCGAACGTGCCACAGGTGTGCTGCAGGAGTTTAAGGGGAGGATCATTTATTAGTAGGGCCACTGGGGGAATTTGAGGGAAAGCGGAACCAGTGTCATTCTTCACTCAGCTGTTGTTCATATCGGGTGTGTTATTCCATATATTTCCCGTCACTTGATGTATCTTCCTTGGACTGGGTGAGAGATCTGTTTGTGTTAAGTGCATGCGAGTCAGCAGAATTAACTGTTGCAGAAGAAGATGAGCTGATGGAAATCAGAAATAATTGAAGACCAAAACTGAAACACTCAACAGATACGGCCTCATTCTGGTTTTCTTCCCGAGAGGAATACCCCATCATCACAAAGATGGCGATTAAAGCATTTCTTCCTTTCTCAACATCTTATCTGTGTGAAGCTGATTTCTCTGCTATGAATATAATGAAGAGCAAGAACAGGTCATGGCTTCAAACACTGGAGGAGGACTTGAAGGTATGCTTGCCAATTACCGCTCACTAAAATGTGTGTTAACTGTTAGTAGTGTTTAGTAAAAGGGTCCCTTACTTTCTTTAGAATTGTCCACCCCATTCAATGTTATTGATCTTGCTCTAAGAGATATTGGAATTTCTGCTTCTGTACTACATTGGCTTATACAATTGCTATTCTGCAAGCATGCACATAAGTCCAATCGCTCATACTTTCAGTTTAAGTGTGCACAGGGGTGGAACTTATGCAGAGCATAAGCAGGATCGAAATTTACACATGTACATTATAACTTATGCATGTTTTTGACCAATCCAGGCTTCGGCATTTATGCCTGCTCTAGAACAGACGTAACTGCCACGACTAGATTGAAGTGCATCTTTACACCCCTATTTTATAAAGTACGCATATATTCACATTATAAAATAGGCCCCAAGTATGCGTGTGAGTTTACAAAATTACCCTCTACATGCGCCTAGAAGCTTTTGTGAAGCCATTTGCAACTTAGAAAATGGATGTCTAAGATACTGACATTCTAACCCAAGCATCGTGCAATTGCTCTATTCAGTGTCTATGTAATATAATCCTGTTCTTGCATTACTCTTTAAACTGATGGGATTAACCTCTGCAAATGGCCATGGTAATCAGAAAAGTAAATTTGTTTTTCTCCCCTGCCTTTTTTGTCATGTTTATAACCAAAGAAAGAAGGCAAAAAACGCATTCATTATAGCATATAGCATAGGTGACCTGAAAACATTAGCTATGGTCTCAATCCAGAGAACACGTTAAAAGCATAATGCAAATATTGCAACAACAGCAATAGTTTTCAAAAGAATCTTAAAAATCTTCAAGTCGCAGTACCAAGGGCATGAAATAGTTGGAAGTGATAATTAGACTGTTATACCAGGCATCCCAGAGATCATCACAAATTAACAGTTACTGTATGTATGCTGAGACCCAGCCAAGGGCATGTAAAACAAACCAAGGTTCAATAATTTTTAGTAATGTCCCAGAGGCTGGTCCTGCTAATAGTTTATGGAAAGAAAATTACACTGCAAAAATCTGTACCAGCAGTTAACACTTGTAAATGTTCCAACCTGATTGCTAGATCTCAGTGATAAATGTCTCACAAAACTAATATGCAGTAAAAATGCAGCATGGTCCGTGGCATAAGAGTTGGCACAGAAGAGAGGAGTTGAAGCCATGCTGCTTATCCCTGGAGACAAGCAGCATGGAATCTACCTACTTTTTGGGATCCTGCCAGGCAATGGCGACTTGGATTGGCCACTATTGGAAATAGAATCCTGGGCTTGATGGACCTTTGGTCTTACTCAGTATGAAAATTCTTATGTTCCTATGAAAAATCTAAAACCAGTAAGTCAAGGAGAAGACACATTCATACAGCTGGAATCTGTAAAAAGAATTACTCACGGCATGATTTAATGACTACACAACCTACTCTTTAATGCCATGCAATTATTCATGGGCACATTTAATAGACCACACAAGCAGGAAGCACAGTTTTATAGTTCAGTACACAAACACACATTATTATAGCATTGTGGTAAGCTGCCAAGGAGATATCCTCAGCAAAATTTAAAAAAAAAATGAACAGAGGAGACTATAACAGCAGCAATTGACTGCCAAAATGTAGTAAACACATTTTCTTTTGGACCAGCATTTGTTTTACATACATAAGGTTTCCATACTTAGGGGTATGTTTACTAAACTTTCTTAACGTGCGTGCCGCGTTAGTGTGCAGGATGCCATATAAGGAGTGGGCGTTTCAGTTTAAAGTAACAAAACGGGATTAGCATGCGCGCTCTTGTGCGCCGTGCGCTCTTGTGCGCCGCGCACATTAGCGCACGAGTAACGCGCACGGGAAGCATAAGCAGGCGCGCTGATGTGCAAACAGAGGAACAGGGCTGCAGTACAATGGTGAAGACACTGACAGATGGTGCAGGTGTCATGGGTTCAATCCCCCACTGTGCCCAATGAATAAGGCTGGCTGAGGCACTACCATTTATGTGTAATATTGCATTATGAGGCATTTTAATTTTATTTTAAATACTGCTGCTAGCAAACACACTCTCAAAGTGCTGTAACATAAGGTGCTGCATAAGGCACCCCATAAGGTACCAAAGAGGGCACATTTTAAAGTGCACTGTCCGCCACGGCACCCTACAATGTTGCATAAAGGGTGGCCTATAGGGCGTCATATAGGGTGCTCTATGAGGCACGGCAAGGTCATAGCACTGTTTTTGATGGCAGCACTGTGCATTGTAACGCATGGAAATGTTCAGTAGGTGCGCTAACATGCAAGGAGAAACAGCAGTGTAGCACAATGGTTAAGACACTGACTGATGGTGCAGGGGACATGAGTTTAATCCCCCAGTAGGATTAATGATTACCTGTCTCAGGCATTACACTTTATTATACAGCAGTGCTGAATGAGGCATAGTGCTTTTTAATGTACATCAGTGCTGCGTGAGGCATATGTCTTCTTATGTTACAACAGTGTTACCTGAGGCAGTCTACTTTCTACATTACAGCAGTGCTGCCAGGTGAAACACCCTCACAGTGCTATAAACGTCATGTGCAGTGCAGCATGGTTACGAATGGATAAACCCTACCCTGGTAACCGCAGCACACAGTCTGCAGGATTCCTTCTGTAGGCAGCCAGGCATCTGTTCTCATCTATAGAGCTGTGGCCCACAGGTTACCTTGCTGCCTGTGGAGCCAGAGGTTGTGGGTTTGAATCTACAGTGGGGTTATTTATGAGGGCTGCCTGTGGCAGGTTTTTAAATTTAAATTAGTAGTGGCAGCTCAAACACCCTCACAGCACTGTGAGGGTGTTTCTGCTGGCTGTACTACTTGAAATTACACACAAATTGCCCCAGACAGCCCCCCATGTACCCTGTAAAATAGTTATCTCCAAGTTATAATGCCCTGTTCAATGTATGTCCAGTTTGTGCAATGTAAACCGCAATGGTGCAGAATAGCGCGGTTATATGAGGGAATGAAAATAAATAAAGTAAATTAGATAAATAAACCCACTGTGGATTCAAACCACCAACCTCTGGCTCCACAAGCAGTGCAGTCACCAGTGGGCTATAGCTCTATAACTGTAAAGGGATGTCTGGCTGGCTACAAAATAACTTCTGCAGACTGTGTGCTGCGGTTACCAGGGTAGGGTTAGTCCTCTCGCACCCATGATGCACTGCACATGCAAAGCAGCAGTCTACAGATGATCTGAAGATGGGGTATGCACCCCCACAGCACCTAGGCCTGGTAGGGGGTACTGACTGTGTGTGTTACTGGTACACAGTAGCTACAGACCATCCCAGTGTGCAGATCCTGTACTCACCCTGAGGGTGAGGTGGGGCACCCAGCACCATGTCCACAGCACCTGTCCCAGCTGAGGTAGGCTATGCTGCAGGTCCCCATTAGTGCTGGTGTGCGCTAGGTGGTCCCATCAGACACACCTGTTCCCATCTGTATATCCTAGTCACGTCCAGGGCCTTGTGGACTACGATGCCCATGGAATAGTGCATGTCCTGTGTGGGTGCCATGGCCACATGATATATTTGTTTCCCATTACTATCACTATTGCCCAGCTTGATTATGATTTTTTTTTACTTTGTTGGGGTCATTTTCAATGTTTATTTGCACTTTTGTTCCGTGCACATGTATCACACTTATCACTTTTTTGTAGGTTTCCCTGGTTTTGCTGTACATTGCTGATAGAAATGGTTTCTTTTCCCTTTAAATCAGCTCTAACGCGAGGTTTTCACTTGCATTAGTTTTGGCCTCGAATTTCACATTGTTAGTGTGCGGCAGAGCTACTCAATTCCAGTCCTGGTGGCCCGCAACCCTGCAGGTTTTTGGGATATCCCTAATGATATGCATGAGATATATATGCATTAGAGATAGCCTGCCAACCTGACTGGTGTTTGGCCCTCCAGGGCTGGATTTGGAGACCCCTGCCTTACACCTCTGTCATTTAAGATTGTAAGTGGGCAAGGTGCAGATGTCCAAGACATCAAAAAGGTTAGAATTTGTCACATTCCTCCTTGCTTCTCACCACCACCAAAATATTGTCTATTAGACAACGTTTTGGTGGTGTTGAGAATCTAGGAGGAATGTGACACATTCTATCTACCCTTTTGATGTCTAGAACATCTGTACCTTGCCCACTCACAATCTTAAATGACAGAGGTGTAAGGCAGGAGTCTCCAAATCCAGCCCTGGAGGGCCACAAACCAGTCAGGTTGGCAGGCTATCTCTAATGCATATATATCTCATGCATATCATTAGGGATATCCCAAAAACCTGCAGGGTTGTGGGCCACCAGGACTGGAATTGAGTAGCTCTGGTGTGCGGGGAGCCTCTCCCCTCCCACTCTCCACCCATTGACCCCTTCTCTCTGCCCCTGGGGAGCCTTTCCCCACCTTCAGCGCTCGTTTGCACCGCTGCGCGCGTGAGCGTGCACTACAGCGCATTTTTTGCCCCGTAAAGCGTCATTAGCGCGCGCTAAGGTACCTTAGCGCATGCTAATTGCGCGGCACGCACATTAAGAAAGTTTAGTAAACATACCCCTTACTAGTCAACTCTTTACTAATTAATGGTTATAAATTCATTGGAACTATGTTTAGCTATTATCGTTATGTCAAAAAGCGTTATATACAGATTTTTTATCTGAGATCTAGTTAGTTTAATAGGTATTCGAAGTTTGCTGATTTTGACGGTACTGGCTGCTCAACATAAAAAGATCACAAAAAATAGTAAGTAGCTTATAATGCTGTAATAGCTACTATTTTGCAAATAAAAGTATTTGTAGACTTCAGAAAATAGGTTTAGATAACTGTAAGTTACTTAGGGGTATGTTTACTAAACTGTGGTAATGTTACATACCGCGCGTTATGTAACGTTAACGATCGTTAGGTAACATTAACGCGCGATATGTAACATTAAGGTGCGTTAACGTTACTTAACGATCGTTAACGTCCCCGGCCATGGTAAACACTGCAGAAGGTGGAGAGAAGGCGGAGAGAAGGGGTCAATGGGCGGAGAGTGGGTGGGGAGAGGCTCCTTTCACACTAATGCGCTGAACTGAAGGGCTGAATCCTACCGCGAATGAAAACCTGCTGTTAGATGCACATTTGCAGGAGAGAGAAACCATTTAAGTGTCAGCAATGTACAGCCTAGGCAGGGAGCCCAAGAAATGTGATAGTAGAGCTCCATTTTCAGCAACACCATAGTGCCAAAGTATGAATGGCCACTATGGCGATGGTGCAAATGGGGCATAGGGGGCCGCAGGCGGGACATGTAGCATGGGCAGCTGGGGCACAGGGTCGACCAGGCGGGCACCTAGGTGGTACATAGGAACATAGAAACCAGAAATCAGCAAGACAGCAGCTGACCAAGGCCAAACACAATCCACCTATATCTACCTGGTTTACCCTAGCCAATAGTTGCTAGGGCACTGACCTGACATCCCTCCAGCCATCCCGCCCCCATGTGGAAGGGACATAATATTGGTAGGCAGTGATGGGGGGGGGGGGGATGTGAGGATGTCCATGTATGCCACCCCACCCCGGGATCTGCTCCCTAGGTGGGTGCCTACCTACACAGTGGATGGCCTGGGACTGCGCACTACCAGCACCGACAGCAAATGGCCATATCAGCTTGGCAGGGGGGGTGTGCCCGTGCTGGAGGAGGCAGTGCCCCCTCCCTGCAGTGGACCTAGGCCATGCCCTGCATCAGTACGTGGTGTGCAGTGCAACATACAAAGTCTGGCTGAAGAAAAGTATAGGTAGCCCCAGGGACTGTTGTGCATGTGTGGTGCAGTACACCCAGCCAGTGTGTCCAGAAGCAGAGGGTCACAGGTTCAAGCCACAGCTGTGGTTCTTGCAGAGCATGTCCCTATTTTTTACCCTAAAATACAGATACAACAGCAACATGTGCAAAGTCCAAAGCAGCGGCAAACAGGGGTACAAACACCCACCCACACAGGCTCCACAATCCAAAGATGCATGGAGAGTCAGGCTGTTGGCCCCAGCATTGAGCTGAAGTTATCACCAGAGTACTACTACTACCCCCTGCACAGTTTAGCAATGTCGGCACTGTGATCAGGACCAGTGTGGCAAGCAGGGTTGCCAACCACCCCTATCTTTGTACAATGCTGCAATAGGAGTGAGCGTATGTGTATGTCTATCCATTGTTCTGTGGCTGCCCACCCTTCACTGGGCCCAAAATGTCCCACTGTTACCAGTGTTAGCCTGAATAGGTGCATAATGAGGAGCAAGGTATTTTGGGTATGGCCCGGACAGGGCAGATTGGCCAGGATGCATCTTCACAGGGTGTGGGGCAATGGCTGGGACATTGTAGTGCCTGACCACCACCTGCATGGACAGGGTGGCCACAGCATGGCATGCTGGGAGGGCACTCACTCTGACCGAGCAGTGACCATGGCAGGTCTAGGTTCCCACATAGTGCTCTACACTATCTGCTTTCAGTGATATATTTGTGTTTTGCAGTGCTGGGGTTCCAATCACTGAGATGCTTGCTTACTGCACATAGTTCTTCTGTGAGCCTGCATTATGGATTGGCTGCAGTTAGACTGTGCATGGTCAGAACACCGATAAGGTACAGTCTGACTGTGCTGCCTGCTGGTGACTGACAGACAGTGGTAAGAGGCAGTTGGGGTTTTCCATACCTAAACCCAGCATTGCTGCTGGATACTACTGCCCCAGTCATAGGTATGGCTCTGGCCTACCAACCCTGGAGGACTGTCTTATATAAACAGGATGGAAGTTGCTTCCCCTGGGGTGGGGGCACCTGTTCTTTACCTACAAAAAGGGTGATGTGGGCCCCTTGGGGTATGTAGTGTATACCACTGTGACCTATAAAGGCACTGCTACCCACATCTCATGCAATTCTAGAAACTCCTCTGCCCTGTTAACAGCTGCCCATGTCAGCCAGACCCTAACATGGGGTATACACCGATCTTGCTGGTGTCTGGTCCCACAGGGCCACATGTGATTGCAGGTTACAGATGGACACCAAATTATCTTCGGCTGCACTGCAAGGAACACCTGTCATACATTGGTAGTGATGGGGATGTACGGCAGGATCTCTCTCTAGCACTACATGTACTGCAGACCTAGTGCTGGGCACCCATCCTATCCCTCAGGGTGAACACAGAACCTTCACAATGGCATGATCTGTAGCTACTCTGTGCCAGTATCACACACTGTCAGTTCATCTTTCCAAGCTGAGGTACCGGAGAGATGTAGACCCCATTTGGTGATCAGCTGTAGACTGCTATTCAGCATGTGCATTGCATCATGGGTACTGGTGGGGTTACCCTATCCTGGCACTCAGAGCAGACAGTTTGTGCGGTGACCTGCAGTCCTTCTGTACCTAGACATTGCTGTGACATACATCATGGAGGTATAGCCTCTGGTTAATACAATGCCATTCTTGGCAGTGTTCATGGGTTCAGTTCCTCATTGTTCCCTCCTCTTATGCCTGTCCTACTCAAATAGTGTGCATGCCTGTAGAGGTCATATTTTTGCAGATCTGTGCTTCCAGCCCATAATTCCCTCGGTCCGTCTATCTGCGTGTCAGCTGTGTAGAGTCCTGTCTGCCAGTGCAGGCTGCCACCCCATGTCATGCACTGCTATCCTTTCCTGCATTGCGCCTCTTCATGCTTGCCTCGCCTGTGCCTGATCTGCATGGCACCACCACTCTTCTGTCCACCCATCATTGTAACTATCCTGCCACCTCCGCCTCCACTGGGGGACACGTATTACCATCGTCTGCCACCAACTGTTTTTCCAGTACTTTACATTGCCAACACCCTGTGCTGTGGTACAGCTGCCCCACCATGTTTATCATCAGTACTGGCAGGCACATGGGATGCCCGCAGATATGGCAGGTCCAGCAGCTCCCACCTCTCCCTCCTTCACTCACCATTATTAAGAAGGGACCCAGGATATCAATGCTTGACCCAGTACAAGCATTGTGGAACCTGTATCTTTTGGGGAAACTGCTAGGTACGTATGACCTAGATTGGCCACTGTTGGAAACAGGATACTGGGCTTGATGGACCTTGGTGTGACCCAGTATGGCATATCTTATGTTCTTATGTTCTTATGTTCATTGCCTTTCCTGAGTGCTCTATCTAGTATTAGGGCTACATCTGTCTCTGTTCCGCACAGGTCATGCATGTCATCATGAGGCACCTTGCAGTCCCTAGGGCACACTAACCTAGGACACCATAACCTTGTTAGGCCACCTTAACCTATGGTTCCATAGCCCAGGGTGCCTTCTGCGGTGCCTTGTCCAAGGGTGCCTAATATGGCGCTTAGCCTAGGAGGCCCTATAGGGCGCCTTATGAGGCACCTTACAGGGCACCTTACTAGGCACCTTATAAGGCACCTTACATGCCACCTTACTGGGCTCCTTACAAGGCACCTTACAAGGCGCCTGACAAGGTGCCTTACAAGGTGCCTTGCAAGGTGCCTTACAAGGCGCCTTGTAATGCTCGTTAGTCTAAGGCGACTTGTAACGCGCGTTAGCTGCTACAGCTTGCTGTAACGATGCAACACCCATGCCTTTATATGGGCATCCCTACCTTTACCGCAGAACCTAACGTGAATGACATTACCACAGTTTAGTAAACATACCCCTTAGTGTCAGAGTTATTGCTGCGTATATCGGCCTTGTATGTTTTTCATACGCTGGGCTAATATGTTGTCGAAACTAATTGCTGTCAAGCATTCTGTTCTAGGTGTTTCAATGGTGCAATGTCGACGCACTGCATCAGAAGTGTTTTCATGTGTATCATATTGCGCCATCAGAATGGACTGTTGACAAACTATATTATATCATAATAAAGTGTTTTAAATGAAAACTGCAGTTTCAATAGTATCATACAGTATGTTTATGTCAATGAATATTGGAACTGAATCCTATCTTTTCTGAAGACGGACAATATACTATTTTGGACCAGTGTATGAAAAACATACACTATGTGAGACTTCTATTTTCTGCAAAGTTTTAATATTTTTTATTATTGCCGTTATTTCATAGTTGTTTGAGTGTAACAAATCTAATAAATCATCCAGAACAGAGAAAGAACATAAGAACACAAGATATGCCATACTGGGTCAGACCAAGGTCCATCAAGCCCAGTATTCTGTTTCCAACAGTGGCCAATCTAGGTCATATGTACCTAGCAGTTTCCCCAAGGGACACAGGTTCCACAATGCTTGTATTGGTTCAAGCATTGATATCCTGGGTCCCTTCTTAATAATGGCTTATGGACCTTTCCTCCAGGAACTTGTCTAAACCTTTTTTAAACCCAGCTACACTAACAGCCTTTACTACATCCTCCGGTAACAAATTCCAGAGTTTGATTACACGTTGAGTGAAAAAATATTTTCTTTTATTAGTCTTAAATAGTTTACCCTGTAGCTTCATTGCATGTCCCCTAGTCTTTCTATATTCTGATAAGGTAAACAATCGATCTACGTTTACCCGTTCCATTCCGCTCATTAATTTATAGACTTCTATCATATCTCCCCTCAGCCGTCTCTTTTCCAGGTTAAAGAGCCCTAACCTTTTTAGCCTTTCTTCATAGGAGTATCCTTCCATCCCCTTTACCATTTTGGTGGCTCTTCTCTGAACCTTTTCTAATAACTCTATATCCTTTTTAAGATATGGCGACCAGAATTGCACACAATATTCAAGGTGCGGTCTCACCATGGAACGATATAGAGGCATTATAATATCCTTTGTTTTATTTTCCATTCCTTTCCTTATCATACCTAGCATTCTATTTGCTCTCTTGGCCGCCGCTGCACATTGGGCCGAGGGTTTTAACATGGTATCCACAATGACGCCTAAATCTTTTTCCTGGGTGGTGGTCCCTAATGTGGAACCTTGCATCATGTAACCATAGTTTGGGTTGTTCTTCCCTAGGTGCATAACCTTGCACTTGTCCACATTAAATTTCATCTGCCATTTTGATGCCCAGTCTTCCAATTTATCAAGATCCTCTTGCAATTTTCCACAATCCTCTTGGGTTTTAACAACTTTAAATAGTTTTGTGTCATCTGCAAATTTGATAACCTCACTCGTTATTCCACTTTCCAGGTCATTTATGAATATGTCAAAAAGCAGCGGATCCAGCACAGATCCCTGGGGTACAACACTATTCACCTTTCTCCATTGGGAAAATTGGCCATTTAGCCCTACCCTCTGCTTTCTATCTTTTAACCAGTTCCTGATCCACAATAGTACACTGCCTCCTATCCCATGACTCTTTAGTTTTGCCAAAAGTCTCTCATGAGGGACCTTGTCAAAGGCTTTCTGAAAGTCCAGATACACAATATAAACCGACTCACCTTTGTCCACCTGATTATTCACTCCTTCAAAAAAACATAACAGATTAGTAAGACAAGATCTTCCTTGTCTAAAGCCATGTTGGCTGTCTCTCATTAGTTCATGACTATCTACATGCTGAGTAATTTTATTCTTTATGATGGTTTCTATCATTTTTCCCGGTATTGACGTCAGGCTCACCGGTCTGTAGTTTCCCGGATCACCCCTGGAACCCTTTTTAAAAATTGGTGTTACATTGGCGATCCTCCAATCTTCAGGTATTAGAGATGATTTTAATGATAGTTCACAGATTACTAATAGCAGGTCTGCAATCTCATATTTCAGTTCTTTCAATACCCTTGGATGTATACCATCCGGCCCAGGTGATTTGCTACTCTTCAGCTTATCTAATAGTTGTAATACATCTTCTCGATATATCGATATTTCCTTCAATTCTTCTGCACCTTTAAATACCACTTCAGTCATGGGTAACATCCCTACATCTTCCTCAGTAAAGACTGAAGCAAAGAATCCGTTCAGTCTCTCCGCTATCGCCTTGTCGCCTCTTAGTGCTCCTTTAACCCCTTTATCATCTAATGGACCAACTGACTCTCTCACAGGTTTTTTGCTACGAATGTACTTGAAAAGGTCTTTACTTCGCGTTTTTGCTTCTGCAGCAAGCTTCTTCTCAAATTCTCCCTTTGCCTGCCTTATCAATGCCTTGCATTTGACTTGCCAGTGCTTGTGCTGTTTCCAGGTTTCGTCATTTGGCTCTTTTTTCCATTTCCTGAAAGATGCTTTTTTGGCAACAACAGCCTCTCTGACCTCAACTTTAAACCGTGCTGGCCAAGTTAAAGAATATGCGAACTGTCCAAAACGGGTTAACAAGCAAACAACAGCACTCCAGAAAACTTTCATAATTCAACCAATACCAATTTTTATAGCGCAGCATATTCTGATGAAAGGAACAGTACATGCTTTAGAGACTGGAAAAGGAGTCTACTGTTCATAGCTACTAGGGATGCGCATAGAAATATTCCATCTCCTTCTTACCCATCTGAAGTGAGGCAAAATGCCAGCAGAGTATCAGGACACCCTACCTTGGAATCTGGAAGCCAGTAATGAAATTCATTGTGCCTTACATCCACCCTTATTCTTTTCCATCGGTATAAATTTTATAAACTTAAATAGCAATTGTTATATTTTCTTTTAATGAAGGAAATGGCAGATTCGAAAGGTTGATGAAAAAAAATGTATATTCATCCTCTCTGGCAAGAAAGTCATCACTCCAAATATAAAATAAACAGAGAAGAACTGGGAAATGTTGTTGATCTAGTACATCAGGGAATGACCTATAAACAATCTGTTTTTTTGTGTGTGTGAGTACTAGGACTGAAAGCACAGCTGAGAAGAAAGATTGTAGGCTTAGGGTCTGTTTGGATTTAGGTTTGCAATATGCACTGTCTAGTGGCCAAACAATGGTGCTTTTTGAAATGTGATTATATACACAATTTCAAATAAATGTATACAGGACACCTTAAACACCTTAAATAGCATGCTCTCTTAAAAAAAAAAAGGAGATAAAAGAAAAATATGAAAAAATATATATTTCCAAGAACTTGCCCTTTCAAGTTCTCAAATAGAGGGGAAGATTAAGGAAAATATGGAAGCCAAAATTCAGAATAAACATGAAAATATTAAAAGGTCAATTTTGAAAATGGTTTTGGTAGGCAAAAAGCATTTTCCCATGTTAATCGACTGAAAATTGACTTCTAGAAGTGTGCACAGCCAACAAAGTTTGGTTTATGCTTGTTGAAAAGGATTTTTTCCGGATTTTTGTGCTGTTTTCTCGGTTTATTTCACCTATTCATTTTATAGGCATGCATTGTATGCTTGCAAGAACTTTTTAAAGTGTGCAATTGATTGAGCATACGTTAATTTGCATGCGCTTTTAATTCTTAGGCACCCAGACAAACTGAATGCATGCTCGTGAATTCACACCCTTGTTATCTTCACTCAAGGAAACTTAAATTAGTGCACTATTCCACAAACATGCACTGATAGCTGCAGTGAGAGCAGGTGACCCCAGGCTGCATTTAGGCTGAAAAATGCATGTATAAATTGCATCTTCAAATGTTCACTCATACTTGGCCAGCAAATGCAAGTACTTTGTATCTGTGGCAAATTTCATAGCAAAAGTGAATGCATACTTTTATCCTTAAAATTGGTGCAAAATGGACAGTTTGATATATTGATCCCCTACAGCTCTCAACATTCAATCTACTAAGGCAAATACTGAGCATTCCATCAATACTGCAAAAATAAATTCAGGGTTGCTTGCCTCTACTGGGACCAGGAAGAGCATGGGATAGCATAGACACCTATAGAACAAATCTGTTGATGCAAAGCAAGAAATCATTCATATGATGATGTCCTAGGATATTATTTCTGTTTATCATGTTATGTTTGTATTGTTTGCTACTTACTATGTCATATGTTGGTTTGTGGAATGGAACAGTAGCCTAGTGGTTAGATCAACAGCTTAGTGCCCAAGAGATCACAGCTCTCTGTGACCTTGGGCAAGCCACTTCACCCTCCATTGCCTTGGAAGAAAAAGCCTGACAATCTACTTCTGGTCATACCTTGCCAAGAAAACCCAGGGGCTGCTGGGTCCCCAGGAGTCAGCATTGACTTGGCTGCACTTTAAAAAAATGTTAATTTGTAAACCACTTAGGGGTCCTTTTACTAAAGACCACTATGCAACTAGTGTGGGTTTTGGTACACGCTAACCACATGCTGAGGTCTGCAGTAACTGCTAGCATGAGACTTGCACAGCTAGTTAGCTTGGGGCAATTTCCATGCTAACTGCAAATATGTGTGGAGGGAAAATCTCTATTTTTTAATGTATTTAACATTTTTTTCTATACCACCTTTCTACAAGTCAAAACGGTTTACACAGAACAGGTAATATGGACAGAGCATGGGGTGTGTGTTCAGTCTTACACTGTAACAACATAACGAGAAAAGAATAACAAAGAGAGAAGCTAGAGCATTCTAGGGCAGGAGGGGAGAGTTGGAGCATAACTTATTTACAGGTAGGTGACTTGTGGTACAGGTTAAGTACTTATTTGTAAATTGATTAGTTACTGGATGTAAATGGGTAGTTAGGGAAAGAGAGTGAGCTTGGTGAACACCACACCTTTAACGCATGGATATACACCGCATGCTAAGGGCACATCTGGCAATAAGTGTGGGTGCAAGTACCTCCGCCTCAATAGGTGAAGCTATCTGCACCTGTGATAATCATGCCCCATGATGCATGCAGCACCATGCGTTACTTAATGCAGTGGCGTTTCACTTAACGCAGCACAATGTTGTGTGTTATTGGTGTGTTAGGCATAAAACCATAGAACACTTTAGCAAATAGGCTTCTAAGAATTATTTATATACCACAAATCATAAATATCTTAAATAAATAAAGATATAGTGTGGGTGACTCCGGAACTATTTGGGGAACTTTCTTTCTTGCCCTAGGAAGAAAGAATATATATTCCAAAAATATGATTTTTCAGCAATCTCTCTCTAGCTGAGTCCAATGTAGTAACCAGAAATGTGTGGGAGACCAGTTCTTAAGAGTTCTCCAACATAATCAAAATATCAGGGTTGTAAGATATTACCATTGTTCCTAATCCTATCCCAATAAAGAAATTGTTACTTCATTTATTTATAAAATTGCTCAACCACCTCTCAACAATAACTGCTATCAAAACAGTATACAACAATTAACATAAGAACATAAGACATGCCATACTGGGTCAGAACAAGGTCCATCAAGCTTAGTAGTATCCTGTTTCCAACAGTGACCAATCTAGGTCATACTTAACTAGCAGTTTCCCCAAAAGACACAGGTTCCACAATGCTTGTACTGGGTCAAGCATTGATATCCTGGGTCCCTTCTTAATAATGGTTTATAGACCTTTCTTCCAGGAACTTGCCAAACCTTTTTTAAACCCAACTACACTAACAGCCTTTACTACATCCTCCGGTAACAAATTCCAGAGTTTGATTACACGTTGAGTGAAAAAATATTTTCTTTTATTAGTCTTAAATAGGTTACCCTGTAGCTTCATTGCATGTCCCCTAGTCTTTCTACATTCTGATGACATAAACAATCGATCTACGTTTACCCGTTCCACTCAGTTCATTAATTTATAGACCTCTATCATATCTCCCCTCAGCCGTCTCTTTTCCAGGTTAAAGAGCCCTAACCTTTTTAGCCTTTCTTCATAGGAGTATCCTTCCATCCCCTTTACCATTTTGGTGGCTCTTCTCTGAACCTTTTCTAATAATGCTATATCCTTTTTAAGATACGGCGACCAGAATTGCACACAATATTCAAGGTGCAGTCTCACCATGGAACGATATAGAGGCATTATAATATCTTTTGTTTTATTTTCCATTCCTTTCCTTATGATACCTAGCATTCTATTTGCTCTCTTGGCCGCCGCTGCACACTGGGCCAAGGGTTTTAACATGGTATCCACAATGACGCCTAAATCTTTTTCCTGGGTAATGGTTCCTAATGTGGAACCTTGCATCTTGTAACCATAATTTGGGTTGTTCTTCCCTAGGTGCATAACTTTGCACTTGTCCACATTAAATTTCATCTGCCATTTTGATGCCCAGTCTTCCAATTTATCAAGATCCTCTTGCAATTTTCCACAATCCTCTTGGGTTTTAACAACTTTAAATAGTTTTGTGTCATCTGCAAATTTGATAACCTCACTCGTTATTCCCTTTTCCAGGTCTTTTATGAATATGTCAAAATATCCCAGGGAACTCCTTTTATGCCCAACTCACTCTTCCAGTAGTGAAATTGGTGGGGAACAAGAGTTATTCTCACTTTCTGCTGCTCTAGACACCACCATCTTTCAAAAAGCCAGCACCTGTTCTTTAGCAATACTATCACTAGAGGTGAGTTTGCCCAACAAGATGCACTCAGAGAAGGAAAGAGTGGAGATCAGTTCACTGGTGGGGGTAGTAGGGGGATAGGCGGAGGCTTCCTAGGGTTATTACTTTCTTTCTTGGTTGCAGCAAAGTTGCCACATGACGTGGGGCTTACTAAGAGTCCTGTTTCTTTACCATTTGCCCTATTTCGGAGCTCAGGGAGGGTTATGATTTGTGACACTTGCCCATTAGGGATTTCAGATCTCCCCAGTAGGGAAATCCTTTGACATGTTCTAAGCATTGAATGATGACATAGGCAAATTAGAAATATTTTTAAATAAATGAATGAGGTGGGGGGGGGGTCACTGATTCATCAGATTCACTGACATTACTAGCAAGTGGAGCACCACAGGGAGGGGAATATTGTTTTTTGTCTACGCTGGCCCCTTTAAAGGTTGGTGGACTTGGAATGGGGACCCACCATTGTGCCTTAATTTAGTCAGGAGCATGTGATTTTTCAACTACATTAACATATGCAAAAATCTTGTAGATTTTACTATTCTGCCATATTTAGATATAGCAATTTAGTAAATACCTCAAGATTTCATGGTCATTTTTCCATGCTAAAGTTGTGCTAGCTGAGAGCACTTTAGTAAATAGACCTACTTATCTGATAACATATTCTTTATTTGTTAAACATCTGTAGCTCCACTGGCATGTTAATTGCTTTTTCTGGATTCCTATTAGAATGTTCTCTCCAGCATGATGAGCACATATGCTCATAGAGGGAACCTGTTAATGTCTGTCTTGAGCAAGCAATGATCACCAATACAATGGCACACAGTTTGCTGTCATATACAATAATTCCACACATATGGTGTAATTTCCCTGGTGCTTTTGATTCACTGTACTTCAAAACCTTGCGCAGCTCAGAAAAATACCAGTCTACTAGCTAGCACTTGCAACTATTTGTGGTAAGAAGACTTTTTGTACTGAAATACCTAAAGCCCCTGCCTCACATTCTCCCTTTGTCCTGTACCCTCTCTGCTGACATCTATTCCCTGTTCCCTTTCTTATCCCCTCACCCACTCTTTATCTTATTCCTCCTTCCTGTCTCCTTCACCTCTCCTCCCTCTTAGCCCTTTTCCAGTCCTCATCAGAACTCCATCCCTCTGCGCCCATTCCTTCCTGAACCTAACTGCTTTTTCACAGTCGCCTACTCTTCATAATCTCAGCTCTCTCTCGCCCTCCCCCCCCCCCCCCCCAGTCTGGCCCTACCACTCTAACTTCCCCAAATGAACCCCAGCCTACCTTTCAGTCTGCTACCTAGAACCTCCTCTGTCCTGTGGGTACAAAGTTTCATCCGGCCCAGGCAGACCGCTCTGCTTTGCTTTGGCAGGTTGAATGTGTCTTCAGCATGGCTGTGGTGTTGGCAGGGCCAGCGCAACACAGTAAGCAAGGTAAGTATGGCAGGGGAGTGCCAACGTTTGGAGGGTACCAAAATGCAGACAAATAAAAAATGAGGAAATGAAAAGTTAAAATAAAGGAGAAACATAAAACAGTAAAGAAAAGGAAGAAATATTAAAAACGAAGGGCCCAATATTCCAATCCTTAGGTGGAGGTAAGGCGGCGAAAAAGCAGTGTTATCTATGTAAGTGGCACATATCCAGGTATTCGGCATCTTCAGTCAACCGCCAATGGACCAATAGCACAGTATGCATGGCATTAACCGAATATCCACAGGGGCATAACAGGGCATAATGGGGGCATGGCTGCAACATACCCAGTTAGCAAAGATACGGAGCGGCACATGGTGCTGAGCTGAATACATAAACCGTGTATCTTTAGGCCAGGTTTGTGAGCATTTGGTCTGGTGATATGGCATTACACGTCGAGAAGAGTATCAGCAAAAACCCAGTATGTGCTGTACCCAGTATGTGGGGCCAGCACATACTGCAATGGAGGCGGAGATAACACCAATGTGCCAGGGGACAGAGACAGAAGCATAATGTGCAGCAGCAACAGCAGTCATTGACCCAGTACGAGAGGCACACGTACTGTACTCCACAAATATACAGAGCGAGGGTAATGTACCTGCAACTGTTGGAGGAGGAGGTTTTCCAACACTATTGGCTGGACAGTAACACCATAACAGAGCTGTGTGGGATACGTAGACCACAGTGGGGGTGAGCTGCTGTAAAGCCCTGAACATGTGTACAGGATCTTCACAGCCTGCTGCATCTTCCCTCTTGGAGGTGCTAGATGGGGGGGGGGGGGGATTCAGGGTAATGGTGGTGCTGGGGCTGAGGATGGAGCTGGAGCTGGAGCTTTCTGCCCCCAAGGATGCTGCTGCTGCAGGTGGTGGGTGTGGCTGGCTGGGTTGGGGAGGCTGCCTGGCTGCTTCCCTCGGCCCCTCCTCCTCAGCTTATTTGGCTGTGAAGAGAGGGACAGTGGGCCAAAAGATGGGTATAACACTGCTTGTAGGAGATGGACAGAGACAACAGACTGGCACACACATTGGCAACAGTGCATGCACACTCCATGGGGCAGCAACATATCCACATATACTAGGCTAGCAATATATCTGCTGTTATCCACAAGTTGAGGCCGTACATGTCATCATTTGCTGTATTTCCTGGGGGGATGTGTACCATGAGATGTGGATGGCTTACCTGAGACTGCTGCCACCTACTCCCTGAGGCACTGGATGAACTCAGGCATCTGCCGCCTCATGGTCCTAAACCAGCACTTCAATGCCTCAAGGGTCTGGTGCACACCAGTCATTATGGGAGAGAGGTATGTGATCAGATCTGCACCCTTTGGTGCCAAAATTGACCCTCCACTGCTACCACTTACACAACTGTTCCTAGGGCCCCTGTCCACCTTTGCAGGAGTTGTGTGTATGTCCAATCACAGTGAGGATTTCAAGATATGTGTCATTACATTGACCTCTGTGTACCCTCTACCAGGGTTCGTCAAAATCCCTGTGTACAACTGGTGTGATATTACTACTCCCTAACCAGGCCATCTACAAGATTTTCACACTGCATCCCAAACCTGGAACATGGGTCGCTTGCCTGCTATATGTTACTGCTCTGTATGGGTCTCTGTAGTGTATGTCACTACATGTGGGGCTTCATTGACACCACCCGGTTGCACTCACTATCATCTCCACATCACCCATATCCCTTCCCAGTCCTCTGGGTATTAGCACACTGTGGCTTCCAGCTTGACCCTGTATATGCTACCTCACATACCTGTCTTTCACCTCTGGACCCCATAGAGCTATCTCCATTCTGCCCCTTCCAAAATGCCCTCAATGCCCCTACTCCATGCTCTGTGTCTTCACTTTCATTACCACATCACTTTTTTCCTACCTCATACCCTAGTCTGTCCCATCCCTTTTCATCCATGCCTCTTTATACTATCCCCCTCACTCTGCTACCCAGTCCCTCCTCTCTTCCACTCTCCCTAACCCCCTTTTCCTCCAGTCTCATCCCCATTCATTCAGTACCTTCCTGTTTTGACCCCACTCTCAACATATATCAATGACCTTGTGGCACCACTCTTGGAGCATGAGGCTATGGTTTGTGTGTAGTGACGTTTGTTGGGTTGCATTTGTGTGATTGTTGCACACAGCCACCTTGTCATGCTGTACATCAGGTTCTATCTCTGGAACATGTGGTGATATGTGGGGAACATTGACTTAGGTGACATCATACTGGAAAATGTCCAGGTGCAGGTGCTTAAGATCTCAGTCTGGTACAGGCAGCAGGGGAATATCCTAGGATGGAGCACCCAGGAATCCTGGGATGGCAGGAAAGTGCATTTTGAACTATATAACCTGGCAGGATTAGTGACCTAACACATGCTATTGACCACAGCGACTGGCATGGAGCATCCACACTGTTTGCATGTGTACTCCCACAGCTAGGCCTGTGCCAGATGCTCATGTCTGATATACTGTTCTGCCCATCTCCCCTTCCTCCCTGGGGCTCAACGTTCCATTGGCTACTCACCTCTGCAGGCAGAGCTGGATCCCCCTCCAAATGGTGTGGCCAGATGCAGGTTGGCCCTGCGGTAGCCCACTTGGGTACAGCACCCCCTCCCATCTGAGGACCATTCTGTCCAGGACCTCTGCCTCTGTGGGGCTAAAGTTGCCTGCTCTCCTTGCCACCATGCTGCTGCTGCTGTGTATCTGCCCAGCCAGAGGGGCCCCTGCACACAATATCATAATGGGTTATGGGCTCTATGGTGGGGGCCTCTGGTATATCGTGCTATCTGCTGTTGGCACATTTTCTATAGTATGTGGCTATTTATTTTATTTATTTAACATTTCTTATATACCGCCTTTCATGATATCAAGACGGTTTACATTGAACAAACTGAAATTACATTGAACAGGGCATTTATGGCACCACTACCCGGGTATGGCAAGATATTGTCCTTGCCTGCCTTTTCATCACTGCGTGGTTATAGCTTCCATCTGAGCCCTGAACTTCTTATCCATGCATTATGCATGTACCTCTGTATTGCACGGGTATGTTAAATATTTATATCCTGCTTTTCACCAGGACAAAGCAGTCAACTGGGGGATACATGACACATATACTAATACTTACAGGGAACATGGGCAATGGAGGGTTAAGTGGCTTGCCCAAGACCACAAGGAGTGCCTATAGAATGAGAAATCCCAGTCCCTCTGGCCTGAGATTGCTGTCCCCAGGTGGGACTTGAACCCCTGGCCCTCGTTGCCTGAAGTATCTTGTCCTAATCACTAGACCACTCCTCCCTTTTATATCAGTGCTTGAATCCTGTCCATGTTCCTGGATTTAGCCATCGGCAGAGGATCTCCCATATCCAGCCATTTTCAAACCTTGCCTGCGTGTCTGGCAGTTTGTGCCCTTTTCTGTGCGGTTATCGAATCCTTCTGTGCTTCTTGCAATATTGGGCCCCTAAAGTGTTATCAAAAACAGCATGGTGGGTGCAGTCAGAGGTTGTCAGCTAATAAGGGAGGAGGGTGGCAATTTATAGGATGAAGGGGGAAACTAGAAATCCTACTATCAGTCCTGGGTGTCAGGGAGTCAGAGCCAAGGAGATCAGGGCAAGTGCTGCATGGTGAGCCTAGAGCAGCGGTTGCATTGTCTTGTAGGGTACTTGCTTACTTCCTGTTTTTTGGGGCAGTCACTATGCTCCCTCAGTCAATGCACTGAGGAGATACATAGGCACCCTCTTTTACCTAAATAAAAATACCCCACAGGCTGTTTGTTTGTCCTCTGACCATGCAGCCACCAGATTCAGCCAATGTATCTCTTAACCAGGCAGCTGGGGACTACACAGGGATGCATCCTACTGGTCAGTCACAGTCAGCAGTCTCCCTAAGGCTATTATATAGACAACAAACAATTAATTGTAGAATTGCCAGTGTTTATGGGGAAAAGTTATACTTGTTCATTGAAGCAAACATCTTTTTGTTTAGTACAAAACAATGGTGTGGCAACATTCCCAAACATGTGTGCCCTAATATTAATGGCAAGACAGCATTCACATGAGCAAAGAGAGCAATCATCAATGTCATTCTAGTTACTTTCAGGGGAAAACTGCAACTGAAAGCCAAAATCAGACAGTATGAACAAACGCTGCTGCATAAAAGAATATTAACGAGGTCATCGTATCCATTATTTACTTCCACTAATTACCGATGGCTCTGATGAGTCAACAAGTTTTTTATTAGCTCATGGATATATATAATATTGTGTCTTCAGTCAGACAGCGTGATGAATACTTTGACATTCATAGGTAGAGAAGCAAAGGTCAGCATACTGAACTAACCTAAGAGATCTGTGACTACACCACAAAAACATCTCAAAAGCTAGTTGCAAATCTATTGCGTAAGTGCAGTGAAGAGAATGCTTGCAGACTGTGTGCTGACCTTTACTGCTAGGTATTTATGGGGATTCACATGGCAAGGGTACCACTTCATTCAATTTTCCCATACATAAAGATGCATAACAAACCGAACAAGCCGAAGAAACCCAATGTGCTAAGCTAAGCTGGATGCAATGATAACATGCATGATAAGATACATGTCATTTGGATTCTTTGCCTTAAGAACTTAATTGTACTTCATGCAATTCTTGAACATAGAAAATCCTTGATCCCAGAAATTCCTTCAGCAGACTCTGAGCTTTGAAATCTGTTTTGGAAAAAAAAAGTTCTTTCTCCTGCTCTTGCCCGAAGAAAGCTGAGTTTACTTTTTTCATTCATTACTGCAGCTAAAGTGTTTTTTGGCACTCAAATTAAAGGCTTCAGAGTTGTTATTCAAAAGGGTTTAGCCAATAAGTAGGACCTGCTAAATGGCTAAACCCAGAGATTCCGATATTCAAGAAGCTGCCGTTGAATATCCCCGCAGAACACAGGAAAGATGTCCAGTTAAATCCAGGATGGTTTGTGGGTGGAGCTCAAATGTTCGCAGCAGCTATCCAGTCAGTGGTGATATTCAGCTGCTAACTGGATAGCTAAACCAATAACTGTCCTATCTTTATGCAGTTTAACTATTCGGTTAGCGGCTGATAATCACCACTGATTGGATAGTTGCAGTTATCACCGGCAAAACCAGATATAGAGCGCTGAATAACCAGTTTTCATTTCAGCGACGGCAGTGAGGTGCTTTTAAAAGTGTATGATCATCACCACTGAATGGAGAATAAAACCAAGGATATTATAATGCCTCTATATCGTTCTATGGTTCGACCACACCTTGAATACTGTATGCAAACTCAACTGGAGTCTAAGGCAAGGCTGGACAGGGAGTCTCTGACAAAACTGTGCTTGTAATTGTAAAGGTTGGAGTTTCTGGCACAGTGTCAATCCTCTCTTCAAATACAAGGCTCAGGATAGTCAAAAATTCTTTGAGGCTGCATTGGAGGGAGTTATCATCTTCCATGGATCAGGAGACCTGTAAAGTCACTTCCTTGAGCAAGGAATAGATAAAGCCCACTCTGATCCCATCAGTGGAGTTCTCATCTGGGTTTGAAACATGTTAAATAAGGTAACAAGGTACTGTAGATTCTGGGGGAAAACCACAGGTAGTTCTGCAGAGAAAATCATGGCTGCAGGCAGAAAATAATCAAAACCAAAATTCAAGGGTTGGTTGGTGCAGGGTTCACACAAAAGAACAAGCAGTAGGTATGGCATACTGTTTTTAGCAGAGAAACTAGAGGCTGGGATTGCCCCACCTGCTTACAAAACAAAAGACAGGTCCTAACGGCGCACAAACTAGACTGAAATTGCCCCAGACTTGCCAAAAAGACATTTCTGCACTGATATGGGCACATAAACCAAACCACCTTACACCCACTTCAAATGGCTATGAATGCTGCAGCTAGAGTCCTTCATGGAGCTTCCCGGAAAGACCATATCTCACCTATTCTAAAACATCTTCATTGGCTCCCAATTCAAAGTAGACTCACTTTCAAAATTTTACTAATTACATTCAAAGCCTTCAAAGAACTCTCATCTTCATCAATATCAGACTTGATCCAAACACCACCCCTCAATAGAGACAGAAGGTCAGTAACACTCAATACTCTGTTAGTCCCTAAATCAATATCACAGTGTACCAAAACTACTTCAGACAGGGCCTTTTTATTCTGTGCACCAAGGTGTTGGAATAGCCTCCCTCAAAACATCCGAGCAATACCAGACCTTTTGCAGTTTCGCAAAGCTTTGAAACACTACCTCTTCCTTTTATCTTATCCAGTAAACAATAAAGACATCTCAACCAACCCACAGACCTTCCACTCATACACATACAATACAGATACCCCACAGACCACATACACACAAAACTGAAGCCATGATGATATTATGACTATGTTTATTAATTATATACCCTGTTATCCGAGTTATATTCTCCTGTTTTCTGTAAACACAAAGTACTGTTGAATTGTGTATCTCACTGTTTTTTGTGAACCGCGCTGATGCCTAATAGTGCGGTATATAAGAGTCTATAAATAAATAAATAATAAAATAAATAAACATCTAAATCACCTCTTATAAAATACCGATGGGTATTAAAGTAAATGCTTTGGCATGATGGCACATGCTTTGGCAGTAGGCATGTACAGGGGCAGAGTTTGAGTGGTTTGTTGGTGGAGTGTGCAGACACACACTCATTCCACCTTACTGCTCCATATGCCTGTAACAAATTTATTTATTTTATTTACATTCTCTTATATACCGTGCTATTCTGCATCAGTGCGGTTTACATTGAACAAACTGAAATTACATTGAACAGGGCATTATAACTTGGAAATAACTATTTTACAGGGAACATGGGCTATGGAGGGTTAAGTGGCTTGCCCAAGACCACAAGGAGCACCTGTGGGATTAGAAACCCCAGTCCTTCCGGCCCAAGGTTGCTGTCCTCTAGTGGGATTTGAACCCCTGACCTTCTGGCCTGAAGTACCTTGCCCCAACCACTAGGCCACTCCTCCACTCCTCCACAAACTACCTGAGTCAGTACATCAGGCTAAACACTCACATCTTTGAGACTGCTTTTGGGACTTGATGCCCTCACTCTCTTGTTCACCACTTATATGTATCTTACCATACTCTAGTCCCCATTTTGGTGATGTTTTTAGTCTCACTTAGTTTGTGAGCTCTGGTGAGTAGGGACTGTCTTACATCTATATGTTCAGCTCTGTGTACGCCTTGCAGAGTTATACACAAGATTAGTATTAATAGTAGTAACATAGGGACCCTTTTACTAAAATCGTTAGGGTGTTATACTTAAAGAGCATTTAGCATGAAAACTAATGTACATTAAGTGTAAAGCCTCTGTGGAAACTGTAGGGGTGTCACCATCATGTTCCTGGTAGTTACCGCAATGGCGCGTACTCTAACATGTGGCGTAATTAGCACGGGTACACCTAATGCCACCCAAAGAGATATCACTAGGTGCAACCACCTTAATTATTACATTGACATTTAGCACCTAATATGTACCCCCACACTGACTGCAATGTGCTCTCCATGCCCATTCCCTGCCCATTCTCTGCTCCTTCAAACGATGGGCAATTAAGGTGTGGTTTAGATGCCAGTCATCAACATGCATTAGCTGTCACCGCAGACCATTGCCACTGACTAAAATGCATGTTGACACTCAGCAGGCTTTAATAAAAGGGCCCCTTAAATTATAATATACGTAATTTATATGTCAGGGCTGGTGTAAATGTGGGTGTGAGATCTGCTGCTTAAGCTCTCTTATAAAGACAAGTAGTCACCTGAAAACACTCTTAAACTAGGAGCTCGTTTACCGATTACCCACCACTAACATAAACCTCCAACTCCCCCAACTCTACCCCTACTTTATAAATGTCAGATTAGTTTCTATATGTAGAAAACATTTTTTAAATGATCCTCCATATCTTTTAACATGTACTATATAGTTTCCCATTCCTTATCTACAGCATGTCATGAAAATATTCACCAGCTTTGATTTCTTTAACCACACCATTTGCCTCTCCTATAACTATAATTTTCTCTTCTATCATTAGTCACACAAATTAGCATTTCTGCTTCACTTTGTCTCCATTTCAGACCTGCTGTATGCTTCCTGCTCCCTTTTCCTCTGCCCTTCAGTAATCACACTGCACTCACACCCCCTCTCTCCAAGCCATCCAGATTCTTTTACCCTTCGATTCTTTCTGATCAAGGTTTAATGCCAAAATGTTGCATCCAATATACAAGGCGATATCTTATCAAGCTTTTACTTATAGTCTGAAAATCAATGCAGCACACAGATTGCTCACCTAAATGAATGTGGGCAACTCTGTTCATGACTGCTCTATTTGAAACTATTAAAAAAGGTCTGCAAATAGGGAGAGGTAAAGAGAAAGAGTGCCCGAGAAGCCTTATAGTCTAGGTAGTCTCTGTTGCTTTTTTAATACTTTGGGGGGTGGGGGGGGTCCCCTTTTGTCTTGTAAATATTGCAAGGGACACATTATACTTGAAAGACATGCACTCCACCTTCTTTTTCCCTCTTAAAATTAGAGCTTATTTGGGTAAATTAAGAGGGAAAAATGTATTATGGAGTTACAATTCCTACAAGGATATTTTATGTGTGTTGAAAAATGTTAATGTTTCAATTAGTTTAAGAAAGTGTAGGCTGCTTTTCTAATTACCTACCAGAGACCTCCAACCTCTCAACCTTATCCATCAGCTTTCAAATGACAAACTATACACTTTGATGCAAACTGAGCTCAACTGACACAAGGAATGATTGGGAGTGGGGGGAACCTTTATTTATTTATTTTATTTAGACAGTTTTGTATACCACCTTATCCTTCAATCAAAGTGGTCAACAAGACATTGGAAGGCATACATTCAACAGAAGGAGATACGATTCACATACGTAAAAAACTATCTACTTATAGGTCTAAATGGGGTGGGCGGTTGGGGCTAAGTGGTGAGGGTCACTTGGGTGGTATCTAGTGCTTGGAAACTTTAGGTGGTTGCTCATAGGCCTCGGTGAAGAGATGGGTCTTGAGAGCTTTGCGGAAGTCCTTCATAACATTTAGGGTCCCTAAGTCCATGGGGAGGGAGTTCCATAATGCAGGCACCAGTAGCGAGGAAGCTCTCTTAGATGTTACTTGCTTAGATTTGTGATAACCTGTAGGTAAGGTGATCCTGTTGTCATTGTTGGTTCTTCTAGGCCTGTTACTGACATCCTTGGTTATTACATCCTGGAGCACATCTGCAGAGCAGTGGTGGAAGATTTTGAAAATTAACATGATAGATATTTGGAAGAAGCCTTATGTACGCTTTCCTGTCAAGGATTTGGAGGCTTGGGAAGTCAGGATGATATAGCCACTTAAATTGGCCTTGACTCTGGACAGCAATAACTGAAGGTTTTACCACCATATAGTAACTGTCATTAAAAGGGATATTCAAGGGTTTAGTATGACCAAATGGAAGATATTCCGTGTGGGCAGATGGGAACATTGGCATGGACACTCTCTTAATACCCTTTGCTGTCCACACAGACCAAATCACAATATTCACCCACTTAATTTATTTGCTCCGTGGATCCTGGAAATTCCAATGTTTCTTCCAGCCTGGGGCTTCAGCCACGTTGCTGCCCTTCTATCAATTTTTCCAAATGTACTGTATGTTTTCTTTCTGTGTAATCGTTCTGTTTCTTCACTGCCCTGATACTTTGACCAGATAGATTCAAGAACAAATACTAACATTTTATTCTATAATGCGCCAGAGCGTGGAAATGCAAAAAAACCTTTCCTCTATAAAAATTACTAGATGTGCTTTTCCTTATAGCCAAAACCACTTTGGAGACTGTGCCATTGTTTTCTCTGGAGATTATGACATTCCTTTATTTAAAACTATTTGGCTAGTACCTACTTTCTAAAAAAACCAATGTCCAATGTGCCATTGTCTGCTACCTTACAGTATATTATTTTCCCTCCTGTTTTTAATTTATACATAAGCAACATATACTGTACACAACCACACATACATGTGGGCACAGGTCCTGTAATCATGATCATATACAGCTTTAGACATAGAGAAGGTAATTTTTTAAAACTGCTTTTCTGTATAAAATGTGGATTTGTGAACTAAAAAGACCTCTTATAAAATTAGGCCATGCCTAAAAGTACACCATGCATGTAGGCACATATTTGCAAACTAGGTGTGCACAGGGGAGGAGTTTCGGTGGAGCATGAGGGAGTCACAATTTATATGTTTATTTGATAACATATGACATATGTATATACTTTACATGCTAAAGTTTATGTCTGCTCACACACAATTTAGGTGCTATTTCTTCAGATTTTACGCTTGTATTTTATAAAACACACAGGGCCCGATTCTAGAAAGGGAATAGCGGAGCAGCATATCCCGCAGGGAGGGGTTGCCCTGCTATACATCCTGGCGGTATTCCACCTGACACCCTCTCTGCACACACAGGCATGACAGGGGAGTGGCATGGAAGGGGTCTGAGCAGGCCCGACCCCAGACGTACAGGGCCGATTCCACACCACTAGCCTCATTAAATATTGATGATGCTACACTTGAAGTAAAAAGCAAAATAAGATACCTAGGAATAGCCCTAGATCAAAATCTTACCCTATCCACCCTTATCAGTAACACAACCAGAGCAATATACAACAAGATAAGGACTCTCCAACACCTAAGACCACTTCTAGAACCCAACGACTTCCACGCATTGCTACAAGTCATGATTTTTCCCTACTTGGACTTCTGTAACAGCATCCTTTAAGGTTTATCAAAGCAAGCAATAAACCAACTTCAGATGGCTCAACATACTGCTGCATGGCTTATCATAGAATAGCAAGATCGGAACACATCACACCAATTTTGAATCAAATATATTGGCTCCCCATAGCAAGTAAAATTAAATTCAAAACCCTAATGATTACCTTCAAAACACTACAAAATTCATCCTCATCATATCTAAAATCCCTAAATTCATAGAATACCAAACAATAGGGATAGGAGAGGATGCACACAAAAGACTCTAAACATGCCCACGGACTTCAGAAAAACTAGCAACTCTACAAGCAGCAGAGCATTCACATTTTATGCTCCAATTATCTGGCACTCCCTCCCAGATACAGCTGACCTCTTGACATTTTGAAAACAACTTCTCACTTATTTACAGAATATTTTGGAACTCAGCTACCCTCCTGGAATATTGACCCAACATAAACTGCAAATACCTGACTAGCATTACATCCCAAAAATTGGATCATCCTGTAACAATAGCTAACACTCAATGATGGAAAATACTGTACATTCATCATCAGTCTCCTCCCAACAATAGCCTGATATCCTGAGTCATTTATAGTTTTGTTACTTTAATTGTTTACATCTCTGGTCTAAAATCATCTTCAATATCTATAGTATTAATCCTATGTTGATTGATTACAATTCTTAATTCTCAATTTATATCAAATCACCTATGTTCAAACTTTGTAGTTGTTACTTATTAATTATTGATTTGTATTACTAATGTTATATTATGCTTTCCTTATGTTATATGTAACATGTTTTAGTTCTCTGTAAACTGCTTTAATTTATTGATAAGGTGGTATAAAAAACATTCAAATAGATTAAATAAATAAAGTGGGCAATCAAATCAACACAGAAGGCTGAAGAAAAGATATCCATATAAAGTTATCTGGAGAATTTTAATCACAGATTGACTAGCAGACTTATCCAGATAATCCCACTAAATATACAGTTCAGTGGCGGTGCAATGATATGAGGCATCCTAAGTGAACTCCTTCCTGGCACCCCGCTCTGCTCCTGCTCCCCCCCCCCCCCACCCCCCATTGCCAATGCTGCCGGCCCTCTCCTGGACCAACATCAGCAGCAATGACTTTAAACATCATCGCAGCACTTACCTAAGCCTTCACCTTTGCGGTGCTGTTCCTGCTTCCGCTCCCATGCAAACAAGAAGTTTGCATCAGAGGAGGCAGAAGTAAGAACAGTAACGCAGCACCAAAAATTTATGTAAGCGCTGAAGGGATGTTTAAAATCATTGTTGCCCCATACAGAGAGATGCGACAGCAGTGGCAGTGGGTCACCCTCGCACCACTGGCGCTCTAGGCAATAGCCTGGTTTTCCCAATAGTAGCGCTAGCCCTCATCCAGTTAAATGCACCTTGAGAACTTTACTAACTTTACTGCTGCACACTAACACTATACCCACATATACATATATAGCTATGGATACACACACATATACTTTGACACAGAACTATTACTAGAAGATTATATAGCAAATAATATATCTTATGTGAGGGGCCTCACCAAAAGCAGGTTCCAACCCTGCTGAGCTTACAAAAGAACTATTAAGACTTACCAAGTTCTGATGTTTTCTTTCACTATTTACTGGTTTGAAGGCTTAAGCAAACCCTACAGGCAGCTGCTGGCAAAGGCTGGACTGTGCAGTAGGAATAAAAGGAAGCTGTCTGACTCAGTCTGCACAAGCCATCAGTGACTGAGTGTGCTGCGTTACCAGGAATTATGGGATGCCTCCTCATGGAGATGATAGGTACTAATAGTAGTAGCAGGATCACAGGCACAGACAGTACTGTGCTGTCTCTTATCATGCATGTTGTATGGGGTGATAATGGAGACCATTTTATGATCAGACCAGGGAACATCAATGGTTTTGGGAGGTGATTTATGTTTATGCTTATTGAATTTGATATACCGCTGAGGAAAATACATCACAGCGGTTTACATAGTAAAACTAGAAAAGGTTGTGAAGAGAAAGGAAGTTACAATATGGGATAGGAAAGCAAGAGATCAGAGTCATACAACAGGACAGAGATGGGGAGAGGAGGGGAGGACAGAGAGGAGTAAGGTCACACAGAGGGATCTGGTAGGTAAAAGGCACGGGCAAAGAGGTGAGTCTTGAGGTTTTTCTTAAAAGTAGGGTGTTCGGACTCAAGTCGGATGGAGGAAGGCAAGGAGTTCCACAGAGCGGGGGCCAGGAAGAAGAACGCGGATGAGCGGGTGGACTGAAGATGAGCAGAGGAGGGTGAGGGAAGATGGAGGCGGTTAAGGTGGAGAGATCGGAGAGAGCGGGTGGGGGCATGCATGTGTACAAGATTGGACAAATACTGAGGTGTATGAGTGTGAAGGACCCGGTGGAGGAGTAACAAAATTGTATAGTGAATACGGAATTTGATGGGTAACCAGTGGAGATGGATGAGAAGAGGTGTGACGTGAGGCCTTTAAGAATGCTTTGTGGTGGGAAGATCATGTCTAGGGTGCTTCCTTTGCCATGAGTAGGCTGATTGATGAACTGTGCATAGTCGAGGGCTTCTATAGCCCAAGCTCTTGAGTTGCTTGTTGCTGTGGATGCGAGGTTAAGTTCTCCTAGGAGCATAAGGTAGTTTGCTTGTGACCTGTAGTTGCATAGTGCTTCCAGTAGTGTGTCCAGCTGATTTGGGCTAGCACTTGGAGATCTGTAGGCGAGGAGGATGGTTATGTTGCCTTTAGTTATTGTTTTGGAGTCCAGTCCCTTGTTTGAGGTCTCAGTAAGGGTGCAGAAGTTGAGGTTTTTCCTTACTAGAATGAACGCACCTCTCCTCGACATTGTGCTCTTGGGGAACTGAAAAGATGGTAGTCATGTGGTGTAAGTTGGTTCAATTATCTCAGTGAACCATGCTTCCATGACGTTAAGGATACCTATGTCTGTGAGTTGGATCTTATTTCTTGCAGATCGAGCATTGAGTAGGGTGCATAGCTGAGAAGTTTTGTTTGTGTGCTTTTGTAGTGGTGATATATTTGTAGGTGTCTGTGTTTTGATTTGGATGATGTGGTGTGCATGTCTGGGTCTGTTTCTTTGAAAAGTGGGGGTTCTTATGATTAGTGGGTATATGATGGGTATGTAGGCAGGGGGAGAGGTTAGTGCGGTAGTGGATGTGAGAATTGCCGTGAGGCAGAGAGTTAGGAGGATGGCTAGTGGAGTCATTGGAGAGGAGAGGGTCTTTTGTGCTCTATTGTGTTGGCAGTCCTGGTTATAGGTGCTGTATGGTGTGTCAGATAGACTTTACTGGGCTTTGGTCTTGATGCAGTGGGGAGTGGGGATGGTCCTGTGGCTTTACTGGTGTTTAAGTGGCTTTCAGGTTGCAGTAGCATAAGTGACAGTTCTTTAAGACACCGTTTAGTCTTGCTTAACATTAGTCCACACCTAAGGGCCATGCCAAAGGACCCTCTGGTGAGGTCCTCAGGTGCGGACCAACCAGGCATACCTGTAGCGCTTGCGATTTCAAGTTTCTTTGTTGGGTGCTGGTAGGCTGGCTGCAGGAGGGGAGAGGAACTCACTCCCTGGACAATCAGCAGTCCTGGCCCTGGTGTTCCTGCACCTGTGGCACTTGCAATTTCAAGTTTCTTGCTGGACACTGGTAGGCTGGCTGCAAAAGTGAGGAGGAGTTCACTCCCTCGCTCCCTAGATGATCGGCAGACCTGGCCTTCCAGTTAGGAGGCAAAAGACCTGCAAAGTTGTTTTAAATAGGTGTTAAAGCCAAGTAACCAATCAAAGGGGAAATTTGAAAGGCTCCCTCTATCAAACCAAGGGCTGTGTGAATAACCCAGGAATTTTTTAAGAGATTACCTTAGAAGCACAGGTCAGGGACCTGTATAGCAAGCCAGCTTTTACTAAGTGTTCTTTCCCTCCTATCCACCCCAGGCATAATCTTACCTTTATAGGCTCTTAAACCTATTAAAGAGGAAGAGGTGATCAAATTCAATTTCTGGTTCAGCTGCTTATCCTTACCAGGAATAGATTAATTAAGACCCTGAAATTAAATTACCTCATATACTTGTGGATAAGCCTATCCACAGATAAGACGACCCTTGAATTTTTAACCAAAATACCATGAAAAATGTGTCACCCGAAGACAAGCCAAATGTGAAAAATTAAAATGAAATTGGTTCTGGAAAACATAAGCTTATTAATATGATAAAAACAAACTCCTTCAGAATTTATTGAAAGTTCTTACAAAAATTATCTAAATCTTTCAAAATTCTACTCTTCGTCTGATTTTCCAAAAAGACGTTCAGAGTCTTCCCTTGTAATACCATCAGTGTAGAAGCCATCATCGCTATCTTCCTCATCTTCATCTTCGTCAGTGGCATCTGCTCCATTGTCTTCATATATTGCATCATCCTCTGTTCCATCCATGGCATTGCTGCTGCCACACTTCAGAAACGAATGGTGAACCATTTCCATAGAGATATCTTCCCATGCATTGTTTACCCATTTTGCTATCACCTGTAGACCTGGTTTTTTTAGATTACCCCCCTTTGTTAACTCAACCTTGCCAGATATCATCCATTCCTGCCACATTTTTCTGACTCTGTATTTAAACAGCTTGTTTAAACACACATCAAGTGGCTGCAGCATTGATGTTAGGATGCCTGGTATAACAGCCATACTCGTCTTTAATGACCTCACTTTATGCTTGATATTTTCCATGATATGAGCACTGAACATGTCCCAGATGAGAAGGGAAGGTTTCTTCTTGAGGACAGCACCAGGCCGTTTATCCCAAATGCCCTCATGCCATAATCTTGTACTGTCCTCATCCATCCATCCCTTTTCATAGCAACGGACACTTACCCCCCTTGGAAATTTTGCTTGTTCTGGGAGTTTTTTCTGCTTAAAAATAATTACTGGATGTAACTTAGTTCTGTTCACTAAACATGAAAGAACCAGACTGAAGTGATTATTTCATTTCCCGTTGACCTTATGAAAAACTTTTTTTCAACAATAGTGAGGCATCAAATGTCATCAGGAGTGGCCTAGTGGTTAGGACAAGGTACCTCAGGCTGGAGGGCTAGGGGTTCAATTCCCACTTGGGGACAATAATCTCTGGCCGAAGTGACTGGGCTTTCTAGTCCTATAGGCACTCCTTGTGGCCTTGGGCAAGCCACTTAACCCTCCATTGCCTCAGATACACATAGGGGCATGTTTACTAAACTGCGGTAATGTCATTCACGTTAGGTTCCACGGTAAAGGTACAGATACCCATATAAAGGTGTGGGCGGTGCATAATCACAGCAAGCTGCGTGTTACAGGGTGCCCTGGGCTAATGCACGTTACAAAGTGCCATACAAGGTACTTAGCATAAGGTGCCCTACAAAGTGCTGAAACCTAAGGTGCTCCAGGTCCAGATGCCACAATGATGCTAAGGTGGCCCAAGATATGGTGCCGTAGGGGCAGTAAGGTGGCCCAAGTTGACAAGCATGAAATGTAAGGCTGAAATCCAAATGTAACCCTAACACTGCACCGAACACCAAGCAAAGGCAATGGACAAGTGATGGAAGGAGAGGTGGGAGCTGATGGACCCACCAAGCCTGCATGCAGCTTATGTGGCAGCCGGTAAAGTGGACAAACATATTGGAGGCAGCTGTACAGATGCACAGGATGTTGGCAATGTAAACTGCTACAATGACAGTGGGTGGCAGAGGATGGGGATACGTGTCCACCAGTGGAGGTAGAGGTGGCAAGACAAGTACAATGATAGGAAGACAAGAGGAGTAGTAGTGCTATGCAGAACAGACACAAGAGAGGCAAGCATGAAGAGCCACAATGCAGAAAAGGGTACCAGCGCAGGACATGGGGTAGAAGCCTGCACATCAAGACAGGTTGCCACGCAGATAGACGGACAGAAGGATGGTTGGCAACTGTGATGAGGGTACTATGGGCTGGCAGCATAGATTTGCAGAGATATGACTGTCCAAAGGAATGACAAGTAGTTGTATAGGGCAGGCATAAAAAATGAGAACAAACAGAAATCAAACCCGTGACCAGTGGGCAGAATATCAGTGCACAAACCAGCAGGCTACACCACCATGTTGAGTTCCACAGCAATGTCTGCATACAAGAACACTGTAGGACACCACACAAAATGCCTGTTGTGTGCCAGGATAGGGCAACCCCTCCAGCACCCATGATGCAACACAAATGCAGAACAGACGTCCACAGCTGATATTGAAGTCTGTAAGTGGGACAAGAGACACAGATAAACATATGCACACACACACCATGAAATGGAATGCCATGAACATAGCATGCCAAGGAGCAATGATCCAAAATAGAAAGGGTGTCAGGGGCCTGCAGAGGGGACAGCCGTGTGCATGGTCAGTGGACCAGGGCAAAACGGGGAACAGAACCAAAAAGGAGCACATGAGAACCGAACCTGCACACCATCATGTCCAACACCAACAGCACTACCAACCCCCCAAGCCAACTGCTCACTTGGACAGCATAATGATAAGGACCATATGTAACAGCTAATATGTGAGAGACAGGCTGCATAGAGGGCACACTGTGGTGCACAGTGAAGAGAAGGGAGGGTGTGCGGAGAGGTGACGAAGCTGCAGCCACTGCATGGTAAGGTTAGCAGAACACAAGAAAAGAAGAGGAATAGAACATGCTGGAATCAAACCCACAACCTATGGTGGCCCAATGCATGTCTCTAACCACTATCCCAAACAACCACAGCAACTACAATGTTAATATGTACCACCAAATGGAATGTGTGTATGTAAAGTCATAGCACCATGTGAGGTGGCAGATGGCTGGCACACAGACAACTGCCAGTGGTCCAGGATGGTCAGTGTGGTGATGCAGCAGCAGAGACAAATGTCTGTCCAACATGTCACACCAAAGCCACTGGTTCATCAACAGATGATGAGCAGGACAGATCATGTCCAGGAGATGCATGGTGTGCACATGTACACAGTAGGTGCTGCATGTGGTGGACCAAACACACAGGAGTCATGAAATGTCCACAAAGGCATACGTGCCTGGTAATACAGGACACACAAGCCAGGAAAAGCATACAAAGCTAGATGTCTGCTAGTCTACCTACATATGTATGTAATGGCTGTCAGAGACTGGCCATGATATCAAGCAAAACAGTGTACATGGCAACATAATCCTCATAATGTACATCAAATGGTGACAATGATTAACTGGACCCCATCAGAGCAATGCAGGGAATGTGGCCTGACAAATGCTACATTGGGAATCAAACCCTGGTTGCCAGGTACCCAGACCAGTGTGAGAACCATAGTGCCACAGCAAGACATAAACATCTCTGTAGTGGATGATATGTAGACAAGGAGGCAGGCGCATATCCAATCTGTCCCACAGCCACTGCCAGCACCAGTGCCAATGAACACCAATGCCAGCTATGTCCGACACACACATCCCAGGTGGGGATGTAGAGGCACCAACCTGGGCATGCATGTGCCCAAGTCGTAGAGATGCCCACCCACAAGAAGCCACAATGTCCCAAGATAGACGACATCCAACTGTACAGGCACATGGGAGCGATGAATGCACCTGTGTTAAAATGGAATACTTATGTGGCCAACAGTGATACCATCTGTGTGCAGGAATGCAGCAACACAACATCCAACACACCACACACATGTTGTGTATGATAGAACATACACATTGGGCAATGACCTGAAAGGTCAACTGGCGACACAGTGATGTGAGTGAACCAGTTGGCAGTGACGTATGTTATCTGCATCATCATGGGAATAGCACAGGAACACACAACTGACAGGGGGCACAGTCCAGGCAGGTGCATCAAGCTGCCTACCCAACCAGAAGGTGATAAAGTTGGAACGGAGGATACCTAGATGCAATGTCATGCTGCCATACAGTAATGTAGATCTGCAGTGCACAGGCAAATGCAGAAACATTAACAAACTGTCATGTCTCAATGCCCCAGCACCACCCCTCAACTCTGTAGACCATATGTGTGTGTATCAGTAGGTCATACAGCAGTCAAGATGGCCAGTCAAATGTCTGCAGACATCAGGCGCATGTACAGAAACACCTTTAATGCCCAAATGGGAGCAAAAACATTTACACAAGGCCAATAGAGCACATGGAAACAGGTAGGAGATGCACATGTTGCCAAAGAACAAACAAAACCGAACCTCACAGACATAGAGGTAGCACCATGCAGAAGGCCTGCTGCAATGGGTGTCGTGGATACAGAAGCATCACATATATGCCAATGAACAGGGAATTCACAACCTAAGGCAGAAAAAAGATACACCCACCGCCCCACAGCTAAGGTAATGGTGCAATGTGAGTGGCACAATGCCATGTCATAAGGAGGTTCGGGCACACATGCATTGATTGGTAGGTAAATCAATGTACAGCGGCACATCTGTAGAGGAACCACACACAATAACATGTATGTGGAGGTAGAACGAAAGGACTACAATGATGCACTAACCCACACAGAATCCACGTAGGCACATGCACCATTGCAAAACTGGAATCAGGCAGATGCACATGCACTGTGTACATTGAATCATGACAGAGTGCTGCCCCATATGAACTGTAACACCCCCTGCGAGGGTCAAACAGCAATCACAGATGGTGGCATGCATCACAGTGGTGTGGTGGCAAACAGTTTGTCATGTTCAAGTATAAAGTAGCCAGACATAGAAACAGGGCCTACAGAATATCCCTCCTGTGGCACATACGTGGCTGCATGCAACTGTTCACCCAAACATATGTGGATATACTGCACTGCAGGTCACACACATGGCCCACACACATCAACACATTGTCAGATAGATGTACAACATACAGCGAGAATGTGACATCCTGCTGTACATGTATGGACCAGTATACATTGTCCACAGTGAAAATGCCGTCTGCAACCACACATGTCCCATTACGGCTGTCACAGATCCATGGGCATGCAAGGTCACGTGTGACAACTCAGTGTGTCACAGTAATGCAGAGTGTTCTGTGTGTCCACAGCGATGACCACAACACACGGCCAGAGCATGGCAGCAACGTTGTGTTAGTCATCCCTGTTCTGCACAAAGTATCAGTCAAACAACAATGTCCATCATAGGCATGTGTCCCACTTGCTGAGGCCCATCACCCAATGGCACCATCCCCCAGGGATCGTTGCATGGAGGTGCTCTGTCCACCAATGGTACCATGATGGGTATGCCAGTTACAGTGTAGTCGATGTGCTGTGTGTGTTCGCTGTGCCCTGTGATAGAAGAAGGAAAAACAGGTCATGGTATGCTGTACACAAGATAAGGTCACAATACAGAGAGAGAAACCACAATATGTACATGAGACCTCAGACATGCAAACAGGACACAATCACAACACAGAGCACAGTGCATGTTGCCCATAGCTGAAGATGGCACGGCTGACCAGGTTGCCATCTCGACATGGCCATGTCTATGGCCATGTAACACAGGCTGCCCAGTGGGCCACAGCATGCCCAGCAGTGTTGGTGCACACAGATCTCACAGAGGTCCACAACAAAACAAACAGCCCAAAAGAAACATGTGACGTGTGATGTGAGTCACAACAGATCAAACATGCAACATACCGTCTGTGTGCAGTAGGTGTCCGATAGGGACTGTCTGAGGCAGGCAAAGGGGTCACAGTAAAGGCAGAGTATGTTACTGAAATGCATGGAATCACCATGTCCGCATGTCAATGCCACATGTCCAAGGTCTTGCGAGATGCATGAAACAGAATCGTTGATGCATAGTGCACTGGCAGCAAACAGGAGACAGGTCAGTCAAAAACATAGAAGACATGCATAAATACGTGCGCACAATGTACACAAGGGCACTAGACAACCCAGTCACTTCTTTAACCTTCCCAACCACCGCAAGCACTGAAATGTCTTTCAAACAGTACGTAACTCAACCGTGGTAAAAAAACTAGCGATTGCTCATGCAGGAATCACTGCTCCGCATCGTATATTCTGCTTCATTGGAAATGAAGGTTAAAGAAGTGGTTAAGCCTGCCCCTGAAGAAGGCAACGAAACACGACCTGTGTCGGGCCATAGGCTTTTCTCCTAATAAAGAGTACCCTCCTACTGCTGTCCACATTTTTGACTGGGTTGTCTGTTGGCACATGGATTCGTGTGATTGGTTGGCACTTGGCACAAGGGCACCAGCACAGGGTTAGAGATAGAGCAGTAAGCACCACCGCACAAGTGTCCAGGCACATCCCATCACCAGACAACGCTCAAGGGTAGCAGAGTGTGCCATCACATAGACACGTCCCAAAAACACAGACACACACACACACAGTGAGACAAGGAGAGCATGCCGCCAGTAGCATATGGCCCCTGTGAGCATAAGCTGAGACCAGTGGAGGCAAGCATCACAGTCCATGCAAGGAGACACTAATGTTGTATAATGGCACAATACTAGGGAAGGGTGTATATGCCGACCGATACCACCACACTCTGCGCCTGCAGACACACACAGCTCCATCACAGTTGCCACAAATACAGTTTTGAAAACCCAGAACGTGACATGGTTGCCAAACGGAACATGTGGGGTAGCGAGGTACAGGCCAAAGTGGTGCACAACAACATATGTGCAGTGGACTGAGAACCACAGAAATGTGCTATGCTGCAGTGCCCCTACAGTACGGGTCCTGCTATGTCCACCCAACATAGTCACCTGCAGGTTGAATGGCATACACACAGGTACCACTACACCGCAGTGACGGCCAGAAACATAGGCTACTCCTGGGGATGCAAAGACAGAAGGGAAACATACATATGTCCAGAGAGAGCCCAGAAACATACACGTAGACAAATATGCATATCACCACATATGCAGGACTTACATGAGAACAGATCCTCGATCAGACGTTGCCTGACTGCCGTCCCCACATGTGTGTCCCCATGGCCAAGTACAGGAGGGCACCGCGGATCCTCCTCCAGATCCTCATTAATGTTGACCCAGATATTGTGCCTGAGTGCAATGTTGTGTAGGATGCAACGGGCCAGAATGATCTGTGCCACAGTCACGGGTTTGTATTGTAAGGCCCCACCGGTCCTATCCAGATACCTGAAGTGACTCTTCAGAACGCCAAAGGTGCGCTCGATGACTGAGTGGCTGGAGGCATGGGCCTCATTGTACCTCCTCTCTGCATGTGTCCATGGAAGACACACAGGAGTCAGCAACCAGGCATGACAGCCATATCCCGTATCACCTGCAGACAGAAATGTGGTAAGGTCAATCATGAGCTGGTGGGTAGACAAATGCGCACAAGCATCTAGGTGCGAAAGGTCAACAGATATATGACAACACACACAGATGACGTCACATAATGGCACATGGCAGCTGTGCGCCAGCGTTTGGGGGTGTGAGATACAGGACACTGGGGAGGGGCAATGAGGGCAGCACACATCAACTGTAACCAGACCAATCACATCACCAACCACCTGTAGCCAAAGCCACGAGTGGCATCCCTGAATGCAGCAGGTGGACACATTTAATTAATTTAATTTAATTTAATTAACAGTTTCTTATATACCGCACCTTCCAGTGATCAAGTGCGGTTTACATAGAACAACATGGAACAGGCCAATGGCTGTTTTTACAGTGAACATCTTAAAACTATAACAACTCATTACATGAAACAACTGGGAACTATGTACAGAGATCAACCTTAGAACTATTTACAGTTGTAAGTAAGTCGTACATGAATCATAATGTATAAGTTTTAGTGTCTCACATGGCAATGTACCAGGAATGGGGCAGAGATCAGCATGCGTGCAAGAATGTGATGGCCATGGCACAGTGCACACACACATGCTGTCACAGTAACATATACAGTAGAGGTGTAGCCAAGATGGCTGAAACTGCACATCAACACTGCCCAATACAGAGCAGACATGTGGGATGCAACGTGGCACCACAATGCCAGCCATGTAATGGTACAGATGAGGTCAACAGAGATTGGCCCCCCAACACACAGTACAGCAGGAAAATGAATATGTGAGCCAACCCAGCCCCCCCCCCCCGGTAGCACACACACACTTTGCAGACAGAGCCAACTAGGGATACATAACCAAGACAGACACATGTGCATTTGCATATGTTTGTGAGCCGAGGCCATGCACCTTAGGCGTTAGCAACCAATCTGTGTCACACACCACCATGGAGTAACACACCAAAAGACATGTGCAATACAGCAGCGGAACCTGGGAACAGTGTTACCCACAAGTGTGCCGGGACACACAGATGAGCAATGATGCACATATGGCAGATATAGTTAAGTATAGAAACACACAAACATATGTGTCCATGTCCCCAGTGACAGTGACATGGCATGCTGGAGGACACTGCCCCACACAATGTCAGAGCTGCACAACCACAATGCAGGGAGAGACATGCAGGGGTCATAGTCGGCAATGGGACCATGTATAACAGACAGAAGATATGCAGTGATATGCCACAGCATGACGGACTGTGTCTGTAATGTGTTCTGAAAAGACATCTAAGATGCAGCACGCCAGGTCATGTGTGTCGCAGGGGATATGCAGTCAGAAGGCCCGAATGGAACACCAAAGGTGACCCTGTCCCACCTGTGAGAGGTGCAGTGCCCCCAGGACACAGAGACAACATGTGCATGTTAGAGATGGTTAATACCCACCCAGCAGGACACAGTCCCCATATTGTTCGGCTTCAAATTGTCCAAATAGTGCTGAGTGATGCAGGATATGGGAGTCATGGGCGGACCCTGGGAACCGGGGAACCACATTCAGAATATGCATAGCTGCATCACAAACAACCTGAACATTCAGGGAATGGTAGTGTTTGTGGTTGCGGAATGCCACCTCCCTGTCTCTTGGCGGGACCAGGGCAATATGTGTGCAATCAATAGCTCCCATCACGTGTAGTATCCCTGCAATCCGCTGGAATGCCTGGTCCACTGTTAAAAATTGTAATGTAATTCCTAACCCTGCTGACCATGGCCCGCAGCACCTGATGGAGACCGCATGAGAAGGTGGGCCTGCTCATCCCCCCCCCCCACTGCGGCCACCGAGGATTGGAAACAGCCAGAGGCAAAGAAATGTAGGGTAGTCAGGAGCTTGGCCAATCCCGGTATGGCATGTGACCGGGCAGTTCGGGGCTCGAGGTCAGGTCTTAAATCCTCATAGAGCTCCCTAATAGCCCTTGTGCTCATATGGTAGAGGGAGATGACCTGGTCCTCATGCATGTCCTGAAGCATGGGCCTGGGCATGTAGAGGCGAGGCAGGTGAGGGCATGCCTCCGCATGCCTACTGTACGATGCCGTGCTAGACATACCTCGGCCTGTGGAGCCTCCACAGATGCAGGTCTGTGTTGCTGCGGGACTGCACCCATACCCACAGCCCCAAGGACACCATCTCCCTCATCAGGCAACCACAGCTCCTCGAAGTCAATCAATGCCACCACTGCACAACCCACATGGTCAGTGTGAGCCATCATGGACAACAGCCTGAGTGATGCAGGGAGCTAAATATGGCATGGGGTGTGGCAACTAATCAGAACAAGCATAACACAGCTTCAGATGCAACAATGCACACTAGCAACAGTGTTGCAAACCGCACAGTGCATACAGAAGCGGAACGCCATAGTGCACACAGCAGCGCGCGTACCACAACACACAGATGCACCTTGTGATTGGGTCTGAGTAGTGCGCGTAGGAGGGGGAGGGGCACACAGTGTGTCCCCACGCACGTAGAGATTACATAATGTGCACTTGCACAACATACGTGTAGATGCAATGCATGGGGTACCTACGCATGGCGGAGAGTGCCGTAGCTAAGGCCTAGCACACAGAGCAACATTACATACCAGAAATGGCAGATCTGTGGCACCAAATACAGAAGAGGACACAGCACCTGTGGATGTAGGGGCAGACAATGAGGAGGTCCGAACGTACAGAACGTTAAGTGCACAGATGCGTAATGGTGTAGCACACATAGGAACATGCGTTATGCTCAACATGCATGTTGAGTGCATGTATGGCGCAGAGCAACGTGTGAAGGGGCAGGACCTGCACAGCACACCATGACACATGTGCGAGCCTGGTCCCCACATGCATATGGAGCATATGATGTGCACCAGCCCCTGTAGGTGGCACAGAGGCAACGCATGGCTGTGCATGAAATGTGTCCTGGGTAGCAGATAACGCATTCTGCACATGCGTAGGAATGCACATTGCACAGTCTGAATGCCTGATGGACCACATCCTGCGTATGTAAAGGGGCACACCAAGTCATCAATGGCAAGGGTGGTACATGATGGCACAGCATGCAGCAGGTGATTTGGCCATGGACGCCATGACCAGCCAGCAGTCAGCAGTGTCCCCTGCCGAGGAGGAGCCTGAGGAGGGCGAGGCAGGTCCATCCAGCCACAACCAGGAGACACAGGAACAGTGTGGAGGTGTGGCAGGTGGAAAGTGCCACCACAGGCCAGTGCCTGATGATGCCAGGAGGAGGGCAGCCTGCTACACTCAGGAGGAGAATGACCTCCTCCTGACAGCCATCCTGGAGCGGTATAAGGTGCTATTTGGGTGGCTCAGCAGCACCACCTCCATTGGCCAATGCAACATCGCATGGGAGGAGGTCACAACAGCAGTGGCTATGGCACGGGGCCCCAGCCGTGACACCGAGAGCATAAGGAAGTGCTACCGGGTCATCAACTGCTCAGTCCGGGCGTGCACCAGGATGGAGAGGCACCACGCTCATGCGACAGGAGGGGGTGCACCACTTTGAGCCATATTGTCACTGCTGGAGCAGCAGCTGGCTGACAGACTGGGGCCCATCTACCTCCATGGCCTGCCACCCGAGCTGGACACAGTGGACCCATGTGCAGGTGGGACAGAGGAATGTGCTCTAGGGAGAGCCAACACGTGGGGGTTGGGGGGAGGCTGGGGACAGGTCAGAGCCATAGGACCAAGCACGGACAGGGTACCAAGGGGTATAATGTGGCCAACAGTGACAGGAGCAGCAGAGAGGCCATGGGTAATGGGGACAGGGAAGCCCCATGTGGCACATTTGAGACAGCTCACCGGGGACCTGTGACAGTGATGCAGCAGCTGAAGGTGGCTGGCACTCACTGGGCCCCTCTGGAACCAGGGGGCCATGGGAGGGTGACATGACAATGGTATACATAGGTGAGGGTGGGTAGGCATGAGGCTGCAGGTGCAGAGGGGGATAGGCAGGGGCAGGGATCAGTGGCCACCAATGCAGGTTGGAGCCACAGTGGAGGGGTTGGGAGGGCAGCATAGGGCCCGGTAATGTAGAGGGTGTGGGCGGTGGTGTCCCCCTGCATCCACATGCGCGGTGTGTGGTGGTGGGATGGCAGCAATGTGCAACGGCAATCAATGGGGTGGTTGGCCCAAGGTGGGTAAGGTGGGGGGCAAGGGGGATGTGGGGCATCCCCGGATGCCAGACATGGGGCAAGCCACCATGCAGGGGGTGGTGTGGGTGTGGAGCCCGGCGTGGCCAGGGCATTCCTGTGTGGCACACACACATCCATGCACCTGCACTGCACAGCCACCCAATGTCGAACGGTGGTCATGGTGCCAGGGCCTCATGTTGTCCTGTGGCATTCACCCCAGCATACATATCCCTGCCACCACAGGGCGCACTTGTCCCAGGCAACGGTGGCCCGCCAACCCCAGGAGCACCCCAGAAGTCCCACCCGTTGACGCAGGCCGTACACAGTTGCACGCACACACAGCCACCAGTGAGGAGCCGCTGACACCGGGGACACATACAACCAATGGTGCACCACACGACCCTGCTTTGGAACAGTCCCAGGCCATATGTACACAGCCAGAGACTACCCCAATTGCCCTAAGTATCCCACAGCCCACATTGCCTGGCAGGCCACTATGGGACAGGTACATGTACATGGCTGGCCAGGCACAGCACACCTGAGCTGTGTACCCTTACCCTCCACAGGTGACATACATGCCATGGAGGTGGTGGTGGGGGTGGAGCCCCCAGGGTCCAGACCATGTCCCCCGTCCGAGGCAGCAACAGATGTGGAGGTGCCCGAGGAGGACGAGGCAGCACTGGAGGCAGAGGGGGAAGCAGCACACCACCTTTCAGATGACGGTGGGGCAGCTGACAAGGCAGGCAATGACAACATCACAGCAGAGGCTGCAGCTCGGGGCGTTGCCAGCCACAAGCTCTGGGTCCTGCACAACGGCCCGCACAAGCAGCCATCCACCAGGTCATCGGGGAGATGCGTTCCCACTCTGAAGCAGCACATGTGGATGCAGAGGGTGAGTGTCCGACCTGTCTGGCCAGCTGTTGCATGTATACAGGTGGAATGTGCAACCCATGTCTCATGGCTCGCACCGTGTCTCACCCACAGGCATACAGATGGCATTGCAGGAGGTGGCGGTAGAACAGCATTGCCTCTGGCTTGAGGCTCGATGCCAACGGCTGGTGCTGGGTGGTCTCCTCCATGAGGTGTGGGCCCTGAACGAGATGGCTGGGTCGATGGCACCTAGCATGACCAGGATGGTGTCGGTGCACAAGGCCATGTTGGCACACATGGGTCAGCCAGTGGTAGCAGCACTAGCGGAAGCAGCAGAACCCGCCCCACGGGGTGCACGGGGATGTGGCCAGCATGGCAGAGGATGCAGGGGAAGGGTGTAGGTGCAGGGAGGTGAGGTGCGCACAATAAATCATGTATGCACTGTTGTGCCCTGTGGCTATGTGTTCATTCTTTCAGCTGACTGCCCCATGTCTCCTCTGTCACACATGTGGTTGCCCTGGGCACATGCCCCTCGCCCTTCCCTGCTCAGGGTGCCCCCTCCCCTAACCATCCCTGCTGGTCACAACCTGTGTCACCCCTGCCACCCCCTGCCACCCCCACACTGATATCCCTCACCCAGAAGGGCCATTCCTGCCACCCCATCTTCCCCTGTGCCCTTCCTCCCCTGGTCCCCTCCCCTGGGACACAGTCCTGTCGTGCCCATCCCACCCTCCCCCGCCATATCAGTGCTACAACCCACACACAGGTCCCCGTCCTGGATACCCTGTGACCCGCTCATGTGTATTCACGTCCCCTGCCATTGGCAATGTAACTGGGCCACGGCACAGCCCCCACCCCCTGGCACCCCTGCACCCCCCACCCTCACCTTCTCCACCACCCCCACTGTACTCATCACCCCTGGGTTCACCCTGGCCCATTCTGTTACCGTAGATACCCCCGCCAGGCAGGGCATCTGTGGCAGTGCTGTCCCTGTCAGTCTGATCCGCCCCATGCCTGTCTGTTCCACCGTCACTACCGTTTCCGCATGCACCGTACTGAATAGAACCTGTGTCCGTACCGTGGCAACTCTGCTGCTGGAACCCCATGCACATTGCACCCCGCCTACCAATCTGTCCCTGCCTTACAGTCATCCCACCCACACCCGTCCTCACCCTCCATCCCTGCCCCAGCACCAATGGCATACTGGACTGTATGCAGAGTCCCCTGCCATTGCCCCCTCATGCCACCCCCTCACCACCCTCCCCACCAGCCCCCCACCCCTCTCCCTGCCCGCTCATCCCATACCCATCATTGGTCCAACCCAGGTCATGTCCCCATCTATACCCTCTGGGGTCTGTGCCCACACCCGCACCATTGTCCCTACCCCTACCCACTGATGATTGGGCCGTCCCCTTGCCCCATCCCCAGCAGCTGTTCCATCCTCACCACCGGAATACCCCCTGGTATTGGCCCCCCTCTGGGGGACACACAGGGACATGTCCACACCTGGCAATCACACCCCACTGCCATGTTGTGATAAGAGACACAGGGACGTGGTGATCGTGGCAACAACATGTGTTTATTTCTATTGGGGGGTTGCATATACTTGCAGTGGGCTTCCGAGGGCCCCAGCCCTGCTGCCTCCAACCCCGCCGGGGTTGTCAGACTCGGGGCACAGGACACCAGAGGGCAGGGGTGACATGTGTCTGGCTGGCACTCACACCCCCTGGGGGCCTCCCTGGCTGGGTGGCTGGTCAGCTGCACCTACTGTGAGTATGTCACACTGCATGCACAGCTGGTCAGCCAACATGCCCATGGTCACTGCCATCTTCCCCACAGCTTGGTTCTGCTCCCTGTAAAAGGGGGTGCTTATTATGAAAGCTACACCACCTTTTGCAAAGATCCAGACTATCTATGCCGCAATGGATTGTGGTAATAGTAGTCTAGCTGTATAGTGTTTGCCTTTGAGGTAAATAAGAATGTAGTAGTTGAGTGGAGTATAAGGCAAAATAGAGTTTATTTATGGGGTAAATTATTCCACACACAGATTATACTTGGTAAAACCTTCAGGATAACTTTTCCAGGTTTTGTAATCAAAGCAAAGAACACAACTGAAAGTTCCAAGCAAATAGCTTGTAGAATCTTTTCAAGCAACAGAAAAACACTTCCCTTCAGTCACTGCCGACAACTGCTCAGCAGTGCTGGAGAATAAACCCAAAAGGAAAAACTTCTTACAAACAGCGTTCTTCTTTCACATTCAAAGCAGCTCTTTATACAACATGTGCATGGCTTGAGCAATGCTCTACTCTATCATCAGGTGGATAACAAGCTTTAATCAATAGCTGGTTTCCTCCTCTGTACACGTGTTTTCATTTCCATTCCCCAAAAGCCTCTTTCTTTCCATATAAAACGTTCTGGGGAGCCAGTAATTAGAACATTTCCTTTTGATGGCTTTAATCCTACTTTGAGGATTTCTTTAGGCTATCAATCTTACACAAAGAACAGTTCATGCAAAAATCATCTCCCTCAGGACTTGTACCTTGTTCCTCCAATTGCATAGGCTCAATCTCAATATCTGGCATAGAGGGCTTCAATAACTGGCCTCTAGTGGGAGAGACACTGTTTCCCAACAGTTTGCATTGCTCCAGGTTAGTTAAAGGATCAAAGTTCATACCTGAGTCACAACTGTCCTTGGGCTGTCTCCTTAGGTATCCTGGCCAGTAAGCATGGGTGCTTCTGTGGCCTGTCCTCCAGTCGGTATCACTGGACCTCAGGGCATCGGCTCCATACCTCTTCCCATAAGACTTTGTGTTCCTTTTCTCCTTAGCTGCTCCTGTCTGCTTACAGGGTGCTGCTTTAGAATTCCTACCAGAATCACAGGAATCTCTATAGGAACACGTCTCTCTCTGAGTTCCTTTTGCCTTTTCTCTCCGGGACCTTCTTCTTCTCTCTCAACGCTGTGGTTGTCGTCTATGAGCTGGTCCTTCCCCTGGTCTCTGAACCGGTCCTTCCCTTGGACTCCGAGCCGGTCCTTCCCCTGGTCTCCTTCTGAATATTCAGTTCTGCCTTTAAAGTCCTTAGTTTCCAACTCCTCCCTCGCAGTGCTCAGGTGTTGGTGCTTAAACTCTCTTCTGGCCACTGATTGATTAGGCATGACGTAAGGGTTTTTCAGACTATGCTTATGCTTCTCCTCTTTAGCTCCACTAGGGGCTTTCTGCAAGTTACTGCAGCTGGGAATAAGCTGTCTTTTAGGGAAACAGGCTGCTCTATTTCTCTGACCTGCCAGAACAGGTCCCTTGATTAATGTAAATTCCTTTCTATTGGCAGTACTCTCAGGGCTCTGATAAGCTTCCTTATCACATCCCTCAGGGTGTATGCCTGCGCCCGCATTGCCGCAGCCATGCGGAGGCCGCACATGCACCCGCACAGACACACATTGCCCCTTGTCTGTGTGGCTGCATGTGCGGCCTGCCATCCTGTGCTGATGTGCGCAGGCCCTGTGCCCAGATGGGGTACATCCCTGGCACTGTGGGGCAGATGGCAGGGGCCCCCAGTGCCCTGTTGCGGCCTGTGCTGTTCTGGGCTGGCCATGCCTCCATTCCCACCCCCCACCCCCACAACTGCCTCTCCACCACCCCCTCCCCCTCCTCCTCCCCCTCCCCATCCTCATGCTCCCCCAACCCTGCCTCAACCCCCTCAACATGGCCCCATGCCCCCTCCTCCCCATCCCCGCTCCCCTCCTCCCCCACCCCATTCCCCTCTTCCCCCTCCCCACTCCCCTCTCTACTTCGACACTCCCCTACCCCTCCCCACTGCTTCCCCCTCCCTCCTCTTCAGCCCCACCACCATCTGCCACCTCAGGGCTCATCTGCTGTCCCTCCTGCGGCACTGGCTGGCCGTGTCCAGTGTCCAGCCCTGCTTGTGCCTGGTCTGCAGATGCGTCCGCTGTGGAAGTAAGACATACATTAGCACCACGGTCATGCATCTGGCACACCATGCACACATGTCCTGTGGCCACAATGGCTGCTAGCCCACCGGAGCGTGCCATGGTGCATGGCACGGCCTGTAATACTCACCGTCACGTTCTTGCCGTTGATCGTGTAGCACCCATGCCAGGAATCGGGGGTATCGTAGCCTCAGCTCCCGCCCCTTTTTATGAAGGTCCTCCACCTGTGGATACAGCAATGAGCGGAACCATTCCTGGCCATCTGCTTCTGGTCATCACACATATCTGGTTGCAGCAGCTGGCTGACTCTGTTGTGTGCTATCTGTCCCCCACATCCTGTTGCCTCTGCCACCCACATGTGTTCGGGTGCTGCTGCGCATATCTGTCCTTCCCCCTATGCGCCATGGGTGGACCCCTCCTGGCCCCCTTTCCCAGGCAGCGGCCTCTCCATGCGTGGGCATGCACCACCATGCCATATGTGCCATCGTCACACTGTGGGCCACGGGTGGCATGCCATGGGAGCTGCATGGTGGTGTGCCTTGTGCACAGGGCACCGGGGGGGGCATGTGTCCCAGCCTGCCCATATGCACTGTGTCGGTATGTCACCTGCACCCAGGGAACTGGCTGCGACACGTGTCCTACATATGCAGAGGCTGCATAGGCATGTGCAATTGTGCGCAGTGGCGGGGGCGTGGTTCATGTATCCCACCATTACACCCTGACCACAGTGGCAGACACATCAGGGTGTGGCACAGGGATGTGCCGCAACATGCTGTTTGGGGTCCAGGGACCACATGCGGACAGTGCAGGCCTGCACACATCGGCAGCTGCAGCTGCCATAACAATGGGATGGATAGCACACCTCTATGATGAGGCCTGGGGCATCCTGGGGGAAGGGCAGCGCTATATAACTGCGACAGGAGCCACCACCATAATACCAGGATGGATAACAGCCGTCTATAATAGGGCCTGGGGCATCCTGGGGGTGGGGCAGGGCTATGTAACTGCAACAGGAGCCACCACCATAATACCAGGATGGGTAACACTCCTCTATGTTAAGGCCTGGAGCATCCTAGGGGTAGGGCAGAGGTATGTAACTGCAACAGAAGCCACCACCATAACCCCAGGATGGATAACGCTCCTGTATGTTGAGACCTGGAGCATCCTGGGGGTGGGGCAGGGCTTTGTAACTGCAAAAGGAGCCACCACCACCATAACACCAGGATGGATAACACCCCTCTATAATGGGGCCTGGAGCATCCTGGGGGGTAGGGCAGAGCTCTGTAACTGCAATAGGAGCCACCACCATAACACCAGGATGGATAACACTCCTCTATGTTGAGGCCTGGAGCATCCTGGAGGTGGGGCAGAGCTCTGTAACTGCAACAGGAGCCACCACCATAACACCAGGATGGATAACACTCCTCTATGATGAGGCCTGGAGCATCCTGGGGGTAGGGCAGAGCTCTGTAACTGCAACAGGTGCAACCACCATAATACCAAGATGGATAACACTCCTCTATAATGAGGCCTGGAGCATCCTGGGGGTAGGGAAGACCTGCAAACATCAGCTGTATGGCCTACATTGCTCCTGGTTTACCCACAAACACGTCCTTTTCCCTTGCTGTGCGTGTTTGATATGTGTGTTGGTTGCTGGCTATTGTGTTGCACTCCTGGGTTTGTGTGCCTGTCCCCATGCACTTACCTCATGTGGGTAGTCTGCCACCATATTGTAGCACCTTGTGAGGCGTACCCAGGCCCTCCTCACCATGCTGAGGTCCTTCCGGCAGGAGGAGCCTGGGAACAGGCGCCCCTGGCGGCTGCATTTCTGCTCCCCTAGGAGGTACAGATCTGCATGTGAGAATTCTGGCTTCCTTGATCTGGCAGCCATCTTGTATGCTGCATGTGGTCAGTTCTCCCATGACACAGTAAAAGCGCGCATGAGCAGTGTGTGCGTTGCTACGCGCGTTCGTATGTGCCTTGTCACGTGCCTTGTCACGCGCCTTCCTTGTTCGGTTTGTACGCAAGTTGGTCTATATGTTTATGTTTCTGGTATCCTGTTATATATCTGAGTACTGAGCACAACTGTTCATTCTCGGTGTGCTGTGCCATATTCCTATCCGTTTGGACATGTGATCCTCTCTACCGGAATTTGAACCCCCAGTACATTGTTGTCAGTCATATTGCCTCCCACTGCGCTATACACACACCATTATGATGCTCCGACTGACCATGATCTTGTGGGCATTGCCGCTTTACGTTACAGTGTGTCAGGCATGGCCTCATGCGCATTTTAGGTGTACTTTGATTACAGCGCCTTGCAGCGCTCCTTGGTATCAATACACTATGCAGCACATCATGGGTCTCCTTAGGCCAAAGCCACGTCATACAGCACCCTAAACCACGCTCCAGAAAATGGCGCGTTCTAGGGCTCTTGTGGTTTCTGCGCCTTATATGGAGCCTTAGTATGTGCCTTTGTGGGTGCCATATTGTACGGTGCCATATTGCTCCTCAGGTGCTTTGTATGGTGCATTGTGAGACGCCATATAGGGCACCTTCTCAGGGTCTCTAGGCATGGCGCGGTACTGGGCATCCCTGGACAGGTCACCTTCGGGGGCTCTCGGGGATATGGCGCTAATGGTTACAGTGCCCTAACAATGTTAGGGTGCTCTAGGTTAGTGTGCCCTATGGGCTGCAAGGTACCTCAGCTTGACTTGCATCACCTATGGGCATTGGGACAGATGTCATCCTGGCACTGGGTGGTCACGTGGGTGCGGCACTGCACAGGTGATTGACAAAGGGCGGCGGGGGGAGGGCTGAACGTGCCATATCTGCAGCAGACCGTGTGGCTGTCAGTACTGTTGACAAACATGTTGTAGGCGACTGTACCACGGCACAGGGCTCTGGCAATGTAACCTGCTTGTGAGACAGTGGGTGGCAGTTGATGGGTGTACGTTTCTTCCGGTGGGAGCATTGATGGAAAGATAGTTACAATGGTGGGTCAACAGCAGAGTGGCGGTGTCATGCAGATCAGGTACAGGTGGGAACGCACACAGAGGCACAATGCAGGACAGGGTACCAGCGCATGATATGGGGTGGCAGCCTGCACAGGCAGACAGGACTATGCACAGCTGACACACGCAGATGGATGGACAGCGGGACTGTTTTTCAACAGTGGCGTGGCTGTTAGAGGCTGGCTGTACTGATCTGCGAGGGTATGACTGTTAGCGGCATGCAAATTATCTTGGTTGCCAAGGCATGAGAGGAGGTAACAATGGGGAATCCGACCCATGACCGCTTTTTGTAACTTCATTGTACTAGCCAGTGTGCTTTACCTCTCTGCCCTTTTGTACAGCAATGGCTGGGTATAGGGGGACTGCAGGTCAGCACACAGCCATCAGCTGTGTGAGCCAGGATAGGGTAGCTGCACCAACACCAATGATGCATTGCATATGCAGAACAGCGCTATACTGAACAGCTGATCTCCACATGGGGTCTGCACCTCTCTGTTACCACAGCTTGGTATAACGGCCTGCCAGGGCATGATACTGCCACAGAGTAGTTATAGTCCCTGCCATTTGGCAGGTTCTGTGTTCACCCTGATGGTACGGGTGGGTGCACAGCACTGAGTCTGCAGTACACGTGGTGCTAGAGATAGGTTCTGCTGCACATCCCCATCCCTACCAGTGTGTGACAGGTGTTCATAACAGTGCATCTGATAGTAGCTCTGTGCCCATCTGTGTTCTGCAGTCACATGTGGTCCGCTGGGATCAGACTTCACCCATATCACTGCGTACCCAGTGTTTGGGGTCTGGTTGCCATGAACACCTGTTAGTGGGGCATAGGAGTGTTTAGCATCACATGGGGGAGATGTAGCACTTCCCCTACCAGTCAGAGTGGTCTACACTATGTGCCCCCGAGGGCCCACACTCACCCATATTGTCAGGGAGGCCATGAAGTGACAGGTGCCTGCAGCCTGGGGATTGGATGTGGCACCAGTGACCTCGGTCCTGATGACGATAGACAGCCCTCCAGGGTTGGTGCACTGGACCCATACACATGACTGCAGCAGTGGAAGACCAGCCATGATGTGGTGGTGGGCCTGTGGATCTTCCCTTGCCACATACCACCATCTGCCATTCACCATCAGACAGCATACAGGGTGTTCCAACCATGCACAAACTAACTGCAGACAGTCCACTCACCATTCCCTGATGTAGGTTCACAGAGAACACATGTGCACTCAGATGTGGCATGTGCAATACATACTCCAGGCAGGCATGTCAGTGATTGGACCCAAGAGCTAGGGTCACACACATATCACTGGTTACAGATGGTATAGAGCACTGTGGGGGAACCTAGACATACTATAGTCACTGCTCAGTCATGGTGGACTGACCTCACAGCATGACATGCTTTGGCCCCTCTGTTCATGCAGGTGGTGTTCTACCACTACAATGTCTGAGCCATTGCCCTACTCCCTGTGCAGATGATGCCTGCCCAATATGCCCTGTCCTGGCCATACCCACAAAACCTTGCTCCTCATTATGCAAATTTGCATTGTAACGCTGTTAGTATCTGCACATTGGGGGCCCCGAGCAGGGTGGGCAGCCACAATACAATGGATAGACATACACATACACACTCCTACCGTGTCACTGTGCACTGATAGGGGTGTTTGGCAAACCTGCCTGCCACCCTGCCCTGTTCACAATGCCGATGTTTCTGGCCTGTGCAGGAAGTGGTGGTGGTGCTGGGATGCTACCTGCAGCTCCATGCTGGGGCCAACAGCCTGACTCTATACGAGGATTTGGATAGTGGAGCCTGGACGAGTGGGTGTTTGTACCCCTATTGGCCGCTGCTGTGGGGATTGCATGTTTTGCTAGCGTATCTACATCGTGGGGTAAAATATTGTGTTGTGCTGGGCCCACAGTTCGGACTTGAACCTGTAACTCTCAACTCCAGGAAACACTGGCTGTGTGTGCTGCACCACAGTGTTGCCACAGGGTTACAATGGGCCCTGGGGCTACCTGTATGTCTCCTCAGCCATACCTTTTCTGGTGTTGTGTTTTCTCTACATAGTGGGTTAAATTATTGTGGTGTACGTTTACATCTCCTCAGCCAGACCGTTTCTGGTTTTCTGTTCTATCTATGTGGTGGGGTATATTATTGGGATGTACATTTCCTTCTCCTCAGCCCGACCTTTTCTGGTTTTCTGGTTTATCTACTTAGTGGGGCAAATTATTGTGGTGCACCTTTACGTCTCCTCAGCCAGACTGCTTCTGGTTTTCTGTTCTATCTATGTAGTGGGGTATATTATTGGGAAGTACCTTTCCTTCTCCTCAGCCCGACCTTCTCTGGTTTCTGTTTTATATACATGGTGGGGTAAATTAATGGGCTGTACCTTTCCTGCTTCTCAACAGGACCTTCTCTGGTTTCTGTTTGATCTACATAGTGGAGTAAAATATTGGGATGTGCTCTACAGGGCCCACAGCTGGGACCTGAACCTGTGATCCTCTGCTTAGGGACACATTGGCTGTGTGTACTGCGCCACAGTGTTGCCACAGGGTCACATTGGTCCCTGGGACTACCTGTATGTCTCCTCAGCCAGACCTTTTATATTGCACTGCACACCACGTACTGGTGCAGGGCATGGCCTTGGGCCACTGCAGGCAGGTGCCACTGCCCCCTCCAGCACGGACACACACAACCCCCCTCTGTCGTGCTGACATGGGCATATGTTGTTGGTGCACCATCACAGGCCATACACTGCACGGCTAGGCGGGTGCCTGGGTTGCGGTGTTAGGGGTGAAGAGCATACCTGGCCTTCTGCATGCCCCCCCCCCCCCATCACAGCCTACCAACATTTTTCCCCTTCCACATGGAGGACGGGTGGCTGGGAGGATGTCCGGTGTGTGCCCTGGCAACTATTGGCTAGGGTGGTCAGGGTATTTGTGTTTTGCTTTGGTCAGCATCTGTTTTGCTGATTTCCCATGTCTATGTTCCTATGTGTCACCTAGGCTTCCGCCTGGTCATCCCTACATGTGCCACCTGCAGCCCCCTATGCCCCATTCGCACTGTCACCATAGTGGCCTTTCATACTTGGCCACTATGCTGTTGGTGCAAATCTAGCACTACTATCACTTCTCTGGGGCTCCCTGCCTATGCTGTACATTGCTGACACTGAAATGTTTTCTCTCTCTTGCAAATGTGCATCTAACGCCAGGTTTTCAGTTGCATTAGGATTCAGCCCTTCATTTCCCCGTGTTAGTGTGGAAGGGACCTCTCCCCACCCACTCCCCGCCCATTGACCCCTTCTCTTCGCCCTCTCTCCACCCTCTGCAGGACTTACCACGGCCGGGAACGTTAAGGCGCGTTATGTAACGTTAATGTGCCTTAACGTTACATAACGCTCCTTAACGTAGCCGCTGCTACATTAGCGCAGTTTAGAAAACATGCCCCATAGATTGTTAGCCCTTTGGGGAATAGGGAATGTATCCAGTACCTGCTTCTAGTGATTGTAAACTGCTCTGATGCCCTTCAGCCTGGGCAGTATAACAAAAAATTGTATAAACACCAGAGTTTTATCCACATTTCTATATCTCCAATTCCATAATTATACTGGAGGGTATCATAGTGGCTAGAGCAACTAGTACCCAGAAAATCAAGGGTTCAATTCCCACTAGCACTTCTTGTGACTTTGGGCAAGTCACTTTACCCTCTATTGCCTTGGAAGAAAAGGCCTGGTGATACATTGCCAAGAAAACCCAGAGGCAGCTGGGTTGCCAGGAGTCAGCACTGACTTGATGGTACTAAAAAAGGTAAAACTGCATGCATCATTTAATAATACATTTTTGAAAACAAACAATCTTTTTCTCAAGATTTTCGAGCAGCACTTGAGAAACTTTAGTTTGTTGTCTCAAGCAAAGTCCATATCTGTTCATGAATCTGGAACACCAGCCAGCAGAGGCACAACAATTTGCTATGCCCTCAGCCTGGTATTTTTCAGACTTCGCCTTCTGAAGTGTGTATAGACAAATGGTTGTTCTGGTAACAGCCATTTTGCTGACATTTCATTACCCAACAGTGCAATTCATTTTCTAGATCTGGGAACGAAGACACTCCATATCGGCATGCCTTCTTCAATTTTGGCACATCTTTTAAATTAGCCTGACTTTTCTTCCATTCACAAACTTATGTTTCATTTATATTAAATTATCCAGCAGAAACAGAATTGTTTACCTCTTCCGCGCTTCTGATAACTTTTAGCTTGAAAGCTGCATTATATGATGATCATTAGCGATTTCTAGACATGGTTTTAGGGCAACCTATTTTTAAAATAAATTTAATAATTTCTTACTGTATAATTTAATGCTATTTTATTTTATTTCTATACCGCCTTATCATGCAATCAAAGATGTTTACAACGAACAAAGTGGATTACAAAAAACACATTGCAATATAATTAGAGAGAGGATTACAACTGGATTACAGATAATATGTTTCAATATAAAACAGGGAGAGGATTAGAACAGGTATATGTACAGGTAACAGTTAACTATGCAATTTATAGTGGAGGAAAGCTGAATGGGGCACTAGTCATTTGCCCAGGGTTTGGAGGTTATATATTATTGCTTACATTATGTGGGAATTATATGGTTGTAAGAGGAGGTTGTAACAGTATGCTGCTCTTGATCTGAGTATGGGTCTGAGAAGTAGGTCTGTATCTTGAAGTATTTTTCTATTGGAAAAGGTAGAGCTATAGTTACTAACCTGATTGGAAATGAGAGCGGTGTTGAGGCAGGAAATATCAAACTGTTATGTCATTTATACATAAATGAAAGTTTGAGTTCCGCTTTTGGTAATTGAATAGAAAATAAATGCCACAGTCAACATCATAAAAAAAAATTTGAGCTCTGGCCTACAGATAAGCTGAACTCAATTTTTTGGGTCTACTTTGTATCCTAAAATTCTAGGTTTGTTTGCGAGTATATATGGTAATTAATCTTGAGGTGAACAAAGTCCCTTAACCCCTAAACTGGAGAAAACCCATAGTGCCAAGCCAATTGCTGCCTGAGGAACTTGCCAACTGCAGAGTGGGTGCTCCCACAGTGATCGCTCATCAAGTGCTGCTCCCCTGTTCACTTCCGGCATCAGTGATCACTCACTGAAGTCTGACAGCACAGGTTCTGGAAAACAGCAGCAAACCCTCCCACCAAAAACAGAGCAGCTCAGCTGTCACAGTTAGGGCATACCAACAGAGAGGTTCCAATACAGATAAAGGTATCGCAGATGCCCTTAAATACAGAGCAGACAGAGCTGAAAGATTACAATTTACCCCATCAACTGATAACCAGATTAATATGAATAAAATACAACCTCTAAAATGCTTCTATGCAAATGCTTGAAGTCTAAAAAATAAGATGAGAGAGTTAGAATATGTAGCACTAAATGAAAGGTTAGATGATTGGCATCTCAGAGACCTGGTGGAAGGAGGACAACCAATAGGACACTGTGATATCTGGGTACAAACTACATCACATGATAGGGTAGATCAAATTGGTGGAGAATTTGCTCTCTATGTTCCAGAGGGCATTGAGTCACACAGGATAAAAGTCTTGCAGGAAACAAAATACACTATAAAATCTCTATGGATAGAAATCCCATGTGAAAAGGGGAAGGGCTGGCAATGAGGGTATACTATCAACTGCCTGGCCAGAATGAACAGATGGTTGATGAAATGCTAAAAGAGATTAGGGAAGCTAACAAAAGTTACAGCATAGTAATAATGAGTGATTTCAATTACCCCGGTATTGACTGGATCAGTGTCACAGCAGGACATGAAAGGGAAATAAATGACTGCTTCTTGGTTCCTGAGCCGACAAGAAAGAAAGCAATTTCGGACCTAGTCCTTAGTGGAACACAGGATCTGGTGCAAGAGTTAAGGTTGTTGAGGCCACTCAGCAATAGTGATCATAGCATGATCATATTTGATTTAATAAAAAGAAGAAGAATAGCAAGGAAATCTACAGCACTACCCTTTTCAAATGGGAGACTATGATAAAATGAGGAAAATAATTAAAAAAAATAAGAGGAGCAGCTGCAAAGTTTAAAGATTTACATCAAGCATGGGCATTGTTTAAAAATACTGTCTTGGAAGTCAAGACCAGCTGTATTCCACACTTTAAAAAAAGTGGAAGGAAGGTAAAAAAACTGCCAGCATGGTTTAAAGGTGAGGTCGGAGAGTCTGTTGTAGCCAAAAAAGCATCTTTCAGGAAATGTAAAAAGGAGCCAAATGACGAAAATGGGAAACAACATAAGCACTAGCAAGTTAGTTGCAAGGCATTGATAAGGCAGGCAAAGACAGAATTTGAAAAAAAGCTTGCCATGTAAGCAAAAACACATATTAAAGACTTGTTCAAGTACATTTGTAGCAAAAAAAACCCGTGAGAGAGTCATTTGGGACATTAGAAGATAAAGGGACAAAAAGGGTGCTAAGGGAGGGCAAGGCCATAGCGGAAAGACTGAATGAATTATTTGCTTTGGTCTTCACTGAAGAATATGTAGGCAAGTTACCCATGCCTAATATGGTAATTAAAGGTGATGTATCAGAAGACTTGAAAGAAATATTGATAAACTGGGAAGATATATTACCAGTATTTGATAAACTGAAGAATAGCAAATCACCTGGACTGGATGGCATACATCCAAGGGTGTTGAAAGAACTGAAATGTGAGCTAGCAGACCTAGTTTTAGTAATCTGTCAACTATCATTAAAATCATCCGTAGAACCTGAAGATTGGAGAATGGCCAATATAACGCCAATTTTTAAAAGGGTTCCAGGGATGATCCAGGAAACTACAGACCAGTGAGCCTGACATAAAATTACCAAACATATTGATAGTCATGGATTTAGCCAAGGAAAGACTTGTTTTACTAATCTGTTATATTTTTTGAAGGTGTGAATAAACAAGTTGACTAAGTTGAGCCAGTTGATATACTGTATCTGGATTTTCAGAAATCCTTTGCAAAGGTCTCTCATGAGAGACTTGGTGAAATTAAAAAGTCATGAGATTGGAGGTAGTGTAGTAGTATGGATCAGGAGCTGGATAAAAAGATAGAAAGCATTAAGTAGGGCTAAATGGCCAATTTTCTCAATGGAGAAAGCTGAATAGTGAAGTACCCCTGGGATCTGTGCTGGGTCCGTTAATTTTAAATATATTCATAAATGACCTGGAAATGGGAATAAGTGAGGTGATGACACAAAATTATTCAAAGTTGTTAAAACCCAAGAGGATTATGAAAAACTGCAAGAGGTCCTTGATAAATTGAAAGACTGGATGTCCAAATGGCAGATGATATTAAATGTGGACAAGTGAAAAGTTATACACCAAGGAAATAACAACCCAAACTATGCTTATATGATGCAAGATTCCACATTAGGAACCACCACCAAGGAAAAAGATATAGGCATCATTGTGGATAATATTCAAAACCCTTCAGAGCTCAGCACCAGTCAAGCAAGCAAATAAAATGCTAGGAATCATAAAGAAAGGAATGCACCTAGGAAAGAACAATCCAAATTATGGTTACATGATGCAAGGTTCCACATTAGGAACCACCACCCAGAAAAAAGATTTAGGCATCATTGTAGATAACACGTGAAACCATGTGTGCAGCAGTGGCCATGAAAGCAAATAGAATGCTAGGAATCATAGGGAAAAGAATGGAGAATAAAACAAAGGATATTATAATGCCTCTGTATTGTTCAATGGTGTGACCATACCTTGAATACTGTATGCAGTTTTGGTTGCCATATCTTAAAAAGGATATGGTGGAATTAGAAAAGGTACAGAGAAGAGCCACCAAAATGGTAAAGAGGATGGAAGAATATCCCTATGAGGAAAGACTTAAAAGGTTAGGACTCTTCAACTTGGAAAAGAGACAGCTGAGGGGGGATATGATAGAAGTTTATAAATTAATGAATTGCGTGGAACGGGTAAATGTAGATCAGTGTTTTACACCATCAAAAAGAAGAAAGGCTAGGGAACATGCAATGAAGCTACAATGTAACATATATAAGACTAATAATAGAAAATATTTTTTCACTCAATGCGTAGTCAAACTCTGGAATTCGTTACCGGAGGATGTAGTAAAGGCTGTTTGTGGAGCTGGATTTGGATAAGTTCCTGGAGGAAAGACCCATAAACCATTATTAAAGAGGACCATAGAAATCCACTGCTTACCCTTGGACAAGCATTGTGGAACCTGTGTACCTTAGGGGAAGAAAAAGAAGAAATTCTTCCGCAAACGGACAACCAAAGGGGAACAGCGGAAGTATGACCACAGCCAAAGATTATTTATTATCATCTGGTAGGCTGTGGTCATACTTCCACTGTTCCCCTTTGGTTGAACCTGTGTACCTTTCCAGGAACCTGCCAGGTACTTGTGACCTGAATTGGCCACTGTTGGAAACAGAATACTGGGCTTGATGGACGTTGGTCTGACCCAGTATGGCATATCTTATGTTTTTATGAAAGTGCATTGATTGTTTTCATATTTATTTGCTATCTGATATGGAATCTATTATTTCTTTTACTTTTCTGGGAATAATATTCTATGCTGATTTGTTTAATATGGTTAATCAGTGCAGTTATGGTCAATATTATTGGCACCTTTGCTGTTCAACCAATTAATGTCCAATATCTCCTAAAAGAAATGGCTAGTTAAAGGACTTTGGACATTCCCTCTGCATTCCCTCACTGGTGCTGCTGTCCTCCTTTGGAATGACTGTGATGGTAACAGCTTCATGTCTCCTCTCCCCCTCCCCTCCCCCGACTCCTATGCCTGTTCAGTGTGGAATGTGGCATCCTAGTGGACAGCCACCACCATGTCAGTGAAGCCTGCAGTATGACCAGTGCACTCTTCTGTATTGCTGTTCTCAGATGGGCCTCCAAATGGTGGGCTGGAGCCTGGGACATGCTTCAGTGCTGGAGGATCTGCAGGACCACTGTCATCTGGAAAGTGCAGTGACATGAGCCACAATGTTCGAGAGGCATATCAATCACAGTTAGATGGCAATGTTGCATGCATCCAGCCACCACATATGCCCAGCAGGCAGAGTGCACCCAAAAGTCTGTAAGTGGCTGATGTGCAGCAAGGGTGTGCAAGCATTAAACAACTGATGTCTATATCACTAAAAATAACCAGATTCTCATAGCGCTGCTGTCACAGAATATACATAAAACAATTCCAACTGTGATTGTTGAATATTGACTTGGATATGGTACCTGTGCAGGTTATACGGTAGATGCTAGTAAAATTGTATTTGATAAAAAGCACTACCTACAGAATGGTGATTTCTGTTATTACAGGGGGACTTGGCTGTATAAAAGGGGGCACACATTGCTTTTATAGAGGAGTACATCACAGGGACAATTATTTATTTAATTATTTAAAATGTCTTTTATTCCTTCTATAGGGAAACCTGAATTCAAAAGCAATTACAATAAAACAAAAATCATTTAAACTTAAAAACATATACAAGCCAATCACAGTACAAGACACAAAAACATTGTCGCAGAGGTGACAATAAATTGAGAACCCCAGGGATGGACCCTAAAGTGACTGACTGGGTTAGAAATAGGTTGAGTGGGAGGTGACAAAGGGTACAAGTAAATGGAGCTCACTCTAAGGAGAAGGATGTTACCAGTGTTGTGCCATAGTGATCTTCCTGATTCTTTTTAACATCTTTGTTAGTGCTATTGCAGAAGGGCTGTTGGGTAAGGTTTGCCACTTTGCAGATGATACCAAAATCTGCAATAGAATAGACACCCAGGAAGGAGTAAAAATGTGGAGGGATCTAACTAAGCTTGAAGAATGGCAAAGAATTTGGCAGCTGAGATTTAATGCTAAAAAATGCAGGATCAGGTATTTGGTCTGCAAAATCCAAGGGAGTGGTACAGTGTAGGCGGCGAAGTACTTCTGTCCACGAAAGAAGAGCGGGACCTGGGCATGATCTTAAAGTGGCTAAACAGGTAGAAAGAGTGACTGTGAAAGCCAGCAGGATGCTTGGGTGCATAGGAAGAGGAATGGCCAGCAAAAAAAAGGAGGCAATAGTGCCTCTGTATAAGTCTCTGATGTGACCTTATTTGTAGTATTGTGTGCAAATCTGGAGACCACACCTTCAAAAAGATATAAACAGGATATAGTTAGTGCAGAATAAAATCACAGGTGGATAGTTCTGATATAAAGGTTTCGCAGATAGAAGAACAACTCACTACTGTCGTTAAAGATTTGTCTGGACATAAATTTAAAAGCGAACTGTTGGAGAACCAGCTTAGGGCCACCAACTTGCGATTATTGAACTTGATTTCTGTGTGGGACATGTTCAAGACTTATCTTTTGGAAGTCTTGGGAGTTCTGTTTGAGTTCCATCCCCTGCTCTCCAAAATTTATTATATACCAACAGGGAAAAAAGTAATGGGATTGGGTGCGAAAACTACTGAAGGGTCTAGTGCTATTGATATTTTGAATGTATCTGAGTTGTTGGACACTTCTGTTTCTGATACAATTGTTCCTGTAGCTTTGTTAATATCATTGGCATTGGTTTCTGATCGTGAATGGCTGCTCAGAATGTATTTTAAAAAGAGAGCTGTCTTGTTTAAAGGCATGTCTGTTTGTATGTTCTCTGATTTAACACAAGACACTCAGAAAAGAAGGAGGAACTTCTTGATCTTAAGGCCTGGGGTGGTCCAGTTGGGGAGTCTGTTTTTCTTGAAATTCCCATGCAAATGCATGGTAAAATTGCAAGCTGTTTCCTATAATTTTTATGACCCCTCCAACCTGGCCACCTTTATTAGTTCTCGCCTATTGGCTGTCCCCTAGTTGGGGGGATAGTATAATGATGTTCCTTTTTTGTGGACTTAGTTAGGCTTGGTGCTAAGCAATGTCAGTTTATCCTCACATGTGATGTATAGTTATTTTTTCTTTATATGTATTGGATTCTCTCTTGTGTGAGGGCAAGTGAGGCAATGGGCTGTGAAAATGTTTCCTTGTTGTTTCTTTTTTTTCAGTATATAAATGTTAGATTTTTTTCCTGCTCATGCCTGTTTTTCTTTTCAAGTGTTATTGCTTGAATATTTTATTGATAAATTGCATAAATAAAAAAAATTAAAAACACAAATCAAGCATACTCTAAACCGTGGGCCCGATATTCAAAGGCATTTACATGGTTTACAAACCTTTAAACTGTGTAAATGCAGCTTAGAAGGATATTGAGTGGCACTAACATGGTGAGTGCCACTGATTATCTCCGATTATGTTTATGTTTATGTTTATTTAATTTGATATACCGCCCTTAGATAAGCAGAGCGGTTTACAAAGTACAAAAATTAACAGAGGGTGGCGCCAGCCCAGAAAAGGAAAAGAAGTTCCAACTCATGATAGATAGGCAGTAAAAGAAAAAGAGGAGTGCGCAAGACTCAGGGGTTAGGTCACACATAGGGGGAGGGAAAATCAAAGGCGAGGGAGAAGAGGTGGGTTTTTAGATTACGCTTAAAGGTAGGGAGGTGGGGCTCTAGACGAAGGGAAGTGGGGAGCGAGTTCCAGAGGGCGGGGCCTGCAAAGAAGAAGGCTGAGGAGCGAGTGGACTGAAGGTGCGCAAGGGAGGGGGAGGGAAGGTGGAGGCGATTAAGGTGAAAAGACCAGGGTGTGTGTCTAGGGGTGTGGAAGGTGATGAGGTCTGCCAGATATTGCGGGGTGTTGGTGTGAAGTGCCTGATGGACAAGGGCAAGTAGTTTGAACTGGAAGCGAAAGGTGACAGGTAGCCAGTGAAGGTGAACAAGTAATGGTGAAATGTGGTCCCGTGGGGAGGAGTGGGTGATGATGCAAGCAGCGGAATTCTGGATCCTTTGCAGTCTATTAAGTTGGGATTTGGGAAGACCAATGAGGATGGAGTTTGAGAAATCTAGGCGTGACATAACTAATGATAGTAGGAGTGTGGTGAGGGCAGGCGGGGTGAGAAAGGGGCGGATTGTGCGAACTTGACGTAGAAAGAAGAAGGAAGTCCTCGTGATATGAGAGACGTGGGCCTGGAAAGAAAGATCAGAGTCGAAGAGCACACCCAGATAGCGGAAGGTGGAAACTAGGGGGATAGGGGAGTCAGAAAAGGATGGGGCCAACGTGGGCGGTGGGCTGCCATGGGACAACCAGATCGCGATAGTTTTAGCTAAGTTGAGGTGAAGACAGTTCTGGGTTAACCAAGTTGCAATGGTAGAAAGGCAGGAGTTGAGCGGGGAGAGATCAGGGTGAGAGGGGGAGGTGTGGTGAAGGAGGACGATACCATCGGCGTAGTAGAATGCAGAAATCCCAGACTGTTGTATTAGAAGGGCAAGAGGAGCAAGAAAGAGGTTAAAGAGGAGAGGAGCGAGTACAGAGCCCTGGGGAACACCACAGGGTAGAGGAAAAGGATCAGAGGGAGGGGTGGAAGGGGAGGAAGGTAAGACAGAGCAGGACCTGGAGGAGAGGAAAGAATGAAACCAGCGATGAACAGTGCTACAAAGACCTGCTTCACGCAGACGGAGAAGAAGAAGAGAGTGGTCGACAAGGTCGAAGGCAGCAGATAGATCCAAAGCCACCGCCACCGAAATATCCCCGTGATCGTGAGCAGCATGCAGGGAATTGGTGAAAGCAAGTAAAACAGTTTCGACACTGTGACCTGTGCGGAACCCTGATTGATGGGGGTGAAGAAAATTAGTGGCGTCAGGGTGGTGAGAAAGCTGTGCAAAAACAACCTTTTCAAGAAGTTTAGATAAAAAGGGGAGATTGGAAACAGGGCGGTAATGGGCAGGAACCATAGGGTCGAGTGTGGGTTTTTTGAGGATGGGGTGGATTAAGGCATGCTTCCAAGATTGCGGAAAGGTCCCTGTGGAAAGACTGGTATTGAGCATGGTGAGAATAGGGGGTAGAAGTGCCAGGGAAGGAGTAAGTAGCCAGGTGGAGGGAATGGGATCGAGGGGGCAGGATGTTTTGCTGGAGGAGGAGATGAGCTGGTGAAGCTCAGCTGAGGTGGTTAGAGAGAAGGAGGCCCATGTGTGAGAGAGGCAGGAGGAGGGAGGGGGTGAGGCGGCAGGGGGGGGGACTGGATTGGAGCAGGACAAGAAGGAAGAGAGGCTCTCAGGGAGGAGATCTTGTCACTGAAGAAGGAAGCTAGCAGTGAGGGAGGGGGTGCAGGGAAGAGGTGCAATAGAAGTAGTAGAATGAAGAGAGGTGAGAGACTTGAGGGTAGAATAGAGATGACGGGTCTGATTGGGAGCATTGGCGATGGCAGTGGAGAAGTATGTTTGCTTAGCAAGATGTACTTTGGAGCAGTAATAGGAATGGTGTGCTTTGAAGGAGGACAAGGTGGCTGGGGAGGGGGCCTTGCGCCACAGTCTTTCAGCTCTGCGGAGATGAGTACGGAGCAAAAGAAGGCCTCTGTGATACCAAGGCTGTTTTGGGTGGCGTCTGGGCGGACAAGGGCGTAGAGGCGCTAGATGGTCGAGGGAAGTAGATAGAGCGGAGAACCAGGAAGTGGCCTGAGAGCTGGGGGAGAGGGAGGGGAATTCAGGAGGGAGAGGTTCGGTTGATTATCTCTGATTCATGCCCCGATGCTAACGACTTAGCATTGGGGCGTGTCGTGGAAGTACCAAGATGTTCAAAGCTGACCTCTCTTTCCCGATAGAGCTAACAGGGCAGCAGCTCAATATCGCCACTGCCTACTTAGCTTCTGCAGGCTTGTGGGCTGCGTGGCAACCCTGGATATTCAATGATGGCGATGCATATGACCCATCATTGAATATCCAGGGTTAAAGGTCAGCAGCGACAGCTATGCACTGTAGCAGTGCATAGCCATCCCAGAAGAATATCGGGCCTCATAAGCATAACCAAAATGAAAAATCAAATTTTTACAGAATAACAAAGAATGGCTCTCATCCATTGGAGTATGAGAGAAAGAGAGAGAGTTCCACAAAAAGGGTCCAGCAATCAATAAAGCCCTGACCCTATTGGGCTGCCAGACTAGCCTCAGAAATAGAAGGAATTTTTACTTGCCATTTATTAATGGAACAAAGAGATCAAACTGGCACATATTACCTGACAATATCCCACAAATAAGAGGGAGCCTCATGATTAAAATGTTTAACCTTCAAATTTAAAACCTTAAACTTGAAAAAACTTTCTTTCGGAAAAGCTGATGTTAAAAAGGGAAAACAGTAATTTAAACAGGCAGAAGAATTTTGAATCATTTGCAGGGCCAAAAGGTAAGACTTAGGCAACCTCCTGTCAAAGGAATTACAGTAATCTAGACCAGATAAAACTAACATCTGTAACACTGACCTAAAATTGTTAATGGCCAGACTAAAGCTTATATGATGCAAACAGCGCAACTTAAAATAAGTAGCCCTTGTTACTTTTAGAGGCGTGTAGCCCAAAAATTTGTATTTCATTTTGTTTTGGTTTTTTGGTATTTTTGGTATTGTATCATTTCCTGGCAAGAGTGTATACTATCGCGCAGTAGCACCAACTATTGAGCAATAGGGCGCACTGTTCCTTAATAAGGCACATTATTGCTGGGAAATGGGAAATGACAAACATTTCATCATTACCCTTGCACCCAGATCACCACTTTCATTTAAAACAAACTTACATCCCTAGTTACTGTCCTAAACTGTTGTGTTGGCATAAGAGCATGCTCATATTTAAAATGCCATGACTAATATACCAAGTTTCCTGACCACACTGATTTAGAAGCTGAAAATTAACACTAGTTTTATGAGACCCACAAAATCTCTGTTTTCTTATGATTGAAAGAAAGCCAATCTGCTTAACCCCATCTGCCTAGCCCAATCATTCACTGAGCACAACCACATCCACAGGAATCTAGAGTATCATCCAAAGACTTTTGCACTAAAAACATCTTTAAAAGAAACAGTGGCCTGAACTAAGAGCCACCAGAGGCTGTAAATAAACATTAAAAAGTGCTGGTGAAAGTATCAAACCCCCATACTCCAATTAGAAACTACATCACCACATTGCATCTGCTGGTAACGTTCAAGTTTTCTCTTTATTTGATATTCCTCCTTTCAAATTTAATGCTGAGGTGGCATGTCACAGAAACCATAGCTAAAAATTCCTTACAAAATGATGACATTCAATTAATAAAAAACAACAAACATAAAAAATATAAAATGTTAAAAAGAATAAACAAATACAATAGACATTGTGAAAACATGAAATCATCAATGGCATATTCTCAAATCACCTTCAATCACTAGTACAAGAGACACCTGACAACAGAAGGAGGTGAACTGGTTCCCAGAACACTCTATGCATGCCAGCATTATACACCAGAACCAGCTCTACTACATCCAAAAGGGCCTTCTCCCTATTTGTTCCCTCCCTCTGGAACTCTATACCTGACAAGCTATGGACCATAAAAGACATAATAACATTCAGAAAGGCCCTCAAAACTCTCCTATTCATAGACTGCTTCTCAGATGACAAAACATAGCTAGACAACATGCAAATCCTTCAGTCCCCATTCCCCCCTACACTTAAAGATTCCTCTACACTTTATATCTGCCCCAAAATATTACAGATGTATCCACACTCTACCATGTTATTTAAACCCCCTTGTGTTATGATCTCTCCAAGATGACTACCTGTTATAATGTATACTGTTCTGTTATAAGGTAAACCGCTTTGACCACAGAATAAAGCGGTATAGAAAAGCTGTTAAATAAATAAATAATTAAAAAGAAAGAAAGAAAGAAAGAAAAGCAAAAAATTCTCAAACCTGCAGACTTTTGTGCTCATCCAGAATCATCCTTCCCATCTAGGCCACCAAAAGTAGTGGTGCCTTCAATGGAAAATTTATGAACCAAAATCTCTAATAAAATACTGAGTTTTAAGGCAACACTTAAATTTGACCAAAGAAGATACTAGCCTTAAATCTAGCAGAAGTATATTTAAGAAGGTAGGACATGACATTAATAGGGTCTTTTACTAAAGGGCATATGCTGTCAGTTTCGGTCTGGCGCATGCTAAAGGCATGCATTAGACATGTGTTGACAGTAAGCTTGGGGGCATGACAGCACAGACAAATTTCCATGCTAATTGTGCATCGCTCATTAGGGGAGCAAATGGGTGGGTTAAAAAGGATATAGCGAAATTAGAAAAGGTACAGAGAAGAGCCACGTAAAGGGGATCGAAGGATACCCCTATGAGGAGAGGCTAAAAAGGTTAAGGCTCTTCAACCTGAAAAAGAGACGGCTGAGGGAAGATATGATAGAGGTCTATAAATTAATGAATGGAGTGGGACGGATAAACATAGATCGATTGTTTACGCCATCAAAAAGTAGAAAGACTAGGAGACATGCAATGAAGCTACAGTGTAACCCATTTACGACTAATAAGAAAAAATATTTTTTCACTCAACGAATAATCAAACTCTAGAATTTGCTACTGGAGGATGTAGTAAAAGCTGTTAGTGTAGCTGGGTTTAAAAAAGGTTTGGACAAGTTCCAGGAGGAAAGGTCCATAAACCATTATTAAGGAGGACCAGGATAATCCACTGCTTATCCCAGAACAAGCATTGTGGAACCTTTCTACTTGTGACCTTTGTACTTGTGACCTGGATTAACCACTGTTGGAAACAGGATACTGGGCTTGATGGACCTTGGTCTGACCCAGTATGGCATATCTTATGTTCTTATGTTCTTAACTGTGACCTGTGCAATTAGCATTGGCTTCCCTAATGCCACCTCAATAGGTGGAGTTAAGTGCACCAGTGCTAATGTGGCACATGTTAGATGATAGTGCTCTGCATTAATTGCTGGGAAAACACTTTCCATACCCCAATAGTTAATGCAGTGGCATTGCACCTAATGCGTCATGGTTTCAGAACTAATGGTGCATTAGATGCAACACCATAGCGACCTTTAGTAATAGGGTCCCTATGGAGCATGTTTAATAAAGTACACTAATGAACAGTGTGAGATTTACTGCACGCTAAGCACACTGCAGTAAATGTTACCTCATGCTAAAGATGTGGCTGTGGAAAAATTCCCATGCTAGTTTTTTAGCATGGTTTGGGGCAGAGACTAGGCAGTTCAGGAGTGTCCTTAACGCATGCTAACCGGCAATGTTACAGTTAGAATGACTGCACTTACCGCCACCTCAATGGGTGGTGTTAAGTACACCCACATTAATTACAATACATTTCTTAGCAGGATTGCAGCTTGGAACCTGTACTAACTACATGGGGACATGACAGACATGCCTCCATGTATTAGCTTAGGTCAGATATTGCACACACCCCCCCCCCCCCCCGTGCTAAATTTCAGGACTTAATACATGGCAAACTACCGCATTTTAGCAAACAATGCTCTTAAAGAAGAAAGCCAGATGTGTTCAAATGTAATTTGCTTGAATGATGATATTACCAAGAGGTTGTGCTAAGATGAACAGGGGGTTCTAGAGGGGCATAAGGAAGTAGGAGGTTTGATAGAAAAGGGCACTTGGTATTAAACTGGAAGCCAGTGATCTTCTATTACTAGGGGAACTAACGTCATTTTTTTTTTTTTACATTATGGATCAATTTAACTGTCGTGTTTTAAGAGTCAAAAGAATTCAATTGCAATAGTCCACTTCGTGTCATCTGCAAAAAGACACAAAAATTTGCAAGAGTGGACTACCCCAGGGAGTGCTTAACATGAGGAGGGATCTGCAAAAGCTGGAGGAATGGTCTGATGCTTGGCAATTATGCACTTGGGTAGCAGAAATCCAAGGGAAATGTACGCGATAGGGGGCGAGAGGTTGGTGTGCATGGAGCAGGAGAAAGACCTTGGTGTGATTATTTCTATAGATCTCAAGGTGGCAAAACAGTGCGACAAGGCAGTGGCAAAAGCCAGGAAGATGTTGAGCTGCATTTGAAGAGGAATTACCAGCAGAAGGGAAGGGGTACTAGTGCCACTGTATAAGTCTCTGATGAGGTCTCACTTGGAATACTGTGTTCAGTTTTGGAGACCGTATCTTGCAAAGGATGTAAAAAGAATGGAAGCTGTTCAGAGGAAGGCGACCAAATGACATGAAGCTGCAAGGTGGTGAATTGAAAGGCAAAGTCAGGAAATACTTTTTTACTGAAAGGGTGGTAGATGCTTGGAATGCCCTCCCGATGGAGGTGGTGAGGGCAAACACAGTGACGGCACCAGCGGCTCTATCCCCCTGCAGCCACCGGCCCAGCAGGAGCTATCCCAGCCGGGATAGAGCCGCTGGTGCCGGATCGCACCACCGTGACCGGAAGCCTCCAGCCACCCAATCGGGGCCGAGCACAGCCACTTGAAAAGGAGTGCCATTGGATGCACCCACGCCTGAGGGCCTCGCCAGAGGGCCCTTTGGCATGGCCCTTAGGCGGTGGCCATATTTAGAGGGCAACACACAGACACTGAGTATCCCGAACAAATGGAAAGAAGCCACGAACCCACCAAGACCATATGCAAGTAAGTTTATTAAAACTATATTGACCAAAAGGTTGCTAAGCTTGAGCCCACTAGCAGAGAGCGACCCCCGAAAGAATGAACAGTGTACCCCGTACACCTGACTGTACTAGTCCTGATAGACGACTGACCTACGTGCAGTACTAGACCAAGAAAGTGAATGTATTACCTGCTTGCAATAGACCAAGTACTAGATCAAGAAAGTGCCTGTACTACCTGCTTGCAACAGACCTGATAGATACCAGATTTACATGCTGTACTAGACCAAGAATATATAGCACTAAATGAAAGGTTAGATATGATTGGAATATCAGAGACATGGTGGAAGGAGGACAACCAGTGGGACACTGTGACACCTGGGTACAAACTATATCGTAATGATAGAGCTGATCAAACTGGTGGAGGGGTTGCTCTCTATGCTAGAGAGGGCATTGAGTCAGAAAGGATTAAAGTTTTGCAGGAAACAAAATCTGTTGTAGAATCTATATGGATTGAAATTCCATGTAAAAGGGGGAAGGCAATGGCAGTGGGGGTGTACTATCGAGCGCCTGGCCAGAATGACCAAATGGATGATGAAATGCTCAAAGAAATCAAGGAAGCTAACAAAAGTTACAGCGCAGTAATAATAATGGGTGATTTCAACTACCCCGGTATCGATTGGGTCAGTGTCACGTCAGGACATGCTAGGGAGGTAAAGTTCCTAGATGAAATAAATGACTGCTTCTTGGAGCAGCTGGTTCATGAACCGACCAGAGGGGAAGCCATATTAGACCTAGTCCTTAGTGGAACACCAGATCTAGTGCAAGAGATAAGATTGTTGGGGCCACTTGGCAATAGTGATCATAGCATGATCGCCTTTGATTTAATTAGTGGAGGAGGGATAGTAAGGAAATCCACAGTACTACCTTTTAACTTTCGAAAGGGAGACTATGATAAAATGAGGAAAACAGTTAAGAAAAAATAAAAGGAGCAGTTGCAAAGGTTAAAGACATACATCAAGCTTGGGTGTTGTTGAAAAATACTATCTTGGAAGCCCAGACCAGCTGTATTCCACGCTTTAAGAAAAGTGAAAGGAAGTCCAAAAACCTGCCAGCATGGTTTAAAGGTGAGGGCAGAGAGGCTGCTGTTGCCAAAAAAGCATCTTTCAGGAAATGAAAAAAAGAGCCAAACGACGAAACCTGGAAACAGCACAAGCACTGGCAAGTCAAATACAAGGCATTGATAAGGCATGCAAAGGGAGAATTTGAGAAGAAGCTTGCTGCGGAAGCAAAAACGTGAAACAAAGACCTTTTCAAGTACATTCGTAGCAAAAAATCTGTGAGAGAGTCAGTTGGTCCATTAGATGATAAAGGGGTTAAAGGAACACCAAGAGGCGACAAGGCGATAGCGGAGAGACTGAATGAATTCTTTGCTTCGGTCTTTACTGAGGAAGATGTAGGGATGTTACCCATGACTGAAGTGGTATTTAAAGGTGCAGAAGAATTGAAAGAAATATCGATACATCGGGAAGATGTCTTACAACTATTAGATAAACTGAAGAGCAGCAAATCACCTGGGCCGGATGGTATACATCCAAGGGTGTTGAAAGAACTGAAATATGAGATTGCAGACCTGCTATTAGTAATCTGTGAACTATCATTAAAATCATCTCTAATACCTGAAGACTGGAGGATCGCCAATGTAACACCAATTTTTAAAAAGGGTTCCAGGGGTGATCCGGGAAACTACAGACCGGTGAGCCTGACATCAGTACCGGGAAAAATGGTAGAAACCATCATAAAGAATAAAATTACTCAGCATGTAGATAGCCATGACCTAATGGGAGACAGCCAACATGGCTTTAGACAAGGAAGATCGTGTCTTACTAATCTGTTATGTTTTTTTGAAGGAGTGAATAAACAGGTGGACAAAGGTGAGTCGGTTGATATTGTGTATCTGGACTTTCAGAAAGCCTTTGACAAGGTCCCTCATCAGAGACTTTTGGCAAAACTAAAGAGTCATGGGATAGGAGGCAGTGTACTATTGTGGATCAGGAACTGGTTAAAAGATAGAAAGCAGAGGGTAGGCCTAAATGGCCAATTTTCCCAATGGAGAAACGTGAATAGTGGTGTACCCCAGGGATCTGTGCTGGGTCCGCTGCTTTTTGACATATTCATAAATGACCTGGAAAGTGGAATAACGAGTGAGGTTATCAAATTTGCAGATGACACAAAACTATTTAAAGTTGTTAAAACCCAAGAGGATTGTGGAAAATTGCAAGAGGATCTTGATAAATTGGAAGACTGGGCATCAAAATGGCAGATGAAATTTAATGTGGACAAGTGCAAGGTTATGCACCTAGGGAAGAACAACCCAAACTATGGTTACACGATGCAAGGTTCCACATTAGGAACCACCACCCAGGAAAAAGATTTAGGCATCATTGTGGATACCATGTTAAAACCCTCGGCGCAGTGTGCAGCGGCAGCCAAGAGAGCAAATAGAATGCTAGGTATGATAAGGAAAGGAATGGAAAATAAAACAAAAGATAGTATAATGCCTCTATATCGTTCCATGGTGAGACCGCACCTTGAATATTGTGTGCAATTCTGGTCGCCGTATCTTAAAAAGGATATAGCGATTTTAGAAAAGGTTCAGAGAAGAGCCACCAAAATGGTAAAGGGGATGGAAGGATACTCCTATGAAGAAAGACTAAAAAGGTTAGGGCTCTTTAACCTGGAAAAGAGACAGCTGAGGGGAGATATGATAGAAGTCTATAAATTAATGAACGGAGTGGAACAGGTAAACGTAGATCGATTGTTTACGTTATCAGAATATAGAAAGACTAGGGGACATGCAATGAAGCTACAGGGTAAATTATTTAAGACTAATAAAAGAAAATATTTTTTCACTCAACGTGTAATCAAACTCTGGAATTTGTTACCAGAGGATGTAGTAAAGGCTGTTAGTGTAGCTGGGTTTAAAAAAGGTTTGGACACGTTCCTGGAGGAAAGGTCCATAAATCATTATTAAGAAGGGACCCAGGATATCAATGCTTGAACCTGTGTCCCTTGGGGAAACGTCTAGGTACATATGACCTAGATTGGCCACTGTTGGAAACAGAATACTGGGCTTGATGGACCTTGGTCTGACCCAGTATGGCATATCTTATGTTCTTATGTTCTTATGTAAGAAAGTGCCTGTATTACCTGCTTGCAATAGACCTGATAGATAACGGATTTACTTGCTGTACTAGACCTGAGAGTGTGCCTGTATTACCTGCCTGCAATAGACCTGACTGTATGCTGACTTACTTGCTTACACTAGATCAGATAGCTAGCAGTATTTGACCTACCTCCATCAGAGCTGACAGCTAATCTGCGCTTACCCGCCCTTATTACAGCAGATAGTGTGCCAGACCTACCCAATCACGGGAAGAACAGCCAGAATGGTGCATCCAATCCTAGCAATAGCCACCCTCTATTTCCTCGCTGGATTACCCAACGGAACACTGGCCCTTAACCCAGGCAGCAACCATATTCCAGTCTTACGGAGCACAGGGAGGAGATAGACAGGTAACCCTCACCACTCCTATACTGAAGCCAAGCACAAGCTCCACCCCCACATACTCTACATCTCACTACAACACTCCACAAAGCCTCACCCAGAGAAACATCCTCACCCGCATAGTTTGAAATGTGCCCTCATCAATGCGTGCTCAATCCACAAAAAATGGACAGTTGCCTCTGATATGATAACCCTCCATTATTTGGACATTCTAATGATCACAGAGACATGGCTATCTGACGAAGACCCGGTCCTTCTCCATCAGATGCTACCCCCCAACTTCTCAATCCACACCTGCCACAGAGCGAATCGGAGAGGTGGAGGAGTGCTTGTCATCTCCAAAACAGAGCTCCAGTTTAAACTGATCAATGCCTCCAGCACAGCCAACCTGGACACAATTAATATAGCCAAAAATCATTGCTCCATCAACCTACTCTATCGAGCACCGGTGGCATCACCAGATGACCTCTCGACTATAATCGACCTCGCCTGCAACTCCGGTAGCCAACGCTCCACAAACTGGTTATTAGGTGACTTCATCCTGCCCGCCCTACAGGACACCCATGCCACAGCCTTCATCGAAGCTCTCAAGGAGCTTGTATAGAAGCAGCTAGTCAACGCACCCACCCATGCCAAAGGAAACAAACAACCTGGTCTTTGCCCCACAAATGACCATGGAAACAACTCACAACTTCGCAATGGTCATAACCCCAGTTCCCTGGTCTGACCATTGCCTAATAAGATTTCAAATTCCTGTTCAATGCCACAACCATAACATCGCCAGCAGACCTACTGTCCCCTCCAAAGCAGTAGCAAGATGTTTCCGGCCCTTTCATAAAGAAGGAATCCTCGAAAAAGCCATTCCACTTCTCAACGTAACAGCCCCTAGCTTGGAAGAAATGATCTCTAGCTGGGACAACAGCCTCAGTGCCATCGCTCAGCTCTCACCCACTAACAAAACACCAAGGAGACGAGAGTCTGCCCCATGGTATGCCACGGAACTGAGGTCGTCACTACTTCATCTACGTAAGTTAGAGAGACGATGGCGCTGGTCATGCTCCGCGGAAGCTCAGAGTACGTATTACCTACACCTAAGAAAGCACCGAGAAGCAACAATGGAGAGAAGGAAGCAGTTCCACATGGACCTTCTGAAACATTCGTTGAGTAAACCACATGACCTCTTCAATATAGTGAAGTCCCTAACAAAAGAACCATCTCCAGACCAACCTAGCATGCCTCAACCACAGGAATTCGCCGACTATCTCCACTCAAAATCTCAGCAAAAGGTATTCCAACAACAAATTCAGCACCACATTGAGATGGCAGCACCGCTAGATCCATGTCAGCATGGATTCAGAGAAGCACATGGTGTCGAAACCCTCCTTACCACCCTCTTCAATATGATAGTACTAGGAATTGATGACATCCGACAAGGGTTTGCCCTTATCTTCTTGGATATCGCAGCGGCCTTCGACTCTGTGAGCCATGAGCTGCTACTGGGAAGTCTCGAGGAAAAGGGAATACAGGATGCAGCTCTAAGCTGGTGCAAATCCTACCTGACTGATAGATGGCAGCACATAAGAACCGGCACCTCAACCTCGGAACCCTTCCAAGAAAAACAGGGTGTGCCACAGGGTTCCTCGCCATCGGCACTGATGTTCAACATATACATGCAACCCATCTGTGCCCTGATCCGCTCTTTTAACTTTGCCTGCCTGGTATATGCAGACGACGTACTGCTATACATGCCATTCTCAAAGGACCAGTCTGACTTCCCCCTGCTAACAAGCTGTTTCGACGCCGTTGCTGACTGGCTCCATACCCCAAATCTTCGAATAAACCACAACAAGACTGATGTTCTCTTCATCACGAGGAACCAAGGTTTCACCCCTCCAGCTTCCTTAAAGGTGAAGAATGCCAAGCTGGCTGCCAAACCCACGATCCGCTACCTAGGGGTCACTTTGGACCACGGCTAGACTTGAAAATCCACATAGGAAACACAGTCAAGGCAATATACCATAAAATACAGACATTACGGCATCTGCGACCTCTAATGGCCCCAGATCACTTCTGCACAATCTACCAAGCCCTCGTAATCCCACATTTTGACTATGCTATGCTAATGCAATTCTACACGGGCTCCCACAGGCAGCACTGAACCCACTCCAGCTGGCAATGAATTCAGCCGCCAGAATTCTATATGGAGCCTCAAGAATAGAACACATTACACCAATTTTGGAACAACTTCACTGGTTACCAATCCACGGCAGACTAGCTTTCAAAATCCTAGTAATGACCTTCAAGGCCATAAACAACCAACCTACCACCTCCAACACTGGGCTAATCCACCCCACACCCCAGACCAGATACAGAAGATCCGCAGCTGTCAATAAACTGACGACACCCACGCAATAACGAAATGCAACCACGCAACATCCAACAGGGTGTTCATGCTTTATGCACCCAGATGTTGGAATACCCTCCCTACAGCCATTAGAGCAAGCGCTGACCTGTCCCCAATTTAGGAAGGCACTCAAGCACCACCTATTCTTGCAATACTACCCAGAAGACAGCTCACAAACTGACACCCCAAGATACAGGACCTCTCCAACAACGCACCCAGCACACTCTCCTGCAGCTAACCCCACCAACACCACTCCATGTAAATACTAGTTAGCCCAGATTGTTACTAGTGTTACTAGTGTATATAAGTTGTAGATAGTTACCCCAGTTATGTCCAAGTTATAGTTCCTGTTCATTGTAAATACAATACAGCCCAACTGCATTGTATATGGTTCTGTTATATGTAAACAGCACTGATTTGAATAGCACGGTATAGAAGAGAACTTAAGTAAATAAATAAATAAATAAATAAAGTGGCCTGGGATAGACACGGTGGATCACTTTACAGCAACAAGATTAAATCAAAATAAACTGAACCATCTAATTTCTCAACAAATAAGGGTGTCCTACATGGAGTGATGGGGGTTAGGAGCAGTGGGTTCACCCCTAAACAAACAAAGAAACAAAGTTATGGGGAGGGGTGAAGACAGGATCATGTATGCTTAAGCTAACAGCTCCAGAGGTGTAGCTGCCTGTCTCCCACAGTGGAGTTGCCACTGTCAAGTTGAAACTGCCCCATTTATACTTGTTGTTGTTAAGCGCCGTCGAGTCGGAGTCGACTCATGGTGATCCTCTGGATAGCTATCCTAAATTGTGTTCGGTCTTCAGTCAGGCGGCTCAATGTTGAAAGACTTGTACCCCAGGATCCAACTCAAAGAGTCTAAAAGAGTAATAAGGATAGCAAAATCAAAAGCAGAGGAAAAGATGGCTAAAGATGTTAAGGATGGCAACAAAAATTTCTTCAGGTATATTCAGGAAAGGAAAAAGATCAGAGTTGGAATTGCAGGACTCAGAAGTGCTGGGAAAGGACTCGTGGAAAGTGACACTGAAAAAGCAAAATTGCTAAACAATTACTTCTGCTCTGTGTTTACTAAAGAAGATCCTGGGGATGGACCAGCTGTGACTCACAAATAAAAATATGGGAATGAAGTAGATACCACACCATTCACAGAAGAAGAGGTGTTAGAACAACTTGCTAAACTGAAAGTGGACAAAGCCATGGGACCGGATGGGATACATCCCAGGATACTGAAAGAGCTCAGAGAGGTTCTTGCAGGACCGTTAAAGGATGTCTTCAACAGATCCTTGGAAACAGGAGAGGTTCCTCAGGACTGGAGAATGGCTGATGTCGTACCTCTACACAAAAGTGGTGACAGGGAAGAAGTGTCAAACTACAGGCCCGTGAGCCTTACCTCGTGGCGGGAAAAGTAATGGAGGCACTCCTGAAAGAGCGAATAGTGAACTTTCTGAAAACCAACAGCTTGCAAGACCCGAGGCAACATGGTTTTACCGAAGGACGATCTTGCCAAACAAATCTGATCAAGTTCTTTGACTGCGTGACCAGGGAACTAGATCAGGGGCATGTGATGGATGTCATCTACCTGGATTTCAGCAAAGCCTTTGATACTGTTCCTCATAGGAGGCTTGTCAACAAACTCAGTAGCTTGGGGATGGGTCCCAAGATGGTAAACTGGATTAGAAATTGGTTGACTGACAGACGACAGAAGGTGATTGTACATGGAGCTCACTCGGATGAGAGGAAGGTGATTAGCGGGGTGCCCCAGGGTTCGGTCCTGGGCCCGGCACTGTTCAATGTATTTGTGAGTGATATTGCTGAAGGACTGAATGGAAAAGCTGTCTTTTTGCAGATGACACAAAAATTTGCAACAGAGTGGACTCCCCTGAGGGAGTGCTTAACATGAAGAAAGATCTACAAAAGCTGGAAGACTGGTCTAAAGCTTGGCAACTAAGATTTAATGCAAAAAAATGCAGTGTTATGCACTTGGGTAGCAGAAATCCAAGAGAAATGTATGCAATAGGGGGAGAAAGGTTGGTATGCACAGTTCAGGAAAAAGACCTTGGTGTGATTATCTCTGCTGATCTCAAGGTGGCAAAACAGTGCGACAAGGCGGTGGCAAAAGCCAGGAGGATGTTGGGCTGCATACAAAGAGGGATTACCAGCAGAAAAGAAGAGGCACTTATACCACTGTATAGGTCCCTGGTGAGGCCTCACTTGGAATACTGTGTTCAGTTTTGGAGACCATATCTTGCAAAGGATGTAAAAAGACTGGAGACTGTTCAGAGGAAGGCGACCAAAATGATTTGGAGCCTGCGTCAGAAGCCTTATGAGAAGAGACTTGAAGACCTAAATATGTACACTTTGGAGGAAAGGAGGGACAGGGGTGATATGATTCAGACCTTTAAATATTTAAAGAGAAATGATGAACAAACAAACCTCTTCCAAAGACGGGGAACCTGTAAAACTAGAGGGCATAACATGAAACTGCAAGGGGGTAAATTGAAAGGCAATATCAGGAAATATTTTTTCACTGAAAGGGTGGTGGATGCTTGGAATGCCCTCCCGATGGAAGTGGTAGGGGCGAACACGGTGACGGAATTCAAAAAGGCATGGGACAAACACAGAGGATCCCTTTACAGAAATAGGATAAAAACAAAAGAAACGGTACCATCTAACTTCTGAACCATATAACGTCTCAACAAATAGGGGTGTCCTACATGGAGTGGTGGGTTTACCCCTGAACAAGGATATGGGGAGGGGTGGCCTGTGCGGAGCGACAGGTGCACCTACTATTGCCATCTTGCTGGGCAGACTGGATGGACCATGCTGGTCTTTATCTGCTGTCAACTACTATGTTACTATGTTACCCTTAGCTGCTGTTATTGTATCGATCCATCTCATTGCTGGCCTTCCTCTTTTGCGTTGACCTTCTATCTTGCCAAGCATGATGTCTTTCTCTAATAATCTCTCTCTTCGCATGATGTGTCCAAAGTATGAAAGTCGAAGTCTTGTCATCTGAGCTTCTAAAGAAAGCATAGGTTTGTTCACCTCTAGTACCGACTGGTTTGTTCTTCGGGCAGTCCATGGTATACACAGTATTCACCGCCAGCACCATAATTCAAAGGCATCAATTTTCTTCCTGTCTGTCTTTTCACTGTCCAGCTTTCACATCCATATGATGTTATTGAAAATACCATGGCTTGAACAAGTCAAATCTTTATATGGAGAGAGACATCTCTGCTCTTGAGAATCTTATCTAGGTCTTTCATAGCCATTCTGCCAAGAGCAATGTGTCGCCTGATTTCTTGACTGCTTGTTGCTTCTTTATTGATAGTTGATCCAAGTAGGTTAAAGTTGTTCACAATTTCAATTTCTTCTCCTTCAACGATGAACCTGTTGATTATGACAGTTGTCATGATCTTTGTCTTCTTTACATTAAGGTGCAGGCCCATTTTGAGACTATGTTCTTTGATTGTGAGAAGCAAATGTTTCAGATCATCTTCACTTTCAGCCAGTAATGTAGTATCATCAGCATAGCAAAGGTTGTTGATGAGTCTTCCACCAGTCTTCACACCTCTGTTGTCTTCATACAATCCTGCTTCTCTGATGATTTCTTCTGCATATAAATTAAACAGGTAGGGGGAAAGTATGCAGCCTTGTCTTACACCTTTGCTTATTTTAAACCATTCTGTTTCTCCTTGTTCCGTTTGAACTGTTGCTTCTTGATCAATGTACAGATTGCGCAAGAGAATGATCAGGTGTTCTGGTATACCCATGCTTCTTAATGTGGCCCAGAGTTTCTCATGGTTTACACAGTCAAAAGCCTTGCTATAGTCGATAAAGCACAAATAGATATCCTTTTGGTATTCTTTAGTCTTTTCAAGGATCCATCTCACATCCGCAATGATGTCTCTCGTTCCTCGCCCTTTCCTGAACCCTGCTTGCACTTCAGGTAGTTCTTGTTCCAGATATGGTTGTAGTCTCTTTTGAATAATCTTCAGTAGAATCTTGCTGGCATGTGGGATCAGAGCGATTGTTCGATAATTTCCACAGTCAGTTGGATCACCTTTCTTTAGTATTGGTATAAACACAGATCATTTCCAGTCAGTTGGCCATGATGTTGTCTTCCATATTTCTTGTCAGAGCCTTGTAAGTACGGTAACAGCTGCATCAGATTGCTTCTATAGGAATGCTATCAATGCCTGGTGCTTTGTTCTTTGATAAGGCTTTCAATGCTGCTTCAACTTCTTCTTTCATCACCAATGGTTCCCGATCATAAGGTAAAGGTTGAAACGACTGTTGGTCCACTTGATCCTTATCATATAAAAACTGTATATTCCTTCCACCTTTTCTTGATCTTCTCAGCATCATTCAACATAGAACCTTGAGCATCTTGTAACATTCCAATTCGAGGCTGGAACTTTTTCTTTAACTCTCGTAGCTTTAGGAAAGCCGATCTTGTTCTTCCTCTAATAGTTTCTGCTTCTATTTCCTTGCAAGTGTCATTGTAGTACTTTTCCTTGTCCTGTCTTGCTGCACGTTGGAAATCTCTGTTGAGTTCTGCGATTGTCTTTCTTTCTCCTCTGGCTTTAGCTTCTCTGCATTTCTGGGCAATTTTCAGAGTTTCTTCCGTCATCCGTTTTAGCCGTTTTTGCTTTTTCACCTTTTGTAGAGACTTCTCGCTTTCTTCCAACACAACCTTCTTGATGTCATTCCATAACTCTTCCGGAGCTCTGTCATTTGTATCTAAAGCAGCAAATCGATTTTGCAGGCAGTCTTTAAATTCCAGTGGTATATTCTCAAGGTCATATTTTGCTGCATTCATGAGTGGTTTGCTCTTTTTCAACTTTAGCTTGAGTTTGCATACTAGTAGTTGATGATCTGTACCACAGTCAGCTCCAGGTTTTGTCTTTGTTGATGTTATAGAGCTTTTCCATCGTTGACTTCCACAGATGTAGTCAATTTTATTTTTATACAATCCATTGGGTGAAGTCCATGTGTACAGTCACCGCTTGTGTTGCTGGAAGAAGGTGTTTGAGATGAATAGATCATTGGTCTTGCAGAATTCTATCAGTCTTTCTCCAGCTTCATTTCTGTTGCCAAGTCCATATTTTCCAACTACTTTGCCTTCTTCTTTGTTGCCAACTTTTGCCTTCCAGTCACCCATGACTATCAGGATATCCTGTTTGCATGTTCTGTCAATTTCAACTTGTACTTGTTCATAGAACTCTTCAATTTCATTCTCTTCTGCAGCTGTTGTTGGGGCATATACTTGAATTATAGTTGTGTTGATAGGCAATCCTCGTAGACGAATAGAGATTAAACGTTCGCTGACTGCATTGTATTTCATTACAGTTCTTGCAAGTTTCTTCTTTATTATACATGCAACACCATTTCTTCTTTGTCTTTCATTTCCAGCATAGTAGACCATGTGATCATCTGATGCAAAGTGCCCGATGCCAGTCCATTTCAGTTCGCTGACACCCAACAGATCAAGTTGTACACGTTCCATTTCATTCTTGACCACCTCCAGCTTCCCTTGGTTCATGCTTCGTACGTTCCATATTCCAATGTGTAAGACATCTTTACAGCTTCTGACTGTCATTTCATGCGCAGCTACATCAGAGGTCAGACTTCCCGAGGGCTTTGATCCAACCACATCATAAATGCTGGCTTTACTCTGAAAAGTCTTCAGCTCTTCCCCAGTAGCTAGTTGAGTGCCTTCCAACCTGGGGGTCTCATCTTCCAGCACCATAGCAGAATTTGTTTTGTTGTAACTATCCATTGGGTTTTCATGGCAAGATACTGAAGTAGATTGCCAGGCCTTTCTTCCGCGCAGTTTAAGTTTGGTGTTGTTGCCGTTGTCACAAAAATGTGATCCTCCGCCATCAACACTATCCCATTCTGCTGCTGCCCAGATGGGTGGTTTGTCTTTGTCTGGCACCTCAGCTGAGACCTGTCCATCTTGGGAGACCCTGCCAGTAGTTAAACTACCGATAGTTTAGCTGTCAGCATCACTGATGCACACAAGCCCTCACAGCACGACAAGCTGCAAACCAAGTGGGAGTAATTGTAAGACATCTAAATATTTTTCCCACAAAGTATAAATTTTGTGGGAAAAATATTTAGATGTCTTCATCAAATGTCACCAGTATATTTACCTAATTTTTTTTCACAAAAATTCCTGGGTGCATGTTACATTCCCCACAGCATTTTGACATTCAGTCTGTTATTTCATCAAGGCTTACAATGATAAAAGGATTGGCTTTCAGCTGTGCTGTGCCTGTAGTCTGGATAAGTTGCACTTCCAGTATGCCTCAAATATAATTTGCTGAAATTTAAGAGCGACTTAAGACCTGGACATTTGACTATGCTTTCCCAGGGCTTTGTTAGTGATTACTGGATTCTATTGCAGATGTGCTTATTTGGTTTTTATGAGTTCTTAGTTTTTTACTTGTTTCATGTAATTTGTATTAGTTTTCATGCTATGATTGTTATAAACTGTTTAAAGATCTTTCTGTTAGGCAGTATAGCAAGTATAACAATAAATAAAATAGATATTTCAAAGTAAAATAGTGTGGTGGTTGATGTGTTTGTTCACTTTAAAGTATAGAAATAAAGCTCAATAAATAAAAAAAAAAACAAAAAAATAGAATGTGGATAGTAATTCCATAAACTCCTGCAGAGTTAATACACCTTGCCACTCGTGTAGGTGGGGCATAAAGGTACATTTTACAAAAGATATGTAAGTGCAAGCTGAGATCTCCAAACCGGAACGTCTGGAAAAAAAAAGCAGGCACGTCAAAGTTTAGGCATAATTTCACAAATGTGGATGTGCCTGATATGAACATCTATGGGAACATCTACATAGACATCCTTAGAATAGCACCCCAAAATGGGGATGTCTACTGGCTAAAGTAGTGGATTAAGACCAGTGTGGCCAAGGTTCAAATTCCAGTGTTGCTCTTTGTGATTTTAGGCTATTCACTTAACTCTCCATCTTCGCTACACCTTCTGGGCATTTTACAGCCAAAGCAAGCACTTTCCTGATGCCTATTTGTACTTATAAGAGGTCTAAACTTTGATGGGCTTGCAGCTGTCCCTGACATTTCTGAAATCAAGCAGGGATGCCTAAGTCCATTGCACTTCCCCAGATACACCTCCTTCATGCCCCCTGCCTACTTGGATATCCACATTCCAAGAGATGTCTTTAAGAGGACTCCGTGATTTGGATGTCCATGTACACGTCTTTGGATGTCCAAATCACAAGACCTTTTTTTAAAGATTTTGCAACTTTCAAAGATGCAACAGTCAAGGAAATTACAAGAAGCATCCCATAATATAAAGAAGATAACAATCAAGTAATAACCCTTTTTAGCTCATGTCAAGGAGAAAGAGCACTAACCCACCTGGGCAGAGTAACGTACGTAATCCCCACATAAACACCACCCTAACTCTGTATAACATATAAGTAAAAAGAAAGGAAACAATTAGAAATGACATGGACCATAACAGGCCAAAAATCACTTATCCTTCAGGAAATTTTCCATTTGGGCAGAATCAGTAAACTCTGGAATTTGTTACCGGAGGATGTAGTAAAGGCTGTTAGTGTAGCTGGGTTTAAAAAAGGTTTGAACAAGTTCCTGGAGGAAAGGTCCATAAACCATTATTAAGAAGGGACCCAGGATATCAATGCTTGACCTAGTACAAGCATTGCAGAACCTGTGTCTTTTGGGGAAACTGCTAGGTACGTATGACCTAGATTGGCCACTGTTGGAAACAGGATACTGGGCTTGATGGACCTTGGTCTGACCCAGTATGGCATATCTTATGTTCTTATGTACATAATCTAATTCCCTAAACACTTGCAGAGAAAGTGTAAGAAGAAAGATGCCCCCATAGGTGTCAACTGAAGGAATCTATTTCTTCTCAATTGTGTACCTCTGGCTATGTCAGGAAAAATCATAATTTTCTGACCACAAAACAAAAAGTCTTTCTTTGAGAAATACGCCTTCATGATTCTGGATTTGTCTGCATCTAGAGTAAGAGTAACAATTAAAGTAGCTCTAGAAGAAATTTCCTCAGTAGAGGCTTCCAAAAACTCTGTCAAATTCAATTCAGATGAATCTGCAACCACTGAAATGTCCACTTTCTCACCCTGAACTATGGATCTAGTTGGTAAATAATACATATTAGAAACTAACACAGAGTCTGCATCAGTTAACAGCAATACTTCCTTTAAATATTCCTGAAACAAAATAGAAGGAGACAATAAATGTATCTTAGTAAAATTTAAGAAACATAAGTTTTTAGCCCTTATGGAATTTTCCAGCACCTCAAGTTGCATATGTATCATCAAGCTATCTTTAATATTAGATGCCCCCGTGGATTGCAAGGAATCAATCTGAGTGGAAAATGTATCCAATTTCTCAGCCAGGGGACCAGCATGACCGCCGCGGGTCGCTACCCCTTCCCCCCACCCCCCCTCTGCCCCCCCCCCTTTTTCCTGCCCGAAATAAATACCATGTATCCGGACTTGCCACAAAGGATGTCTTTATTCATATTTTGTCAAACGATAAGTGGAAAGTACAGTATTGAAAAACTGTTGGCCACAGCATAACTTAACAACATCACACATTGTAACATCCAAGATTTATATAACAGCATTACAACAATATACATCAAAACATCGTAATTCTTACTTCCCTTATCCTCATCCTTCCCCGAGAGGCACAGCCCCCATCTTTCAACAGTTCTTCGGCCGCCCGGCAGGGATATTCTGGAACATGGCCGTCCAAGCCACTTCCCCACTGCCGTCGGTCCCAACTAACATGACCGTGGACAAGGGGGGCGTTGCAGCGGGCCCACCCCCCCCCCCCCCGGCCCTTCAGGGCTCCGTTACTCTTCGCAGCAGTGTCTGTATCAACCTCTGCCCAGGGCCCGTCAAAAGGCATGCGCAGAGGTACGCTGAGAAAGGTGTATGCTCGCCTCTCCGGCCGTGAAAGCATCAGGAGGTCTTCTAGGCACTATTGCTGCTTACCCATCTTTGTACTCTGGGGGACCCGCCAGTTCCCATGTGCCCCACTCCCCCTTCTCATGTCTGGGCTGTGCACTCTCTCCTAAGGATGGGGTCCCTATCTCTCTGCCAATCCTTCCCGGCTGCGACCCCTCGCTTGCCGGGGAGTTCCCCCTTTTTCTTACCCCACCCTGCTGTGGCCAACCCACGTTTTCTGCCACAAGCGTTCGATAGTGTCTTGTATGGCACAGAGGTACACATCCATCCCGATCTCTGAGAGGTGTATCCCGTCCGTGCGATACAATCCGTGGCAGCGCTCTTCTATCAGGTCGTGGACGATGCCGTATCCTCCGATTGAGTCCATGAACCGGGCCATCCATCTATTCACTTTTCTCCTCGTTCTCTCTACTGCGTGATGGGACCACTCGCCCCTCCATACTCGCCGTGGTATGATGTGGGACCAGACCAGCAATGTTCCTGGAAAGGCACCCGTCAGTGTCAGCATGTCCCTCTGCATCTTCTTGGTGAGCTGAACACTGCGCGTACCCGTCAGGTCATTACCGCCCAGGTGCACCACAATTGCCCATGGCTGTCCGCCCGCCCTCTTCAACTGTAAGAGGCATGGCATCAGCTGGTCCCACACCATACCACGTCGCCCCAGCCATCTCACTACCAGTTGTTCCTTAGGGAAGCCTAGATTATGCCCCTGCGGTCTTTGTCTCGTCCTCTTTTCAGCCCAATGAACAAACGAATGGCCGCAGATCCACGCCTCTTAGTGGGGATTGGCACCTGTATGGTGTTATTGGAAACCAACACATCTCATCAAGATCATTTTTTGGGTGAAGAATACAAAGGTACTAGAAACAGGAATACAACGGTGTGAGAAACAGGTCTAAGTTACATATCTATGCACAGCTATTGCGATTTTCGTTACATAAACAAACCAGCAAAGAAAAACAATTTTTTTTTTTTTTATAGTATACCTTATCCTGACCCCACAGGGGGCGGCTTACGCCCGGCGTCAGACCGGGCGTACATAAAGCTTGTATCTCTCGGAGCGCCATCTCCCGATGGTCATGATCTGCTCCCTCGTCATACCTATGTTGGCCGCCGTGGAAGCGGCCCCAATGTGGAATGAATGGGTGCCGTAAAAGCACGCTTCCAAACCCACTGCTTCAAATGTCAGCTTCAATACCTTAGCGAACTGGAACCGCGAGAGGGGGGTTCCGTCCGAGTGGACCAGCCAATGCTCGGCCCTTGCAGGGCGTATCTGCTTGTATTCATTGAAGGTTGCTACTGGGCAGGATGGGTCCCCCCACAGCGGGGCCAGCACTACCCGTGCGCCTTTTGCCTCGGTGTCAGTTTTTGACTTACGTATATGCAGTATGAGTTTCCCATCCTGCATGCTGACGTCGCTCTCCCGGATCCCGCCTTCGGCCGATTCTCGGCTCGCAGAGGCTACCAGTTCGCCTATTCGGAATGCTCTGAAAAATGCCCATGAGAATGCACATCTGAATAGCCGGGTCTCGAAGTTGTTGAAGCATACCTGACCTGTGATTGCTATCAGTCTCTGCAAAATTTCGTGTGTTATTGGGCATCGCCAGTCTGGTGTGCGGGGCTGTTCCATCTTCCAGCCCTTCATTACCTTGGCTATAACAAAATCTGCTCGTGGATTGGTCTTACCCATCACCTTCGTGAAAAAGGTGATTGCAGCCAAATGCGATTGTACCATTGACTTCTTGACTCCACAGCTCTTGGAGTGTAGGATCCACTGCAGGATGGATTCCGTCGTGGGACCAATGTTCTTGAGTCCAGTTCCTCTGCAGAAGGCTTGAAATTTCCCCCAGGCCGCCAGGTATTTCTGTCTTGTCCACTCGGATAGGGAGCTCAGAACAAGCTCCCAAATTTCGGTGGACCAAGTTCCCATATCTGTGGCGGTATAGCCGTTTTGTCGGGATCGGCACTGGGCGCGAGCGATCGGAAGAGTGGGATCTTGAAACGAGAGAGAGCATCGGCAATGTTATTATGCTGCCCGGGGATGTGTTCGGCCATGATATTTACGTTATGCTTTAGGCAGAAAACTTCATTGCTTGGTCAGTAAAATGCCCCAGTAATGTAGAAACATGATGACAAAAAAGACCACATGACCTATCTAGTCTGTCCTTCCATATCAACCACTACAACAGTCCCCTTTTTTCCTTTAGAGATCCTCTGTGTTTGTCCCATGCTTTTTTGAATTCAGATACAGTCCTCATCTCTACCACCTCCACTGGGAGACTATTCCGCGGATCCATCACTCTTTCCGTAAAGAAATATTTCCGCATATCACTCCTGAATCTATCCCCTTTCACCCTCAACCCATGTCCCCTTGTAGCAGAGCTTGATTTCAATTGAAATAGGCTGTCCTCCTGTGCAATTATGCCATGGAGGTATTTAAATGTCTCAATCACATCACCTCTATCCTGCCTTTCCTTTAAGGTGTGCATATTAAGATCCTTAAGTCTGTCCTCATATGCTTTATAATGAAGACCACTAGCCATTTTAATAGCCACCCTCCGTACGGACTCCAGCCTGTTTATATCCTTTTGAAGGTGCGGTCTCCAGAATTGCACACTATACTCCAAATGAGGTCGCACCAAAGACTTATACAGAGGCACTATCACCTCCTTTCTTCTGATAGCCATTCCTCTCCGTATGCACCCAAGCATCCCTCTATCTTTTGCTGTCGCCTTTTCTACCTGTTTAGCTACTATTGGTCTGAGTTATAACCTTCGCTATGTCCATTAAAGTAACTGAGTCAGTTACTTTTAGTTCGACCACTGCTAGGGAGTTAGAACACTGGATAGAAATAGGCATTAAAGCACTCCCCAAAGAGCCCTGTGGTGCCTCCTTATAAAGGGAAGAATAAACGTTTCCTAAAGGTGGCATTAAGGGAGTGATAATACTCACACCCTCTGACCCAAGCCTTTCTGCAGAAGGGATAAGGGAGTCCTAAATGATGAACTTAGAGAAACCACAGAGGCTTCCGAGGGAGAAGGAGCACCTAAGTCAGACTGAGATATGGCAGGAACAATTTGCTTGTCCATAGGACCACTGACTTCAGAGTAGATGATGACACAGGTTGCTTAATGGTTTTACCTTTCCTCTTCTCTGAGCTGTTCGGCATCTTCGAGTAGGCACCAAACACCAATTTGGCACCAAAGAGGCGTACCCTTTGGATATGTGCCCTTCATTCATGTGCCCGCAGGCCACGCGTCCCCAGCTGTGGACCACTGCACTCTGTTTTAAATGTTCCAGCATCACTGTGATGATATCATCAGAGGGGACATGGCTTGCCGTCCAACACAGGATGCCAGCAGCATCTCTCCTGCAGCTATGCCTCCAGAAAACCTTCGGGTCAGGCAGTGAACAGTTCAGCCAGGTGGGAAAGGGGAAAACCCTCTCTCATCCTTCTCTCAGCTGCACTCAGTTTTAAATGTCCCAGCGGAGTAAGACTTTTAAAATGACCCTTATACTGAACTGTTAAATCAAGTCATGACAGTTAAGCCTACTCTAGAACAGGTGTAAATGTTCATACCTCGATCTGTCAGCAACATGCGTAAGTTATAGAATGGAAATTTAAGCCATGCCTATGTTGTGTCCAACCTCTGCCCCTGTGTACCCCAAACTGAAAGTACTGTATATACAATAGGGCTTACATACATGCTTACAGAATAGCAACAACCTAAAGCATGCACTTAAGTGCCCATTCATATGTGTTGTGGTGGCGAGACAGGTATAGAGCCCAAAGAAAGTGTGAAAAAACAGCCTTTTACCTCTGGGCAGAAGAAAGGTTCAGGGAGTTTAAGGGTTACAACTCTAACCAAAGAAAAAAACTCTGTGCACAGAGATGTAGAGAGTGAGCCACGCCCTAGCTCCATGGTGACCAGGGGAGGTGACGAGGGAAGCCTGGGGGTGGAGTCTGAGGCTATAGGGCAGCCCCAATCATATAAGCAGAGAGAGTCTTCCAGAGAGGGAGGAAAGAAATGGGGAATGAAAGGAGGAGGAGGAGTGAAAGGAGAGAGACCAGGAAGAAGAAAAGCAGGGGGAGATCGTGTCCGTGGGCGGAGTGCAGGAGGGAAATCCTCTGAGGAGGAGACGTTCCCTAGCAGGCTGGACACTAGCAGAGAATCTCTTGAAACTACAGGAAGTAAGGAGATTAGGAGGACACGTATAAGAGAAAAGTGCTCTATCCTAATCCTCAAAGGAGATCCTTATTGCATGCAGCAGTCAGACAACTCAAGCCCTGAAGGAAGCCTAGCTGGTAGGAAGAGTACAGCTGGCTTGGAACGCAGGAGAGTTGATTCTGGGGGAAATGCTGGTGGAAAGCAAGGAACAGGAATCTCTGTGAGAGAGTCTGTGGAGAAGGTTCTACCTGTGGCACAGCCTGAGAGAAGACAGGTCGCTGGGAACAAGGTGAGCCCCTTGCAAGTTTTAAAAGGTTTATTAAAAAAGAAAGATCTCCTATGTCCTTCCCCTGCAACTCAGCATAGTGAGGATTCCCAATGGGAACAGGTTTTGAAATTGTTGGAGCAGTTGAAACCTGCCGTTAGAGACGCTGAGGCCAGCAAGGTGCTAATTGAACCAAATGAGGAAAGTATGGAAGTAGAAGAATGCCTTTCAGAAAGTGTATGTTCTGATGTTGAAATGGATTGCTCTTACTGTGTGAGTCAGAAGAAGTAAAAGCTGTATGGTTTTTAAAAGTAGTAAAAAAGCCAGAAGCTTTGGAAAGTTTATGACCTGCGGGAAATTTGGTTAATTAAAGCACTAATGTTGAGCTAGTCAGACAGGCTCAAAGAAGGCTATGAATGCTGGAAGTTAAAAGCCAATATTTGCAACTTGAAAGTGAAGAATGCCAATGTCTTTAAAAAGGAATGATACACGGGTTTAGCAGCTTGTAACCAAGAAGCCAAGGTGCTGTGCAGAGCCCTGAGTGATACAGATTTGTGCTATACCAAGCCTGGGACCTAAGAATGTAATCTTGACTGAAGGCAAGGTTTATTGCTTCGTTTAAAACAAGTTGTTTGAAACGGCTAATGCCGGAACTGTGCTGTAAAGTTTGTTTTCCTTTTGAATGGAGAAGTATCCCATTTTTGTTCTGGTTATATCTGAACTGCTGACAAAGAAGTTCAATGGTTAAGCAGAAAATAAAATTCCTGTTACCTTTGAAACGCTCGGCTGTTTTGGTTCTTACCACACAACTACATTTTTGAGAAGCCTCAGCATTGGGAATTCAGGTGATAAGGGACATAAAGAGGTATGCCCACTATATATAGGCAACCGCCTAATCCATAGAGGGCGCTACAGTGTACATCCTTTAGAATAGGAACTTATTTGTGTAGGTAATTTTCTGACTGTCCTTTATAGAGTCAGCTCCAAAATGTGATACCTTTTTTTTTTTGGACTAACTTAACACATTTTTGGAATGACTTTCAGGATATAAAACCCCCTTCCTCAGGTCAAGGCAGAATGGAGCAAAAGATCACAGTCCTAAAATATAAAAGTGAATCATGAAAGTATTCCAATTGTAATCACATGAAAAGGACAAAACAATAAATTTGACAGCTACATAGAGATCTTTAGACACAGGGTGAAATCACAGCTTTCCAACAAATAGAAGAAACGTTTGTGTGACCTCTCGCCACTAGAAAGCACTATAATGAAAACTCTACAAAATAACCTAAACAATATCATTAGGCTTTCAGACAAAGGAGGCTTGGTAGTAATTATGGACACACAAGAGTACATAGAAGAAGGACACAGACAACCCTCAGACCGTACATACTAAGAAACTGACCAAGGAACCCATGCAGGAATATATGAAACAACTGAAAAATCGTATCAATACATTTCTAAAGTAGTACTGTCTCGTCTGAAAAAACTCAGCAAACCATTCTTCTATTGGCATCTTCTACATGCAACCTAAGAGTCACAAACCTGGAAATTCTGGAAAACTGTTCATATCTTGTACTGGCGCACTCGCACAGAAAATATTTGGACTTATAGAGGGTATTTGATAAACTTTTTCAATGCATAAAATGCTGATTTACATGGGGAAAAAGGGAGCTCATAAAACAGGTCACACATAAAAGTGGACAAGATGTAAGATGGTATGTACTTGTAGAAGAGGCATGCTGAAGGGTTAGTTAATACAGAGCATGGGCAGTCATGATTTACATGTGTATTTTATAAAATAACAGGTGTATGCATGTAATGTACATGCTAACATTTATACCTACTCCTTAACAAGTGTAACATCCACATCCTCAATCTAGGCGCAATGTCTGCAGGATTTGTGCTAATGTTTTAAGCAGAGACTTAAATTAACCCACAACTACTTCAGCTTTAATAATGACATCTATCTGCAGATTATGGGAGCTGCCATGGGCACCAGAATGGCACCATAGTGTGCCAACCTTACTAGGTCAGAATTGGAGGAGTCATCCCTGAATGGTTATCACAAAAAAAGTTCAGATTTTACTAGTACATAGATCAGTGGTTCCTAGGCTTGTCCTTTGCCTCCTCGGCCAGTTGAGTTTTCAGGATATCCAAAATGAATATGCTGGCAGTAGATCTGCATGCAGTGGAGGCAGCGTATGCAAGTCTCTCTCATGAATATTCATAGTGGATATCCTGAAAACCCAACTCCCTGGTGAAGGGATAATTTGGCTCAGGTCTGCTGGGAATGTACATTGCAACATATGGCTGGGACAGAAGAAACAGCATGTGGGCTATAAGACAGAGTATATGCAGCCTATCATGAAAGAGTCTGGGTAACCATACTTTGTACAGGAGTGTGCATGGTTTGGCCCAGCAAGAAAATACAGGCCAAACTGGAAACAAAGAACACACATACTCTCAGCCTTGAAGATTACAAATAGTGCCAAGAATATGTACAGGAAGAAGCAGAGAGGGCTGAGGCCGACAGCATAGATAAGCAGACCTTGAAACTTCAGCTGCGAAACTAATAAACATGGGAGGGGTCCCAGAGGGAGAACTTTGGAGAAATCTGCAGACGACATAAGAATTTATGCAGAACTTTCTGGAACTTTGAGACCTTCTCTCTCTCACCATTGTGGAGATAGAGAACGTTGCCTGCGCTCAGATCCCTGACACAGACACTTGTATATCTGTGCTTGCAGCTTTTTTGCTTGTATCAAATAAAAGAGTTTTGCTGACAAGTGACTGTGATCTGAGTTTTTATTTTCCTGGTGTACGGCTCCCATGTGCCCAGGCAATATTGGTGACAATTAGGGATGCTTTGTAGGTGAACCCTGCCTACACTGGGGAGCCCCTAGGACAGGTTTGGGAACCACTGGCAAGTCACTTAACCCTTCATTGCTCAGAAAAATCCAAGTTATCAATGTCCCTGTTTAATGTACGTTTACCAAGTTTAAGTTACAATGTAAACCGCTTTGACTGACATAATAAAGCGGTATAAAAAAAACTGTTAAATAAATAAACTTGTACTGAAGGAGAAAAGAGCCTTAAATTTTTCTACAACTCATTCATGTATCCCGTCGCACAATCAAACTCAAACTGGACTATCCATGAAAAATATTATCTTTTTAAACACTACTGTCTCAGTCTGCATTGGTCACTTACCGGCATCAGAATATAGGACGCCAACTGACAGATGCAACTACTTTCGAAGCTCCAGCTTCCATCCTCCACATATTTAAAAAAAAACATTATACCAAGGCAAGCTACAAGATATCACCACATCTGCTCTGAGCCACAAGACAGGAATAAATACTGTACCATAAAGCCCTAGCAGAAGCCTTTAAACAAAAGGGCTCTCACCCTAAAGTCATCTCCAAAAAATTGCATCATCACTCAAAAAACCCAGGGAAAACCTACAAAGACACAAAAAAAGAAAAGCCATGGAGCGTGTACCACATGCAGTAACATATAATCCAGAACTAGAAAACCTAAGTAAGATGATCAAAGATCTTCCGCAAGATGAAGTACTAAAAAAAAAAAATGTCCATGCTCCTTAATTCCAGTCCAACCACCTAACCTAATACCAAACCTGTTAACCCTTTAAGAACCAGGGGACATATTTGTTCCATAAGTTTTAAAACTCATAAAACATGCAATTTTTATTTAAAATCCATTTTAATTTCTGTTCACATCAAGATAAAACCTTATTCTGTCAAATGATTCTGTTTAATGACCAATTCACGTAACATTTATTTTCTATAAAGCACTTCATAATTTACCAATATGGAAATAGGAATTTGTGTTCTTTTGGTGTTCCATAGAAAATGATGTAAGAAGCCGGATGTTATGTGAACTTTCATATTTAATTACGCGCATGTCTTTGACAAAATTGAATAGTTTTCTTTAGAGAAATTGCTATTTTTATCAATTTTAGTGAGTTTTATTGCTCTGGGACACATTTGTCCCTGTGGTCTATAACTGAAAAAATACAGTATTACTTTTGTCGCATGCTAACAGTTAGTTATTGTTCATCAATTCATAGAAAACCATACTTCGAAAAAAGATGCGTGAGCATTTGTTTAGAATACATGAAGCAGATATACAACTCTTGTTTGCTGAGAGCAGCGATTCTGATGATTTGCTTCTTGATGATGAAGATCAAAATGTCTTGCTTGAAGATGTCGACAATGTTGATGAGGAAGTGGTCATAGAACATCCTGATTCTTTGACAACTGAAACTACTAATCCTAGTAGTAGTACAAATCTAGCCAGTGGAGCTTCAACATTCATATCTGTGACATTCTACGGTAAATCTAAACGTAAATGTACCATCAAGATTCCATCTCCATCAGTAGTCTCTGGAGCAAAAGAACAGTCGATGCAGGTGCAGCCAACTACATCAAATTCTAGAAAGAATTCACACAAATGAAAAAAGACAAATGATGCCAATCATCCTGATGATATTAAAAAACAAGCAACACAACCAATGGATGAAGACTTGCCCCCAATGACTAAATCACGAGCAAGTGGCAGGTAAGTGCAAACTACAGTACACTTCAAATGGGGAAGGAAGCCGGTGAAAGACAACTCCGAGACTATTGACTACTATTATGGAAAAGTAAATCTGAAGTTTGATGATTCTGAAGACATTAGTGCAGTTTCTGTTTTTGAACATGTGTCTGATTTCAACTCCTTAGTCTCACTAATCGCAGAACAGAGTGAACTATATATGAAGCAAAGAGGCATTCCATTTCTCACTGATGCAGATGAGCTCCGAGCCTTCCTTGGGATGTGTCTGGTCATGGGTTACCATGTTCTGCCCACAATTAGAGATTATTGGTCTACTCAACCAGATCTGCAGGTTCCATTCATTGCAAATGCAATGACTCGGATGCGATTTGAAACAATTCCCTCTGCCTTGCATTTTTCAAATAATGATGATATGCTACCAAGAACTCACCCACAGTGTGATCGTGCTTTCAAGGTTCGCCCATTGATCAACCACTTCAATCGATGCTTCCAGGCAGCTAGAAATGCAAGCAAGCAGCAGTCAATTGATGAGCACATGATAAAATTCAAAGGCCAAAACATCATGAAGCAGTACATAAGGAACAAGCATGTGAAGTGGGGATTTAAACTGTGGTGCAGATGTGATGCGATCTCAGGCTATCTTTACCAGTTTGACCTGTATACTGGACGAAAAATGGAGACAGAGTATGGGCTTGGGGAGGGGGTGGTCATAATGCTGTCAAAAGCACTCGAACAGCTATGTTGCCAAGTTTTTATTAACAATTTCTTCAACTCGCCAATGTTGCAATTTCAGTTGCTACAAAAGAAGATTTACCTATGTGGCACAGTTCGTGTAGACCGGAAGCACATGCCAAAAGAACTTGAAATCAGATAAGGAAATGAAACGTGGTGACATGGATTATATGGCAGCAAATGGTGTTACTTGTGTGAAATGGTTGAACAACAGGTCAGTGATTCTATTATCAAATTTCCTACCACGTTCAAAGGATGATGTCACGTATGTGCTAAGAAGGCAAGCAGGATCTGCAGATAAGCTGCATGTTTCATGTCCTTCCATTGTTATAACTTACAACAAATTCATGGGTGGTGTGGACCTCATGGATCAAAAAAAGAGACTGTACGAGACTGACCGAAAGTCAAAAATTAAGTATTACTTGAAAATCTTCTTGATATTGCTGTCAACAATAGTCATTGCATTTATGTTCAACTGCAACAAGAGAGGGACCCTGATTATTTATTTATTTACATTCTCTTATATACTGTGCTATTCTGCATCAGTGTGGTTTACATTGAACAAACTGAAATTACATTGAACACAGCATTATAACTTGGAGATAACTATTTTACAGGGAACATGGGCTATGGAGAGTTAAGTGGCTTGCCCAAGACCACAAGGAGCACCTGTGGGACTAGAAACCCCAGTCCTTCTAGCCCAAGGTTGCTATCCTCTAGTGGGATTTGAACCCCTGACTTTCTGGCCTGAAGTACCTTGCCCCAACCACTAGGCCACTCCTCCACTCCACATTGTAAGGCAACAACACCACTGGAATATCGTCAGATGACAGCAACGGTTCTTATTGGACGGTACTCCAACCGTCAAAGAAATGCACCATCAGCACCAGTTAGAGATTCACTGTATGTTCTTCTAGCACCAAAACCAGAACATTCTCTGACAAGAAGTGATCGACGCAGACGATGTGCTCAGTGTGCCAAATCTGGAGTTGAAAACCGCACAGACAGCTTCTGTGACACATGTAGCATTCACTTGTGCTACACTAAGACACGTAACTGCTTTGCTAATTATCATAGCCTGAACTGTTTGTCAGACAATTAGGCTTTTGCTTACTATTTACTATATTGTCTAATTGCCTATTTTCAAATATAATAAATCTTTTTTATTTCATACTGCTGTTCACTCTAAGACAGAAGCTTGATATACTAAGGTTTTGCATACTTAACGTTTTTGCGCTTGTATTTTCTAAATAAATTTTGCTCAAGTTGCTCAATAAACAGAAATATATGAAAAATTACATGATTACCCTTAATTAAAAATATATATAAACATGAATTTTTAATATAACTGAGAAATTATGTGTAAATTAACACACGGGACAAATATGTCCCATTATTCTCTTGATGACCATAGGGACAAATATGTCCCTTTTTATAGCGCCACCCCCCGCAGTGTCACATGTTTAAAATTTTTGTATTTGTTGTTCAAAAGTATTGTTGAATCTAACATATCACTTTCATACATCTCATCTATCTAGAAACCTTGCTGTCTTCAAAGGGTTAAGGAGTAAACTCCAAACAGAATCCTGAATGTAAGAAAATGGGATTAAACCCTGCAAGACTCCATGTTGCCTGTCATGCCACTGCATATTGCAGGACTCACAGATAGTCAGAGAGGGTAGATATTTAACATAAAAGGCTCATGTTCATACTTCTCTAAGATAACAGTGTGTGCGATCCAATGCAAAAAATGTGGAAGGCTGCTACATCAGAGAAAACAAGCCAAGCGTTGAGGACACAAATCAATTTCCATACTGTATAGAAAACAATAGAATGAGACATCCGTAGATGAGCATATCTCAAAGGAAGATCACTCCCTTAATGACCTGTGCAGGAATGCACAGGAAGAGAAAACCTTTGAAATGAAAATGATCAAACACTTCCAGACACGAAAGGGATCAAAAAAAGACATGGGCTTACTGACCCATTAGCAAATAGAAGGACTTTGAACTGTAAAGCATCGCTGTCTCACCTCCTCTGTGCATCCCCTCCCCCTCTTCATTTGGCTGTAATTAACATATGTAAACAGCCTAAGACCTAGATGAGTCTATATAAGTTAGAGTCAGCAGACTTGCCCTGCTTCTTCATTGACCTGATGAAGATAGGATAACTCTTGAAAGCTTTTTAAAGATATATAAAGTTAGTCCAATAAAAAGATATCACCAACGACTTGATTGTTGACCTTTGCTAGTATTTTACAAAGTCACACAGGCACTTATGTCTTTATACTGTATAATAGGTGCCTTCCTGCCCTATTAACCTAGGCACCCTCTTATAAAATTGCCCTCATAGAGGCAATTCTTAAACCCCTAGTATACAAGACAAAACAGTTTCAAACAGGATACCTCAGACTTTCTGAACTAGTTAACATCAAGCAACTACTGCCTGTCACTCTTCTGGTCACAACAGATGTAGAATCACAGCAATGATTCCCATGCAAATAGCTTAACTGTACATGACAAATTTCTAATGGCATCCACTCCTGACTACTGAAAACAGCTACAAATTAACACGCGCACGATTATTTCATTCCTCAACCCTTGACCTTTGACCTGTTTGGCACAAACTGAGTTCGACATTTTAAAAGCGCTAGTTACACACTCACGACTTCTTTTCCTTCAGTATAGATTGAGACACAGTTGCTGCATTGTTAGGTAAGACCTTTATTTTCTCATCATATTACATCGCAAAAAGTAAAATAAGATTTTCCCTGACTTGATTTCCCCTCTGTTACAGAGGCGCTCTTTGACATCGTGAAGTTTTTTCATAGTAACATAGTAACATAGTAAGTGACGGCAGATAAAGACCAGCATGGTCCATCTAGTCTGCCCAGCAAGATGGCAAGAGTAGGTGCACCTGTCGCTCTGTGCAGGCCACCCCTCCCCATGTTTTTGTTTCTGTTTAGGGGTGAACCCACCACTCCATGTAGGACACCCTTATTTGTTCAGATGCTAGATAGTTCAGAAGTTAGATGGTACTGTTTATTTTGCTTTTATCCTGTTGCTGTAAAGGGATCCACTGTGTTTGTCCCATGCCGTTTTGAATTCCATCACCGTGTTTGCCCTCACCGTGATGGAATTCAAAACGGCATGGGACAAACACAGTGGATCCCTTTACAGCAACAGGATAAAAGCAAAAAAACTTTGTGACAGTGTATAATGCCATAGGTGCCATGTACAGTATACTGGCTTGTGACTTAGATTCATGTTTCTCCCAATGAGTCCAGGCAGCAGGTGATAGTATGGCTGGGAAACTAACAGAGATTGTAAATAACTCTTTAAGTACTAATGTAATACCTGCCTATTTAAAGAAAACCCTGATGTGGCCACTATTGAAAAAAACCTTTTAGATCCATCTCTTTTGTCAAATTATCAGCCACTGTCAAATGCAAAATATTGCTTTTTTAGGGAAATTAATTGAGAAATGTGTGGCACTTCAACTTGAAGATTTTTCAGGGTTAGATGTATTTCAGTCTGGCTTTACAAGATACATTATTGACAGCAGCAATGGATAAAGTGTATTGCCATACCGGTCAGGGACGGAATGTGATAAAGATCTGTTTAGATAGGTATGGGGCAGCTGGGCAGGGTCCTGGTGACTGAGAGCTACAGAGTTCTGCTTTGGACCTATCCAGCTGGTGAAAGTGGGCATGCTCAGTGGAGAGGGAGGAGAATGGGGGATGGGTATTGAGGGAGAGAGGCTAAATTTATGGCTGCTTCCATGAATTTCAATTACAATGGAGGTGAATTTGAGTGTCTGAGCTCATGAATGCATTTGATTGGGTGTGGGCAAGAGGGTGTTAGAATATGTGGATGGGGTTGTGATATGGAGCAAAATTATTCTCAGTACATAAATTCAATAATCATGAAGCACACTATCTTTTTGTGAGCTTCATGATTATAGAATTTATGGACTGAGAATAATTTTGATATCATCTCAAAGGATGTGATATAAACTCTTCAGTTTTTTAAAAAAGTTTTCACAAGAAAAAGAACAGTGATTTAATGATGGCAGCTGATTTATAGCAGCTTTCAGTTTTAACGTCCAACAAAATAACTTTAAAAATAAATTTAAAATAGTTTAAAAAGAAAATGTGGGGGTACTAGTTAATATCAGGAATGCCATTATCTCACTATATGCACCTAGATGTATGCAAGAACTTATGTAAGTTAGAGAATTTTATAGTCTACGTGCATACTTGTGCTCTCTGCCCAATCATTGTTCATGTGCATGTCCACCATGCACACACTTTCAAGTAACGTGTACTTTTACACTGGCTGGTATTTTATAAGAGGCCTTTAACATGCCATATGTTTTTACATATGACTAAAATAACCCCTAATTAGGTGTGCATTTGGTGCCTAAAAGTACAGATACCCTTATGCAATTGCCCCATGTAATCTAACTTCACCTAGCCCCATGATGCATAGCCTGCTGGAACGTGCCATTTTCCATCTGATTTCTCTATGTCTCTGTGTTCCACCCTCCCCCAGTGTGATTATCTGTAGTCTAATGAACCAGTTCAATTCTGTTATTACCCCTCTGGTTTTATATAGAATAAAATACATTAACATTTCAATGACATTTAGGGAGCTGAGCTACCTGTTAACCCAGCAGATAGCATGCGCTATCTGACCTCATTAACAGCACAGAGCAAATGCAGATGGCGCAGTGATATTCTGGGCTAACTGCGCAAACCATGTCAACAGCCAGACGAGGCAGGGAATGGGCAGAGAACGTGTGTTTCTGCAACACATGGTTAGCATGACCATCAACAATGAGCGATAGCCGTCACAGCTGTAGACAGAGTGAGCGATGATAACACCATCTTAATGAGTGGCGTTATGAACATCCATGGTGCTGGACCGTACTCTCTGCAATTTCAGCGCACTATCTGCTGGGGAAATGCTGTACATATCCCCAACAGACGGCAGAAAATGTTGTGCACAAACATGGTGCTTTTTCCTAAAAATACTGCATTAGTTGCAAAAGTCTGATGCGTTTTAGTAAAGATACCCTTTATGCTTCAATAGCAAAACTTCATCTACTAAGAACATTTTAATGAAGTTACCATAATTTGTAGTAATTCATTTCAGTATTGTAATAGCCACTTTGGTCCTGGACAAAACTAGATTTATTTGCAAATTGTGTTACCCTTTTTGGATCAGCATAAAATGTATCTAAAGATAATTTTGAACATGAGCTTTTGAGGCCATATAAATCCTTTCCTGAGATGCGACAAGAACAGAAGAAAAGACTATTGTATGAGATCAATTTTTATAATAGTCTATTAAAAGATATCACAGTCTTCAAATAATTCAATTCCATGTATGTTTTTGCACGTCAAGTTGTTAGATAAAGACATTATATTTTCAGAAAAAAAGTATAGTAATAGGGGTGAACAACAAGTTGTAGCCGGTTCCATTTTATCACCTACAACTTCTTTGTCTACCCTTTTTTCTTCCTATTCAAGTGGGCCAGCATGGCGACCACAACACTTTGCTGTAAAGAAAAAAAATCAATAGGCTTGCAACCTCCCAGTTCAAAGCTGTTGTGTTCAAGAGAGAGCAAGAAACAAGAACAGTAAAAAGAAAGAAAGAAAGTGCCTCACGCCTAAATGAATGAACCAGGGAGAGAACCAGCTTTTTGGACCAGAAATACATTATATTATAGGATTTACCATGCACAATACATTTCCAAAATGTATGGGCGGGGGGGGGGGGGGTTTGTGTGTGAATTCCGGATTATCTTCAGCTTCCCTGTTGTAGTTCCTGAGTAGGAGGATAGACGAGGTATGGGTTACGATGAATTCAACCCATAGGAAAATAAAACCAATACATAGAAACATAGAAACATGACGACAGAAAAAGACCACAAGGCCCATCTAGCCTGTCCTTCCATAACAACAACTACAACAGTCCACTTTTTACCTTTAGAGATCCTCTGTGTTGGTCCCATGCTTTTTTGAATTCAGTTACTGTCCTCATCTCCACCACCTCCACTGGGAGACTATTCCACGGATCCACTACTCTTTCCGTAAAGAAATATTTCCGCATATCACTCCTGAATCTATCTCCCTTCACCCTCATCCCATGTCCCCTCGTAGCAGAACTTGCTTTCAATTGAAAGAGGCTCTCTCCCTGAACATTTATGCCACGGAGGTATTTAAACATCTCAATCATATCACCTCTATCCCGCCTTTCCTCTAAGGTGTACATATTAAGATCCTTAAGTCTGTCCTCATATGCTTTATAATGAAGCCCATTAATCATTTTAGTAGCAACCCTCTGCACCGACTCCATCCTGTTCACATCCTTTTGAAGGTGCGGTCTCCAGAATTGCACACCATACTCCAAATGAGGTCGCACCAAAGACTTATACAGAGGCATTATCACCTCCTTTTTTCTGCTAGCCATTCCTCTCCGTATGCACCCAAGCATCCTTCTAGCTTTTGCTGTCACCTTTTCTACCTGTTTAGCTACTTTAAGATCATCAGACACAACCACGCCTAGGTCCCGCTCTTCTTTAGTGGACAAAAGTACTTCACCTTCTATACTGTATTGCTCCCTTGGATTGCTGCAGCCCAAATGCATGACCTTACATTTTTTAACATTAAATCCCAGCTGCCAAATTCTAGACCATTCTTCAAGCTTAGCTAGATCCCTCCTCATGTTATCTACACCTTCCTGGGTGTCTACTCTATTGCAGATTTTGGTATCATCCGCAAAGAGGCAAACCTTACCCGACAGCCCTTCCGCTATATCACTAACAAAGATGTTAAAAAGAATCGGACCAAGGACAGATCCCTGGGGCACACCACTGGTAAAATCCTTCTCCTCAGAGTGAGCTCCATTTACTTGTACTCTTTGTTGCCTCCCACCCAACCAATTTCTAACCCAAGCAGTAACTTTAGGGTCCATCCCTAGGGTGCTCAGTTTGTTTATAAGTCGCCTGTGAGGAACAGTGTCAAAGGCTTTACTGAAATCTAAATACACCACATCTAGAGCTCTCCCTCGGTCCAACTCCCTGGTCACCCAGTCAAAGAAATCAATCAGATTTGTCTGACAAGACCTGCCTCTGGTGAATCCATGCTGCCTCGGATCCTGTAATCCGCCGGACTCCAGAAACCTCACTATTTTCTCTTTCAGCAGCGTTTCCAATAATTTACTCACCACCAAAGTTAAACTAACCGGCCTGTAGTTTTCAACCACATCCTTACTTCCGCTTTTGTGTAAAGGCACCACATGAGCCTCTCTCCAGTCCTTTGGCACCACTCCCGACTCCAACGAGGCATTGAAAAGGTCAGTCAGTGGAGTTGCTAGAATGTCCCCAAGTTCCCTCAGTATTCTAGGGTGTATCCCATCCGGTCCCATCGCTTTGTCTACTTTAAGTTGACCTAGTTTCTCACGAACACAGTCTTTTGAAAATTGTTCAAGATGTCCCTCGCTTCTGTTCCTATTTGTGGGTGTTTTCTGAGGTCCTGCTCCTGGTTCTTCATCTGTGAACACAGAACAAAAATATTTGTTAAGCAATTCCGCTTTATCCTTATCAGCTTCTACATATTCCTCCCCTGCACCTTTGAGTCTGACAATACCACTTTTGCCCTTCCTCTTCTCACTAATATATCTGAAAAATGTCTTATCCCCCCATTTTATTGCATTGGCTATTGCCTCCTCCTTTTGAATCTTGACTTCCTGACTACTTTGCTAGCTTCTCTAAGTTTTTCCAAATACAGATGCCTGTCTTCCTCTCTCTGTGATCTCTTGTATTTCATGAAGGCCTCCCTCTTTTTCTTCACTTTTTCAGCTACTTCCTTCGAAAACCATAGTGGTCTCCTGTTCCTTTTGCCTTTATTTATCATTTTAACAAAAAGGTTGGTTGCCTTTAAAATACCCCCTTTCAGTTTTGCCCACTGTTCTTCTACATCCCCCAGCTGTTCCCATCCCACTAATGACTCCCTGAGGTATTGGCCCATCTTCGCAAAGTTAGTCTTCCTAAAGTCTAAGATCTTCACCTTGGAATGGATTCTAACAGCCCTAGTCCTAATACTGAACCACACCATCTGGTGATCACTGGATGCAAAATGATCTCCCACTACAACATCAGAAACACTTTCACCATTGGTAAGCACCAAGTCCAGTATGGCCCCTTCACATGTGGGGTCTGTTACCAATTGCCTGAATAGTTCTCCCTGTAGAGAATCAAGGATCTCCTTACTTCTAGATGATACTGCAGCAGGAATGTGCCAATCAACATCTGGCATATTGAAATCTCCTAGCAGTAGCACTTCCCCTTTCCTAGCAATGCTGCGTATGTCTTCAATTAACTCTCTGTCCACCTCTTCCTCTTGTGAGGGAGGTCTGTATATCACACCAATGCAAATAGATTTCTCTTTCCCTCTTTCTAGTTTAACCCACAATGCCTCCTCTCTCCCTTTTAAGCTCTGTAATTCCAAAGCTTTAATAGTAGTTTTTACATATAGTGCCACTCCTCCTCCCCTTCTTCCTACCCTGTCCTTTCTGAATAAAGTATAGCCAGGTATAGTTACATCCCAGTCATGGTTTTCTGTGAACCATGTTTCTGTAACTGCCACTAAATCCAAGTCAGCCACTCCCACCAAAGCTTCAACTTCAGGGATCTTATTTCCCATGCTACGGGCATTAATACACACTGCTTTCCATATATTACCCCTGTTACCCATTTCCATAAAGGTATTTAATGTATCACCTACCTGGGGGCTTTCACTTACCTGGGGGCTTTCTTCACCCATCCCCAACGAATCTAGTTTAAAGCCCTCTTCAGTAGATTATCCAGTCTACTACCAAAGATGCGTTGACCTTTCTTGGACAGATGGATGCCATCTCTGCTCTGCAACCCTTGGAACAGCATCCCATGGTCTAGGAAACCAAAACGCTCTCGAAGACACCATCCACACAGCCATGCATTCATCTCCAGGATGCGAGCCTCTCTGCCTTGGCCTTTACCCTCAACAGGGAGGATTGAAGAGAACACCACCTGTGCACCTAGATGCTTCACCTTCTGTCCCAGAGCCATGAAGTCACTTTTGATATGTTCCGAGGTATACCTGGCAGTATCATTTGTTCCAACATGGATTAGCAACATTGGGAAATAGTCAGTGGGCTTGATGAGTCTCGGCAAACTCTCCGTAACATCTTGGATCTTGGCACCAGGCAGACAGCATACCTCTCTGGACATCAAGTCTGGTCGGCAGATGGACGCCTCAGTACCCCTCAGAAGAGAGTCTCCAACCACCACTACCCTTCGTTTCCTTCTGGTCACTGATTCCGCAACTATGGGGTACTTGAACTCTGGTTCTTCCCTTTCCAGGGATGCTTTCACCTCCTCCATTTCCAGGGCTGCATAATGGTTCTTCAATTCAAGGGCTGGAGAAGTTGGATTGGTGATTTTGCAGGATCTGGTGACTTTTGTCCAACCATCGACATTCTGTTGGTACCCATCTTCTCCTGTGCTGGAGAGCCTGGTTGCTGCAAGAAGCATCTCATCAATGTACTTCTCACTGTCTTGAATGCTCCTCAGCCTCGCCACCTCCTCTCTGAGTTCCTCCACTTGTTTCCTCAGAGCTTCAGCATGCAGGCACCCTGCACATGGGAACAGTTCTTCAACTGGCATTAGGACCTCTGTCTGGACCGAGGCAGAAGCTGTAACTGGGGCAACAGCTTTAGCAATACAATTTTTCCCAGCCATTGTTCTGTTTGTGGAGCTTAGGTATCTGTTAAAGCAAAAGAGAGAGATCTACCAAGTACCAGCTGGTTTTGCAGCTGTCCTTTCAGAGAAAAAGCAGTTAAATCTCTTTAATTATATTCAAAATGTGCTGGTCCAATTCACTGTGATTTGTTAAAGGGGGAGGTGCCCTATAAAGCAAGACTGCTCACTAGGGGTGGGTGGGAGTCGGGGTAGGTAGGGAGGGAACTAACACCTGATTAGGTGTTAGCAGTTTCTGAACCTGAGGAGGTTACAGAGTTCAGCAACCTTCTGTGCTCAAGTAAAGTTCCCCTAAAACAGCAAAAATGAAAGTAACCTTGCTTTAAAAAATATACACAAAACCCTTTTAAGAGCTCCCAGTCAGAGAGCTAGCAATGTAATAAAAAAACCAAACAAAGAATCCCTCAAATCCTTACTTACTGTTTGATGTGTGGAGCCCTGGTTAGGAAAGCCTCAAAAGGGCAGGGCTCAGGAGCCTTTTATGCAGGCTTCAACTGCACTCAGGAAACAGGCCCACTAACTCCTGATTAGGTGTTAGCAGTTTCTGAACCTGAGGAGGTTACAGAGTTCAGCAACCTTCTGTGCTCAAGTAAAGTTCCCCTAAAACAGCAAAAATGAAAGTAACATTGCTTTAAAAAATATACACAAAACCCTTTTAAGAGCTCCCAGTCAGAGAGCTAGCAATGTAATAAAAAAACCAAACAAAGAAACCCTCAAATCCTTACTTACTGTTTGATGTGTGGAGCCCTGGTTAGGAAAGCCTCAAAATACCCGGAGGGCTTATCTTGGTGCAGTTCATAAGACTCTCTCACATATTAATACAAAAACCAGTTTCCTTGTTTTTTCATTCTATAATAACTGAGCAAGGCTGTCAGTCTTAAAACTTGCTTGAATGCTGATGAGAATTGATTTGTTTTAGAGGGGTAGAATATTACTGATCTCTGCCAGGTAGACATGTAACTGAAAGGCTTATTGACAGAACTGTATGATACTGAGTTAAATATTGCTCTAGTCTGCAGTATTACAAAGAAATCCACTTAATCAAGTGCCTGATTTATGAAAGTAAACCTCCTCAAAGGTCAGCTATTGTACAGGATCAGTCTGCAGATATTTGGGTGTTTTGCAGACACCAGACAAAAAGAATAGACTTACTATATTGAGTGGATATACAATGATGAGCCATAATGTCTGGCAGCAAAATGTAACTGCACAGTAGTAAGCAGGAAACTCCATCTTCTATATTTCTTATGCCTCATTTTTTGTTCTCACAGAGCAAAAACTATGGGGAAAGTGTATAGCATTTTTCATCCTTAGAGTGAAGGTCCTTCAAGCAAAGAATACCGCCTGTCTTCATTGTTTGGGTATAAATGGAGTTATTTTAGAAGCCTTATTCACAATTCCCATATGTAAAATTGGACATTTACACATGGATATGGTACAGTATCCAAATGTACAAGACAATTTTAGACAGCTGAATTTACACATGGATGACCAGTTAGGTAAAACCTCAGTCAGCTGCAATCAGGAAATGAAGAAGAGGCATCCACCTTAACACCTATTTAAAACAATTTCACTGGTCTCTTGCCTCCTAACTAGAAGGCCTCTTTGTAAAGGTCTATATTCTTCCTTCTGTCCTAAGTTATACTCTGATTTAAATTAACAACTCGCTGGTGCTACTAAGCCCCCCTGAGTGAGTTTAAATGAAAGCTCTCTGATGGTACTATGCCCTGACAGACTTAACAAATACATTGGATTCTAAAATACACAGATTTCTCAGGTTTAACACAGAGAATTACCTTTCCTCCAAGATTTAGAGAATTTCCCAGAAGGTATTTATATTCAGATTTCTTTCCAGCAGTAGCAGTCCTTTTTGGTAGTCCTTTAAGCGCATGGCTCCTAAACCAGTTCCCTGTGGGACAGAGGCAGTATTACATTTGTTCTGCACAGACAAGGCTTCACCCAAGTGACATGCATGTGAAGACAGCAGAAGTGCTCATCGGATCAGCACCAGAGAGAGCCAAGGCACCTGAGAAGACAGTGCAAAGGGATCATATCAGTGCTGAGGTATCCAAGGTGGGAGAAGCAATGTTATAGCGGTGAGGCATCCGAGGAGAAGGTTCATCCAGAGAGTGCTATCTCTCAGGGATGCACAAGGGAAGCAGGCTCCGTTTTCTCACCAGGATCACCTAGTTGCAGAGCAGCACAGCACAGTGAGAATAAAATGTGGAGGAGTGGCCTAGTGGTTGGGGCAAGGTACTTCAGGCCGGAAGGTCGGGGGTTCAAATCCCACTAGAGGACAGCAACCTTGGGCCGGAAGGACTGGGGTTTCTAGTCCCACAGGTGCTCCTTGTGGTCTTGGGCAAGCCACTTAACCCTCCATAGCCCATGTTCCCTGTAAAATAGTTATCTCCAAGTTATAGTGCCCTGTTCAATGCAATTTCAGTTTGTTCAATGTAAACCGCACTGATGCAGAATAGCGCAGTATATAAGAGAAAATAAATAAATAAAAACAACCAGAAGAAACAAAAAGAGAACTATAAACATTGGAATAAAAGAGAGATTCAGAAAGAAAGTACAGGAAAGCAGGAGTATCCGTCTATCTGGCCTGGTAGATAGAACAGACTAAAGTGGAGAAGGACAGGTGCTGTGGTGGGGCATGGTTAGCACATGTTTATTTATTTTTATTTATTTATTTACTGCACATTTATATACCGCTACTTCCAGCGATCAGCAGCGGTTTGATTCATGTTCGGGGATTGTCAATCAAGACTGGGGGGGGGTGGTATGAACAAAGAACTGGGGTCACAGCACACATGGTTAGCGTCTTAGGGGGTGACTTATACATTCTTACATCTATATATACATATTTACATATTCAGAAAAGCCCTCTAGGCTTCCCAATGGACTATTGTAATTCACTGCTTTTTGTTTACCTATGTCAGAAATTAAACTTCTACAGCTTGTATAAAACTCAGCAATAAAGTTTTTGGTGAATATTCCAATATGGTAGCACATTGCACCAGTGCTATTTTCTCTACAGGGTGGCCCAAAAAAGTGAGAATATCTCGTAAATTAAAAGCTTAAATAGTTTATTTATTTACCTTTTTTAGCTATATAACGTCTTTTTTTTGACAATTTCCAGTCGCCATCTTTTTTTTTTTTAATTTGTCAATCGTTTACATCTGTCTTTTTGAATTTTTAAATAACTTATATGCTACCAGATGTTCTCACTTTTTTTGGGCCACCCTGTACACTGGTTACCATTTGTTTGGTGAGTCAAATTTAAGATACTTATATATTTATGCTTTTGGGATTGTTTTTGCCATCTTCTTTTCCTATGTAATTTAGTTCTTCTTCATATAATCTGCAGTAAGAGAACCAGAAATCATGCTCCATTAGGATTTCGGGGAGTTTGAATTATTGATAGAGTATTTTCCCTCTCTGTACACATTGCCTGTTCATCTGCGACTGCTTATAGAACTTTTAGATTTTAGGCAAAAGCTGAAAAGCTATTTATTTAGTCAAGTTTTTGAAATTGCTTTAAGTTTTTGTTGAAACGTTTTAATTAGTTATGTTATTGTGGTTTTTATTTATATTTTATTTACATTTTTTTCTATTTCTGATATGTTGTTGTAACTCACTGAGTATTTTTATAGATCAGAGGGCTATAAATTTATGTAAATAAATAAATAATCCATTCATGGCACCATTGGAGATAAAAAAAATCTCCTTTCAGATTCAAATCCAGGTAACTTTATTGGCATGACAATGTTACATGTGTTGCATCTCAAAATAGTAGTACAGACTACCTCCATGCTTCTTCCACAGAACCATGGATGATGAAAGAACCCTCTATCTCAGCCAAGCAGGTTCCTTCTTATGCCTTGAACAGCAGACTGCAGTCAGGAAGAGAATGAAACTCTCCATCAGCTTTCCTCTTCTCCTTAACCTGGAATAGCCTGGAGCCCTATGTCTTGCTCAGCAGAGCTACATGTATGCTTCTTCCTCTGACTGCCTTAACCAGATTGCAAACCATGCAATTCCCTCATGACCCACTTTCTGTACGAGTTAGCTCTCTTCTGGATCCCCTTCCCCCTCCCTTGCTCCACAGCCCTAGCAAGGGCAAAGTTAACCCTGCAAGTGTTGGATTTCTCATAGCCAGATAAATCTGTCACGTTAGGTAAACCACTGAAATATTTTCTCTCCAATAGCTCAGTGAAGTCAATTCCTGTAGACTGTATGATAGTGTTTGGATGCAGCTTTGTTTCTAGTCTACAAGGCACTGGAGAAGAAGAAGGTTAAATCCAACATTCAATTTAGCATAAGCTTTTTGGGCAGAGGACTTACAGTTTGTGAGGCCCCTCATATCTATAACATCTTTAAGACACAAGACATGAAAATCCTTCTATCCAAAAGCAAGAAAGAAAATGAGGGGGAAAGAATCAGCACTTACTAGTGGCCTGAGACAGGGCAGCGTTTGTCCTGGGGGTTCTTTCTGCTCCAGGGCCTGTGTGTAGAAATAAGGCATAGACTGAAAAGCTGGAACTAATGCTCACTTGTGGTGTCCGAGAAGGTGCCTATTGCCTACAGCCATGATGAAAAGCAGAATGAGTATAGGAGAAATAGGGGAAGAGTCAGCATTTACCAAGCCTGAATTAAGGTAGGATATGGGCAGCTTGTGTGTTGGAGTTCTTCCTGCTCTGGGGCACATATGTAGAGACAGGGCATGGAATACAGATCCAGAAGAGACTGCCCACCTTTTTCATTAGAGAAGTGCATTTACGAGCATGGTAATGTTTGTTATTGTATCCTATATCTTCAATAAACAGATTTAATAAAAAAAAAAAATAGTGCTAACAGCATATATCTGCTAGCTCATGTCCAAAGGACTGTGGCCAAGGAACATTTCTCCATTGGGAGCCTCCTTGAAGAGTTCTGAGGGAGAAGAATGGTACCATGAACACAGTGCAACTCTTCGGAATCTAAGTACAATCAAGGATAGTTAAACCTAAGGGTGTAGGGCTGGTACCATTGGGGCCTGCTCAGAAACTAAAGCCTGAACCATGCAACATGGCTTCCTGTTATAAGATGGGGCCTGCTCAGAAAACAAAACCTGAACCAAACAAGATGGATTCCTTTTCTGGTATGTTCTCATCATTAAACTTGCAGATCAAGCAATTCTGCATAGTAATATACTTTACAGCAGAGTTATTATTTATGACTACATGCAAGAGAACTCGCTCTCATCCAGAGACTGTACTACTGGTCCTAGGATTTGCAACAATGTATGGAACTGCATACCAGCATCTTTTGTAACCACTTTGGTTGGAGACAGACCACCTGGCAACTTACATGATTTGCTGAAGATGACATACGGTATCTGAGACTAGCCAATCACCGTGCCGTGATGAGGAGGTCAGGATGAAGAATTATACCCTGGACACAGAGGGCACTTCTGGCCACTTTTAGAAACCTTTCAGCAGTTACACTTTCAACTTTGCTCTCAGCATTCTGTCAGTCCTGCTTTCTCTGCCATTTTCTGCACTTCATGTGCATTGCTTACCAGCCTGTCTCTTTCTAAAAGACAGTGTGCAAAGACAAGGACAAACCTCGGGAAGGAGTAGATCTCTCCCACAGACCTGAAGCTCTGTGTTATCATGCCGCTTGGCTGGACTGCCTGCAGCCTACGTTGGACCATTGCCATCCTTTGGACTTTGTGCCATTCCAGAGATGACTTCTCAGATCTAGTCATGATTGTTCTTCTGGAAAAGCTAAGAAACTGGTCTGAATTCTCCTGGGGATGGGCCTAGACAGACAGCTAATTTTCTGTACATCTGAGTGCAGAGCAAATCAGTGATGGTTGCTAAAACAGTGATATATTATCTTGGTAATTCTAATCATAGGGCTACATAACTTGCTACCTCAGAAATCAAATTTATTCTGTATCTGCACTGTTTTTCTATCAGCAATAAAGTCTAATTTATATACAAACACAAGGTTGGTTCCCCTTAATTCACATGTGGTTCATTTGCCTGATAGACCTATAAAACTTGGGGAAAAGAGGGACATAGCAATTACCCCTGGACCTATCGAGTATTTTTATATATATTCATTTGCTACTGACAATAACCATCACAGACTTGTAGGCATCATCAAAAATGAGAAATTCTGAATGAGCCACACCTTACAAGGGGAAGGTAAAAAACTAGCCAAAAGTGAATCTGGCTCCCATTAAGGGTCCAATAGATTCATATGTGATCAGACAGAAAATGTCAGAGGGATACCAATTTCTTCAATTGCTCTAGGAGAGTATTTCCAAAAATGCTCTCTGCCCCTGCTGCTAGGAAATAAGCTGATGTGGGTTTCATCTCCTAGTGGACTGGGTAAGAGGATGGGGCAGGATTTGGTGTTGACTAATGTTTCATGTTACAGGCGGGTGAGTTGATTAGCTTTAATTATTAATATGTTTCTATTAATTTGCCTGAGTCAGTTATAGGGGATTGTAGCAAAGATTTAGTGATAGATGGAGGAAGTCAATAATCTTTTCTGGGCCCTATAGATATTGCAGCTCTGATGTTACCTTGGGCTATAAGTTATCCTGAGCGATTAGGTGGCAAGGAAAGGATTCCCTGTACATCCCTCTATGGAAATTTCTGACTTGGAGATGTGGAGGCTATTACTGCAAATGGAATTCACCTTTTCCGGCAATCTCTTACAGCTGTATAAATTCTCTGGTGACACTGTCTCCAAATTCTCTTCCCAGGATAAGATATCAAAATATTTTATAGTAAAGTGCAGGTGAACACCAATAAGATAGCAGCATTAATATTGCATTTAGAAAGGGCAGCATATTTCTGCAGGCAGAGACTGAGAACCTGAACAATAATTTTTTTCATAAAAATGTACATTTTATAAATTTTCTGTTGAACAATATGATTTCTGTTTAGGAAATGTTTACAGTATTATCTGGGTGAGATTCTATGGCTTCTATCCTCTTCTCTCTGTATAGCCTCAGCAGTTTACTATGATAGATCGATTGTTTACCTTATCAGAATATAGAAAGACTAGGGGACATGCAATGAAGCTACAGGGTAAACTATTTAATTTATTTATTTATTTATTTAACAAGTTTTTTATACCGCCTTTTCCTTCAATCAAAGCGGTCACAAGAAATACAAGGTATAAACAAGGGAAACAAACAGTATAGACATGACAACATATGGTAATGTAGGAAAAATAACAAGGGTTAACAAAATAGTGGATTATTTATAAAACATATACAATAGATGATATCTTAGTCATTTGTTGATCCATAGTGCTCAATAAAAAGTAAAGTTTTTAATTGCTTACGAAAGTCACTTAAAACATCAATTGCACGTAAATCAGGGGGGAGAGAGTTCCAAATCAAAGGGGCAGCCAAAGAAATTGCTCGTTGTGATGTACATTTGCGTGATTTAGCGAAGTTTCTTGGGGTATTGAGGGTGTTTGAGGTGGATAATCTTCTAGGTCTGTTGCTGGTATCACGGGATAAGAGGGCATGGAGGCTGGTTGCAGAACTGTTGTGCTTCATTTTGAAGATGTTTATGATTAATTTATACTTTATGCGAAGGGTTATAGGGAGCCAGTGGAGATCTTTAAGGATGGGGGTAATGTGGTCATGATTAGTGGAACCGTTAATTATTCTGGCTGCTGTATTCTGTGCCATTTGAAGAGGTTTGAGAGCATGTTTTGACAGCCCATTGTAGATAGGGTTGCAAAAATCCAGAATGGGGGTAATAAGTGCCTGGCAGACTGTACGAAAGTGTTCATTAGAGATAAGAGGCTTGAGGCGTCTAATTATTTTCATTCGGTAATAAGCGCTTTTAACAGTTTTCTTTATGTGAGATCGCAGGTCTAGCTTCTTATCGAGGGTTACCCCGAGGTATCTTACTTCATCCTTAATTGGAATCTCAGTACTGTTGCATGTGATGTATGGTGGGGGATTAAAGTTGGTGTTTCTAGTGACAATAAGTGCTTCAGTCTTCTTCAAGTTTATTGCAAGGTTGTTATTTGACAGCCAAATGGAAATGCTGGTAATGCAGTTTGAAATCTTGTTGTAGTTTGGGCAGTTGATATCAATCGGAGTGTAGATCATAATATCATCTGCGTAAATTGTGTAGTCTATATGATGAGTTGATATTATGTGACATATTGGTTGGATAAAGAGGTTAAAAAGAAGTGATGAGAGTGCAGATCCCTGCGGTACGCCTTGTTTGATAACTGTATGATGAGAAGTGTTTAGACCGACTTTAACTTGGAACTGTCTACCAATTAGGTAGGACTCAAACCAGTTTAGGACGGTGCCAGTTAGACCGATGCTCTTTAGTCTGGCTAATAGTATTGAATGGTCCACTGAATCAAAGGCCGCTGAAATATCTAAGAAAATCATTAAGGTTCCTCTATTATAGTTGTCTATGGTTTGAGTGATATCATTAAATAAATAAAGTAGCAGCGTCTCAACTCCATGGTTCGGGCGGAAGCCATGCTGATGTATGTCAAGTGGCGCATGCTCATCAATATGGTCTTGGAGCTGTAGTTGTACTACCTTCTCGATAATTTTTGCCAGGAGTGGTAAGCTGGAAATTGGTCTATATGCAGCTGGATTGTTTTTTTCAAGGTTGGTTTTCTTAAGGATAGGCCTAATTGTGGCTAATTTCAGCTGTTCTGGCATGATTCCTTGATTTAGGGAGTTGGTTACGAGGGTGGTGGTGTATAAAATTTATGAAGTTTGACTTAGTAGCTTTGACCCAAGGTACTGGGCAAGGATCTGTGGGTGCGGTACTTGTGTTAAGTGCAGCAATGATGTCTGAAAGCTGCTTAGTTGAGGGAATATGAAACTTGTTCCAAATTGTACTTGGTAAAATAAGATTGTTTTTTTCAGATTGTTTTAAAGGTGGAGTCTGGCCTATTTTAAGACTAATAAAAGAAAATATTTTTTCACTCAACGTGTAATCAAACTCTGGAATTTGTTACCGGAGGATGTAGTAAAGGCTGTTAGTGTAGCTGGGTTTAAAAAAGGTTTGGACAAGTTCCTGGAGGAAAGGTCCATAAGCCATTATTAAGAAGGGACCCAGGATATCAATGCTTGAACCAATACAAGCATTGTGGAACCTGTGTCCCTTAGGGAAACTGCTAGGTACATATGACCTAGATTGGCCACTGTTGGAAACAGAATACTGGGCTTGATGGACCTTGGTCTGACCCAGTATGGCATATCTTATGTTCTTATGTTCACCAAGATGGTTGGGTGGAGAAGAGGGAATGGATACCTTGGAAACTCTTGCCATGTTGCATCTAACAGAGATGTTGGAAGCATCTGGGGTTGAGGAAGCTAATAGGGCTACTGTGACTGTAACCTTTGTTTTGGTGTCAGAAACAAGAAAGGTAATATTGAGTCTATGGAAGTCAATGGGGTTTTAAATGCTCTGGGCAAAAAACTCTGGATATTCAATGGTACTATCCAGATAGTGGGCATCACTGACTAGGTGGATTGTATAGCCACTATCCAGATAATTAATGCCATTATCTGGATAATGGTGATTTTCAGCCACTATCTGGCTTTCTAGCTTTCCTAACTTATCCGGATAGTGGCTGAAATCAATTCGCTGCTATCTGGATAATTATTTCCTCTAGCCAGAGACCACCCGGCACTACCCGGATAGTGCCAAGGCAGTATGGAATGATACTCAAATGACAGCAACGGGATATTGCTGAATATCTGCCTCAGCGACATTTAAGCAGGTGCTCTAAATTATCAGCACCAAGACTCCAAGTTTGTTTGTTTCTTAATTAGAGGGATTTGTTATTTCTAAGGCCTATGATCATATTTTCCCTGCTCTTCTCCCTCTTAATCTAGTTGTTTATAAAGAATTTCTTATGTTAAACCCTTTGGCTATTTCCTTGGGAATGTCTTATTTTCTCTAAATTCCTCATCAATGTTTTATAAAGGATCAAGGGGAATCATATGTATTTTCTGAGCCAAATTAGTGAAGAGCTTTTTGGATGCTCACTCTGCTAAAGCTAATGTGATTGCTGATCGGGAAGGAAGTTCTCCCTCTTCCAGATGACTGATACTTTCCAGGGGCAGCAATGTGTTTGGACAACACTGATATTTTGATTTGCTGCTCTCTTCCTTCAGTTGGGGACTTTTGAGAACTTTTTGGTAAATATATCTTTTTCTCTTCTATGGAAATTATTTCCTCTTTAGCTTTTTCCCTATTGTTATATATTTTGGTTTTATTGCAATCGCTGAAACATAAATATTAAATTATAAAAATGTTTAGGTGCATTTTCAATGGTAGCGACCAGCACAGGCAAAGTGGCTGGCCATTGCCGCTTGCTTTTAAACTCAGATCTTCAATACTGGGGTCATATCTGGCCATGGACACTGAATATCCAGATTGCCAGTGGTGAAGTTCAGCCACTGGCTGGATAGCTAAACCAGATGAAATTAGGGCATCATTCAGCTGTCCTATCTAGCCAATTAGGTTTAATTGGCCAGCAGCTCAGTATCACCCCTCACTGGCTAACCCCCAGTACTGCCTCCAGAATGCCTGCTGGCATAGGGACACTCAAACCAGGTAGCAGGGGATATTCAGCGGCACTAAATGGCTTAGTGCTACCAAATATCCTGCTGAATATGTTTTAACTGGTTAATGGGTCTGCTAACTGGTTAAATTGTTTTGAATAGGCCCCCTTCATCCTTTATAGCCTCATAGCCTGAAAGTAAAATGAATTACAGTATAACAGTCTTGATTCCATGTAACCGCACATCCTACCCTACAACAGACAACTGAGAAATATTTTCCAGAAATCCTTATATTATGAAGTAGGCAATAAAAGCACGGATTAGCTTGTACTTCTGTAGCATCCGTAAATACATCAAGCTCTGGCATAGTTAATCCCTTTAAAAGCACATGTATTAAATTGTACCAAGTCGCATAATGACAGATTCAACTCAGCAGTTCTTCTTTTTCCTTCTGCTACGTTGTGCGTTTCAAAGCACGCTCCCAACCATGAGCACTGAGGAGCTGGCACAAGAATTTATGGACAAAGTTGTGAATAGGTATATGTACAAGGTTGCATGAGCCAAGAAGCAGGTGGACCTAAACCATTGCTTAAGGCAGGACTCAACAACTCCCAGGCACCAGTTCACATGCCACTTAGAAATTGCACCCCGGTGCCTGGGACTTCATGCCCTGAATGTTTTTTTCTATTTGCTACTACCAAAGAAAATGAAATTCTCTTATGCTCACCACCACATAGCCCATCTCTAAGTCTGAGCTGCACAGTACAAGAAGTGCAGCCTTCACATCCACTTCTGGCTCTCTCGAACCTAGTGGTTCCTGCTTGCACTCTGCAGATATTAGAAAATAAATGGGGAGCTAATTGTTCCGTTATGCTCCCCACCCCATAATCCGGTTCTCTCTAATTTCAAGCTGTGGCATGTCAGAACTTCCAGTTGGTCTCACAGCCCGATGTCTCGTGAGACTTAGATCGCATAACCTGCTGGAAGTTCCTCCACTGCACGGCCTGAACTTGGATGGGGGCTAAGAGAGAAAAATGGGGTGAATCTTGTGGTGAAAGAACAATGAGGAGAGAGACTGGTGGGGACCTACTATAGGCCATAGTGATAGGTAAAGCAAACAGGCAACATTCTGTTTGCTTCACCGATCAAAGGAGTGCTGTCACACAGCTAGACTGCTAGCTTCTTCCGGGGATATACTGTGGCACCTTCGGTGAGTGATTTACTGTCCTCTTTTCCCATAGACACATCATTGGAAGAGACCTTTAGTAAATCAGTTTCTAAAAGAATGTTGCAACCTTCATCCATCCCTCCCACCAAGTATTGAACTTCAGTGAGGCAATCTGGGGGAAGGGAGGAATAGGATCCTTATCTCTGTCTTGTATTGCTGGTAATCTTCATTCCCATTCCCTGATTGGCCTAATGTTTGATCTGGAGCTCTGTGGCAAATTCTAACTGGATTTTTTGTCTTGTCAATCTATTAATACCTGCTCTTCTATAGACTTACTCCAAAGATTTTTTTTTGTTATGCTCTTGTGCCAGACGTTCTGTGAATCCATGTCTATGTGTATTATCAGAGATATTTACCAATCCTAAAACTGATCTTGATAATTCAGTTACTAATGTAAATGTCTCTAATAGTATACTGAGACAGCGTTTCTCAGAATTTCTGGCAAAAGAAAGGTTTTGGAGTAAATCTCTGCAGAAGGAGTCAATATATTCACAAGGCAAAAAATCCAATTAAGATTTATCTGTAAGATATCTGCCTTCTAAGCCAAAGATTGATACTTTGAGGCCACCTTCTGACTATGAAAAGAAGCTAGTTGGATTTTTTATTTGCCTGAAACCTCTAGTAACCTTTCAGCTATGTTTATTGTTTGGGTAGCAGTCAGAGCTACATTTTTAATTAACAAAAATGCGCTGAAATAAAAATTTATAAAACAATTAAATGACACAAAATAAACATTTATTCAAACAAAACAAATCTGAAACAACATAGAAAATGAAACAAAATAAAATTTCTTTGCCTGTACACCCCTAGTGTGAATGTCTGTGCCTAGATTTATAGAGACCATGTGTAAAATTTAAAAATTTAAAATTAGCCATGTGTTAATATGTACTTCACCCACACTCCACCTAAATCTCTTCCTGCACACTCACCATGAACGCATGCACCATCAAAGCAAAGCACATACTTCTATAATAATGTCCAAAATAAGCACACATGCAACTGTGATTTATACATGTTGATGGTGCATAACCTTAGGTAACTTCATATAAAATTATCCTCAAAGATTTTTTTTACCAGTAAAAACTTTAATCTTTGAGCACTAAACATGATTCTGGAGTGTCTTTGTGACAAGAGATGTACACCTAGAGCCTTGCAGTTGAGAAATCCTTCTCTCATCAAAGAATTCATATTAGATTTCACCAAGGTAATTCATATAAGTAGAGGCCTGAAATCTACTTAACCCTCCGGATAATGAGTACCCAGAATAGTGTATACACATTGATCAGGAGATGGGTATACAAGAATTGTTAATTCAGTGAATCTCTGTCAGAGCATGGTCAAGACAATTATTGAGAATCAGAAGGTGTATGGCACTACGAGGACCCTGCCTAGATCAGGCTGTCTCTCCAAACTTGATGACTGAACACAGATACTAATCAAGAAGTCAACCAAGAGGCTATGATAATACAGAAATAGCTACAGGCTTACATGGCGAGGACGTAGCACAATTTCATGTGATAACAATATCCCAAGAACTTCCCAAATCTGGCCTGTATAATAGAGTGGCAAGAAGGGAGTCATTGCTCAAAAAAGTAAAAAGGCAGAATAGGCAGTGTTAAATGCAATCAATGTTATTAATAGACAATTAATGAAATGAGAGCTAGACCCTACAAGACCATGTTTCAGCGATGGCATGCCTTCATCAGGGCTCAAGATACAAACAATTCAGCTCAACTTCAGCTGGTACAAAAATATTATGGTGAAGCCATAATTGATATATTTAAAGTCAATGAGCTAGATCTATGTGCTGCTGGTCATTAAAATGTGGAAAATAATTTCAGATATATCTCTGTACTCCTGAAATCTCTCCAGGAATTCAGGCCCAGATATCAACCTATGTTGCTACTTGGATGTCCCACTGCAATCTGAAATTCAACATGGCCCAGACGGATCTCCTTATCTTTCCCTCTAAACCCGCCTCCCCCTTCTTCCTTTCTCTCTTTCTGTGGATAACACAATACTCCTCCCTGTTTCCTCAGCTCGCAACCATGGTGTCATCTCTATCTTTCTCTGCCAAAGATAGCTAAAACCTTTCTTTGTCTATAAAATCAGCAGAATTCATCTTTTCCTTTCTGAACACACAATGAAGCCCCTTATCCATTCTCTAGTCACCTCCTATTTCGACTATTACAGCCTGCATCTTGCTGTTCTTCTCCTGAATCATCTCTCTCCCCTTCAGTCCATTGAAAATTCAGCCACACGGCAAATCTTCCACCAGCTTTGCCACGCTCATGTAACCCCTTTTTTCAAGTCACTTCACTAGCTCCATATCTGTTTCTGCATCCAATTCAAACTTCTCCTATTGGCTTACAAGTCCATTCATTCTGCAGCTCCTCATTACCTCTCCTCTCTTATCTCTCCCTACACTCCTCCTTGAAAACTCCGTTCATCAGGCAAATCCCTTCTATCTGTGCCCTTCTCTTTGACTGCTAACTGCAGACTTTGTTTCTTTCACCTTGCTGTACCGAATGTCTGGAACAAACTACCTGAGCAGGTATATTATGCTCCATCTCTGGGCTTATTCAAATCCAGGCTAAAATCCTGTCTCTTCAAGGCTGCTTTTGGATCCTGATTCCCCTATTCTCATGTTTTCCACCCATGTGTGTTACAAACATTTCCCCTAGCTTCTGCCCTAATCTCGTTTGTTATATTTGTCTGTCTTGGATTGATTGTGAGCCCTGTTGAGCAGGGACTGTGTTTTGCATGCTGTATATGCTGCTTATGATTTTTGTAGCTCTATACAAATAAGTACTATTAGCAGTCTTTTGCCTTCATTATTGCTCTCAGACAAATGACTAGTAACCTGTTTTCTTTTTTGTGTGATTTATAATTAAAAATAATATGTGTCATTTAATTAATCAACACCATGCGCCACTTTCTGCCTGCCACCAGGACCTCTTCTGCCGTGCATAAGTAAACGTATGGGCATTGTTAAGCAACATGTGCACACCAATCTGCAAAAAGGTTAGGAAATAAGTAGAGTACTGTTCTATCAGTAAGACACAAATTTTCATGTGGAAATATCTTTGATTATTGCCCTCAAAGTTCCGTCACATTCACCTATACACATCTACCCTCTGTCTTATACATGCTTACTTACACACGGCCTCTATCATACATATCACCTGTCGCATACTCACACCAGGCCTCTGTCATACATATCACCTGTTGCATACTCACACCAGGCTTGATTTTCAGTCAGGACAGTCAAATATAAAGTTAAGCACTAGGTCCAGCACTAAACTTTATACATATTCAATGGTGCGGCTAAATACATGTCTAAATGTGACAGTTGCCAAGAATTATTCATCTAGCAAATGAATATCATCACTAAATGGATAGTTTCTAGAGTTGCCACCGCCCTTCCCTCAACCCAATCTCTTTTATATAGATAATATCTGGCCATTTAGCGAGTTAAATGGCCCAATATTAACTGCATTATTTTTGAAAATATATGGATAAACAAGTTGTATACTCATTACCCCCAGCAAATGCATAATTCATTTTGAACGTCGGGACAATTGTATCTCATACTCACAATGGCACATGTCCTCCATTGCACCCACACATACTTATTTTCATATGCAACCACAGAGCTTCTGCCCCTTCTCCTCTGAATTTCTTCATTCTCCCCACTTTCAGTGTATCTTAGCAGTCTACTATATGAATGTACCTTAGATGAAACAAAGAAGTTCAAATTCAAGTTGAATCTTTTGCAGGTCATAACCACAGTACAATTATATTTCATCCCTAGCGAAAGCAGAGCAGTCGCTCGTCAAACCAGCGCACCAGGTAATGATGTCTTTCGGGACACCCCTTCTCTTTCAAGCTAGTGTTACTGGCAGATGCACAGACTGTCTCGAAAGGGCAATATTATGCTCCTTCTCCACAGCTTAATAGTGAGACCTGTCACCCTTCTTACCAACGCCTTGGGATGACCCCCATCATACGTATTCAGTATAAATCCAGTAATAGAAAAATGTATAGTTTTGTATTCCCAGTCACACTGAGATCAGTGCATGTCTAGTGCATTATATTTGTTAATTATACACAAGAGCAATGTTTCAGAGACAAAATTAATTTTCAGTTATACAAACCTTTTACATGACTCAATTGTGTAATACAGCACGTGCAACACAGAGTACACCTGTTATTATGATACAGTTACAACAGTACTGCTCACCAAGGCCATGAATTTAAACAATCTTCAATTTAACATTACTCCAATAATAAATCAGCAGCAGGTGTTTGCAGGGAGGAGGGAAATCTGGATAAAAAAAAAAACACTGAGAATATTTCCAAACTAAGAATGACAGTGAAACATCTGTGTGACATTTCAAACATTGGTTACAAAAAAAATCTGTGACATTATTAAGAAATAGCTTATCCCTGTTCTATAATACAAAAAATATCTGTCTCTCTGCTCTTTAAATGGTCCTAGAGTAAGTGCTGGGTTCATTCCTCCTACCCAAAAAAGGTATAAACAAAGATTATCAAAAGGTGGCAGGTTCTATCATTTTATTGGAATGGGTTAATATATACTGTATGTGAAAAGCATTGTGATAATACCCTTTTATATTACTTTGGGGTGTGTTTACTAAGCAGCGGTAGTGGCTGCGTGCAGTACCAGAGCCGAGGCCCCATTGAATTCAGTAGGGCTGTGGCTCCGATACTGCATGGCAGCCACTACCGCTGCTTAATAAACACACCCCTTTGTGTTTCTTTTCCTCTATAACACTCTGCCTCCTCCTTCCCTTACTTCTATTTACTCTCTCTAAATGGCTCTCAAAGAAGCCAATATACAAACCCATGAGCAATGCTGACATCCGTTTTGCACCATTTTTACTAAGGATGTAAACTGGCTCCTGGTTCATCGGCACCCTGGGCTAAAGCTATGTTTGATATCTTGCATGCATTGCTATGGATAGGAACTTTGTATGTCCTCAGATGTGGAAACGTGAGTAAAATTATTTAAAAAATGAGACCACCGTGTAACCGCAGCAATATTTAGAAAGGGCCATGTGGCTATGATATTTTAAATGGCTGTGTGGCCCACATTAGAACCATTCCAGGGAGCTTCAATTACTTGGTAGGTCAGTGAGGCACAGGCCCCGCCCCCTCCAAGTCCTGCATTTAGCATATTGCCAAATCTTAAGGGGTTCCAGCCCCTTACAGCTCCCTCTCACGAAAAAGGGAGGCCTTGTGTGTGGCTGCCTACCATTTTTGTGAGGTGGAGGTACTGGGGTCATTTTCAAAGAGAAAGTACTGTACATGCACACTTTCCCTTTAAAAATTTGTGTAGCTTGTGTGCAATACCTGCTGCACATGTTTGGTGGCCCGTTACAAAATTACTCTCTAAAATGTAACTGGTTATAAATGGGAGGAGGAAATAAGTATGACAGAATCATGGTGCTCACCTACTCAATGGCTCTACCGTAGTGCTGTCCACAAAAATCATACCCTTACTCATATGCCAAAATGCAAAACAAAGATCACAATACCAAAGGCGTATAAAAAAATGTTTTAAGAACCATCAGATAGGGAGCAAAACAGCATTGCTTCCGTAAGCACACTCACGAAAATTCCTCATAGGTCCATTTTTATAGCCAAATGTTTATTCACCATGTATTGCAAATTTATTATAGTTTTTACTTACTTATCTGACTTCAGGAACTCTTTCAAAGAATCACAAAAAGTTAGAGTCCGATATTCAAAGGCATTTACATGGTTTACAGATCTGTAAACCGTGTGTAAATGCCGCTTAGAGTGGTTAGTGCTGCTGAATATCTGCGGGTTCCACCACTGCACGCTCCGATGCTAACCGTGTAGCATCAATGCATTGTGGGGCAGAGCACAGGCAGCACCTGTCACTAACCAGGCAGCAGCAATCTTGAACTGCTGCCCAATTAGGGACCCATAGATAAAGATAGGCAAGGGAAAAGCTGGCCTACCTTTACCCATAAGAGCTAACTAGGCACTGGCTCAATATCGTCATTGCCCAGTCAACTTCCGCGCCATGTGGCAGACCTGAATATTCAATGCCAGTGGTTGGATATGGCGCCGGCATTGAATACCTGGGGTTAATGTTCAGCGGTGACGGCTATGTGCTTTGGAAGTGCTATCTGCCACCACTGAATATCAGGCCCTTATAGTTGAAACGTTCAACATGAATTCATATTTAGAAAGACAAAGTTAGTTTGGTTTCTGCATTCTCATTCTGGCATTTGCTCTTCAAAAACCACTGACTGAAATGCAAGGAAGTGACATCATTGTTTATAGTACTTCTTACCATTCACTCCTCCCCAGTAGTTCATATCAATGTCATCCACTCAATTTCCATATTCAAACCCATGGGAGTAATTGTATTCACAATCTCTCATCGTGCTAAAGATGCAACATGATCCAAAATACACCCGCGTATCTTACTGGCTGAATATTGTTTCTCCAAACAGTGTTGGACCAAAGGCACTGATTCTGCTTTGGTATTTATCTGAGATCCATGCTCATTGAATCATAGTCTGATTTTCTATTTAGACCTCCCAATATAGAGTAACTGGCACCAACAAATCAAAACATAAACCACATACTCCGTCTCAGAAGACGTGACAAAATGGGTAACCAATTTCCTCCCTGTCACTAGATGTGTCCAAGCTTGTCCTTCAATAGTTTGGGAACACAAGACACAATGTCCACAAGCATAGTACTCCAAGAGGGGAGAAGAAGCTTCCAAGATCTCTGTGACATCATAATGGGAGATCCATTCTGCAATGTTCTTTCCCCTTGTATTCACAATCCTGGAAGTGTCACTGATTACCTTATGCAAGAGTTTATTTATACCTCAGCATGGTTTTCATGTATTATAATTTTGAAAATAATCCTTGATGGAAGAATTGGAGAGCCTCTGAATAGACTGACTCTCTTAATGAACATCTTCAGTTTGCTATGCAGTATGATACTTTCCAAATTAATTTGAATTTGAATTAAAAAATATCATGGCACCCTTGGATCATTCTACCTCTTCACCAACCACATTCCTACCACTAAAAGCAATACCAAGACCAGTGCCTGGTCACTCTCAAAGAGAGAGAAGAGTGAAAAAGAACACGTTATTATCAAGTCAAGAGCACTTAAAATCACTTTTGGGAGCAGTTTTGGGGGCTACAGTGACTACCCTCCTGTCCACTCCCCACCCCCACCTTTCCTCCTCTACCAAGAAGAGAAAAAAAATACAGAAGACCTTGCTGTTTACTGAATGAGAAAAGAAGTCTAAGGGCCAGGCATTCAGAATGTCTCCCACAGGTTCCTAGAGTGCACATGTTCCAGGCAGATGATTTATCTATCACCGCCTGAGTACTGGCAACCCTACCAGCCTAAAAAAAAAAAGAAACACTCCCCGAGGATCTTCTTATTGTAATGCCTATCTGAGGCCAAGTATAGCCATCCCAAAGTTAAAAACTTTCATAAGGTAAAACATCTGTTTAAATGCCCAGCAGGGACAGCCACAGGGCAAGTGCAAGGTATTGAACGTCCTAGGCAAACTTTCACCCTTACGCCCCCTCGCCTCAGATCTTGATTATTAAACTCAACAATCACGAACATCTTAACACTCCCTTCACACAACAATCCTGTAAAAATGCAAATTGGACGTCATACTTTTAAATAATAAACATAGCTTTGTAGGTATGTGTGTGTCCATTGTCCTGACAAGTGAAAGAACGTGTTGATGGTTCTTTGAGTTTATGGACTACCAAAAAGGACTGCTGCTGCTGCTGGAAGTATTTACTTCTGGGATATTCTCTAAATCTTGGGGAAAAGGGAATTCTTTGGGTTAAAACTTATAAATCTGTGTACTTTAGAATCCAGTGTATTTGCTAACTCAGTCAGAACTCAGTAGCACCAGAGATATATTTATTTAAATTTAAACCTCGGTCAGTTGCAGCAGGGAGCTTTTAATTTAAATCAAATTAGAGTATAACTTAGCATATAAGGAAGTATAGGGTAAAAATTCTTTAATAAGAAGAAAGAAATTGTTTCTAGAGACCTTTACTAAGAGACCTTCCAATTAGGAGGCAAAAGACATGTGAAATTGTTTTAAATAGATATTAAAGCCAAGTGACAGCTTAAAGGGGCAATTTGAAAGGCTCCCTCTGTCAAACCTCGGGCTGTGTGAATCACATAGGAAATTGTTAAGAGATTACCTTAGAAGCACAGGTCAGGGCACTGCGTAGCAAGCTAGCTTTTGCTAAGTGTTCTTTTCCTCTAACCCACAACAACTCCCACCCACTCCAGGCATAATCTTAGCTTTAAAGACTCTTAAACCTATTAAAGAGGAAGAGGTGGTCATATTCACTTTCAGTTTCAGCTGGTTATCCTCACCAGGAATATATTGATTAATCTTGAGGTGAACTAACACACCCTTAAACTTATTAGGTATACTTATATCAGTATACAGTAAGTATCCCTAGCAACTTTAAGGGGTATGTTTACTAAACCATCTTAATGTTATCACCGCTAGTTGCAGCGTTAATATGAGGAATTTCATATAAGGTAGTGGGCATTCTGGAGGCAAGGTAGCAATGAATCTGTATCGCGCGATAGAGGGCACTTTGGCTCGTTAACGCACATAAACCTTAAGTTCATGCCAGCGCTTTTTTAGCAGCTATAGAGATGTAGCCCACTGGTTACTACAATGACTGGAGGTAGAGATAGTGAGTTTGATCCTGAAGTGGTGTCAGTTAATAAGGCCGTCTGAGGCATTTCCTTTTAATTTAAATCTGTGCTTCCAGCAAAAACACCCTCAGAGTGCCGTAACCTAAGGTGCCGCATAAGGCGCCCCATAGGGCACATTATAAAGTGCCCTGTCTGCCAAGGCACCTTATAATGTGCCCTATATGGCACTTCATAGGGTGCCTTATGAGACATCTTAGGTTAGGGCACTGTGAGGATGTTTGTGCTGGCAGCACAAATTTAAATTTCTCTCCAAAGAAATGCCTCAGACAGCCTTATTAACTAACACCACTGTGAGATGGAACTCATGACCTCTGCCTTGGTAGTCATTGTAGTAACCAGTGGGCTACACCTCTATAGCTTCAAACACAGAGCTGGCTGGCTAGAGAAAGACTGCAGGTCACTGCACAAACTGTCTGCTGTGGTTACTAGGATAGGGTAAACCCACCCATACCCATGATGCACTGCACATGAAGCTCAGCAGTCTACATCTGATCATAAAATGGGGTATGCGCCTCTACGGCACCCTGGCCTGGTAGGGGGAACGGACCATATGTGTTACTGGCACAGAGTAGCTACAGACCGTGACATTGTGTGGTTCCTGTGCTCACCCTGAGGGTGAGGTGGGGTGCCCAGCACCAAGTCCACAGCACCTGGCTTGGCTGAGATAGACTGTGCTGCAGTTCCCCATCAGTGCCAGTGTGTGACAGGTAGTCCTTGCAGACACACCTAGGATAAACCTGTGTCCATCTCTATATCCCAGTCACGTCTAGCCCTTGTGGACTACAATGCAGCCAGAATAGTGCATATCCTGTGTGGTTGCCACGGTCATATTTTATAAGAGAAGGTTGGTGTTTGGACCCAAACACGGATTATGTAGCACCACCCAACCCACCCTCTCTGGGTCAGGGTGGGAGACAGGATTTCCCACCAACAGATCCACATTCTATATCTCTGCAATGGAGGCAGTAGAGGGGACCATCAACCCCAGTCCTGCTGGGGAATATGCACCCTCCAGAGCTGTCAAGGCAGATCTGTACATATCACATAGGGCACTGGCAGACAGGCAGTAGACCTGGAAAAGCTCAGCTGCCACCCAGCACAATCTGACATTCACCAGCAGAGAGTGCAGTCAGTCTCCACCCACCGCACCCTGCAAGGTGTTCCAGCCATACACATGCTAACTGCAGACAGTCTGCTAGCTAGTATATAGTGCATGCTCCTGGAGGAACTGTGTGCACCCAAAAGTGGGATGTAAGCACACACACCAAGCAAGTATGTCAGTGATTGGGCCCCAGAAAAGAAAACTCACAGATATCACTTGAGAGAAACACTGTATAGCACTATGTGGGAACCTAGCCATACCATGGTCACTGCTCAGTCAGGGTGAGAGTGACCTCCCCGCATGACAAGCTGTGGTCACCCTGTCCATGCAGGCGTTGGTCGGGCACTGCAATATCCCAGCCATTGCCCTATGCCCTGTGCAGATGCATCCTGCCCAGACCGCCGTGTCCGGGCCATACCCACAATACTTTGCTCCTTATTATGCACATTGGCAGGCTAACACTGGAGACAGTGCAAGCATTGGGGGCTCAGTAAGGTGTAGGCAGCCATAAAACACTGGATAGATATACACACACTCCCACACCTATTTCAGCATTGTGCAAAGATAGAGGTGGTTGGCAGCCCTGGCCGCCACACCAGTCCTGGGCACAGTGCAGGCATTGCTAAGGTATGCAGGTGCTAGTATTGGTAGCTGTAGCACTGCGCAGGGCCCAACAGCCTGACACTCCATGAGGCTTTGGATAGTGGAGCCTGTGGGTGTGGGTGTTTGTGCCCCTGTTGGCTGATTCTCTAGGGCAGAGGTTCTCAACTCCAGTCCTGGTGGGCCAAATACGATTCAGGTTTTCAGGCTATCCCTAATGAATATGCATGAGATACATTTTGCATACAATAGGGGCACTGCATACCAATGCATCTCATGCATATTTATTAGGGACAGCATGAAATCCTGAATTGTGTTTGGCCCTCCAGGACTGCAGTTGGGAACCTCTGCTCTAGGGACTGCACATGTTTATGGTGTATGTGTGCTGTAGGGTAAAATATAGGGACATGATCTGTAGGAGCCACAGCTGGGCTTGAACCTGTGACCTTCTGCTCTTGAACACACTGGCTGTGTGTACTGCACCAAACTGTTGCCACAGAGGTGGGATCATTCCCTGGGGATGCCATTACTGTTCATCAGACAGACCTTGTCTGTTGCACTGCACGCCACCCACCTGAACAGGGCTTGGCCTTGGTGTTCTGTGGACATATGCCACTGCCCCCTCCACCACCAGCACCCCGCCGCCACCATGCTGATATGCCCTTATGCCAGTGGTGCTGGTGGTGCGCAGTCCCAGGCCATCCAGTGTGCTGGTAGGCGGCTCTGCCTATGGTGTGGGATATGGGGCAGGGGTGCCTACATAGACATCTGTGCTTCCCTCCAGCACCGCTTGTCAATGTTATGTGCCCTTTGGCATTCCTGCTGGGTACTGTCCCCTGGGACACTGTGGGACACACACTCGTGGGCATGTTTGACCTTGGTCAGTTGCTGGTTTGTTGATTTGCAGTTTCTACGTTCCTATGTGCCACCTAGGCATCTGCCTAGTCCACCCTGTGCCCCAGCTGCCCCACTGCATGTCCCGCCTGCAGCCCCCTGTACCCCATTTGCAGCCTCACCGTAGTGCCCTTTCGTACTTGGGCACTATGTTGTTGCTGCACATGTATCACTACTATCACTTTTCTTGGTTTCCCTGCCTTTGCTGTACATTGCTGACTGAACTGGTTTCTCTCTCCTGCAAATGTGCCTCTAGCGCGAGGTTTTCACTGGTGCTAATTTTCAGACCTTCATTTCACAGCGTTAGTGTCCATGGAGCCTCTCCCCACCCACTCTCCGCCCATTGACCCCTTCTCTCTGCTCCCTGGGAGCCTTACTCCACCCTCTGTGTGCCTTAACGCCGCAGGAGACGTGTTCGCGGAAAACCTCACGCTATCATGCAATAATGTTGCTTTATCGCATGCTAACATTACTTTATCATGCACTAACGTTACTTTTTGTGCGCTAATGTTACGTATCATGCGATAACATTACATATCGCTCAATAACTTTACGTATCGCGCGCAAACAGTGCCGCTGCAACGTTATCATTGTTTAGTAAACATACCCCTAAGTAGACAATTTAAATAGCTAATCGAAACTTTAAAACTAAGATGCAGACAGCAGTCCAGCAGTGGGATGGGGGCTATTCCAGTCTTTTGCAATGAGTATCACATGTATGATTTTTTCCCAGTTGGTAGGGGGTCTTATGTGTGCACTAGGTGCAAGGAGCTCTTTTCTGTCACAGAATGAGTCTGATCTCTGGAGGCTAGAATAGCAGACTTGGAGGACATAAGAAAGACAGAGAGGTATATAGATGAGACCTACAGGGACATAGTACTGAAGTCCAACTCCAGTCTGACAGCCTCTCACTTGCTATGAAGGAGAAAGGTCGCATGAAAGGAGAGCATAACCTTGGTGTGGCAAGAAGAAATCCAATAGTTAGGACCTGTCCTCCAGGTGATATAAAACCCTCTTGAACTGAGGAGGTTTCTCCAGGGCCATGTGCCCATGAGGGATGAGTTAGGACAGCGGTTATAGCTGTCAATTCAATCTTTAGGCATGTATATAGCTGGTGGCTGATATACGGAAGGATTGCCTGGTAACATCCCTGCCTGGTGCGAAGGTAGCAGACATCACTCTTCACCTAGACAAGGTGATAGTGCAGGGGAGGACTCTGCTGTCTTGGTACATGTTGGTACCAATGGCATAGGAAAGTGTGTGAGAGAGATTTTGGAAGCCAAATTTAGGCTTTTAGGTAGGAAGTTTAAATCCAGAAGTTCCAGGGTACAATTTTCCGAAATGTTTCCCGTTACATGAGCAGGACTCAAAAGGCAGGCAGAACTCTGGAGTCACAATGCGTGGATGAGATGATGGTGCAAAGAAGAGGGTTTTGGATTTGTTAGGAACTGGGCAGCATTCTGGGGAAGGGAAGGACTTTTCTGAAGGGATGGGCTCCACCTTAATCAGAATGGAACCAGGCTGCTGGCATTAATCTTTAAAAAGGATATAGAGTTACTTTTAAACTAGATAATAGGGGCAAGCCAACATTCGCTCAAGAGCACATGGTTCAGAAGGATGTATTCTTGAAGGATACTAGCAAAAGAGGGAAGTTAGGGCATCCTGACAGAGAGGATCCTTTAAAGATTAAAGTAACCCAGATGCCCTTAATTACAGTGCTAAAAGAATCCAAATTACCCCATCAACTGATAACCAGATTAATATGAATAAAATACAACTTCTAAAATGCCTCTATGCAAATGTTAGAAGTCTAAAAAATAAGATAGGAGAGCTAGAATATGTAGCACTAAATGAAAGAATAGATATGATTGGCATCTCAGAGACCTGGTGGAAGGAGGACAATCAACAGGACACTGTGATACCTGGGTACAAATGATATTGCAAAGATAGGGTAGATAAATTGGTGGAGAGATTGCACTCTATGTTAGAGAATTCATTGAGTCACATAGGATTAAAGTTTTGCAGGAAACAAATATGCTGTAGAATCTCAATGGATAGAAATCCCATGTGAAAAGGGGAAAACGATGGCAGTAGAGGTGTACTATTGACCGCCTGGCCAGAATGAACAGATGGATAATGAAAATGCTCAAAGAACTCAGGGAAGCTAACAACAGTTACAACACAGTAATAATGGGTGATTTCAATTACCCCAGTATCGACTGGGTCAGTGTCACAGCAGGACATGCTGGAGAAATAAAGTTTCTAGATGAAATAAATGACTGTTTCTTGGAACAATGGTTCATGAACCAACAAGAGGAGAAGTTATTTGGACCTTTCCTTAGTCGAACAGAGGATCTGGTGCAAGAGATAAGGGTGTTGGGGCCACTTGGTAATATTGATTATAGCATGATAACATTTGATTTAATAAATGGAAGCAGGATGGCAAGGAAATCCTCTGTACTGCCTTTTAACTTTCAAAAGGGAGACTATGATAAAATGAAGAAAATTGTTAAGAAAAAAACTAAAAGAAGCAGCTACAAAAGTTAAAGATTTACATCAAGCATATGCATTGTTTAAAAATGCTGTCTTGGAAGCCCAGATCTGATGTATTCCACACTTTAAGAAAAGTAGAAAGAAGGCCAGAAAACTGTCATCATGGTTTAAAGATGAGGTCAGAAACGCTATTGTATCCAAAAGAGCATCTTTCAGGAGCTGGAAAAAGGAGCCAAATGATGAAAATAGGAAACAACATAAGCACCGGTAAGTTAGATACAAGGCATGGATAAGGCAGGCAGAGTCAATTTGAAAAAAAGCTTACCGTGGAAGCAAAAATGAATAGCAAAAAATGTTTCAAGTACATTCATAGAAAAAAAACTGTGAGTCAGTTGGATCATCGGAGGGGTAAAAAGGGCGCTAAGGGAGGAAAAGGCCATAGCAGCCAAGGCCATAATGGTATAAATATAAGGAAGTTGAAAGAACTGAAATATGAGATTGCAGACCTACTATTAGTAATCTGGGAACTATCATTAAAATCATCTCTAGTAACCTAAAGATTTGAGAATTTGCCAATGTAATGCACATTTATTAAAAGGGCTCCAGGGGTGAACTGGGAAACTACAGACCAGTGAGCCTAATGTCAACACCAGGCAAAATGGTAGAAAGCCATTATAAAGAAAAAATAACTAAACATGTAGATAATCATGGCTTAATGGGGGACAGACACATGGCTTTAGCCAAGACAGGTCTTGTCTTACTAATCTGCTATATTTTTTGAAGGTAGACCATTGAAATCCGTTTAAATAAAAAATAAATAAAAGGTGAGCCGGATGATATAGTGTATCTGGATTTTCAGAAAGCCTTTGTCAAGGTCCCTCATGAGAGACTCTTGGCGAAATTAAAAAGTCATGGGGTGGTGGGGTGAAGTATTGTGAATTAGGAACTGGTTAAAAGAGAGAAAGCAGAGAGTAGGGCTAAATGGCCAATTTTCTCAATGGAGAAAGGTAAATAGTGGAGTACCCCAGGGATCTGTGCTGGGCCTACTGCTTTTTAACATGTTCATAAATGACCTGGAAATGGGAATAACCAGTGTTGATCAAATTTGAAGATGACACAAAATTATTCAAAGTTGTTAAAATGCTGGAGGACTATGAAAATTGTAAGAGGACCTCGATAAATTGAAGACTGGACATCCAAATGGCAGATCAAATTTAAAGTGGACAAGTGCAAAGTTATGCACCTAGGAAAGAACAAACCAAACTACAGTTACATGATGCAAGGTTCCATATTAGGAATCATCACTTGGGAAAAAAGATTTAGGTGTCATAGTGGATAAATACATTGAAGCCCTCCGCGCAGTGTGCAGCGGCGGCCAAGAAGGCAAATAGAATGCTAGAATTCATAAGGGAAAGTTTAAAGTTACAATGTAAACCACTTTGACTGAAATGATAAAGTGGTATTAAAAATAAAATAGGAAAGGAATAGAGAATAAAACAAAAAAAGGCTGTATTAGCAAAAAGCAGAACAAAAAAAATAGAAAAGCCCTCTCTCTTCCCTCCAAATGACTTGCTTCCAGTCAGATGTCAAGGAGAACAAGGGAAGGGGGTACTTTCACCACCAGGAAAAATCTCCCCAAACACATAGGTAAAAGAAAACGTTCACAGCATACTAGCTTCCTCTATTTCATAGTGTCCTCGCTGGAGGGGCAGAAAAGGCAAATTTTCTAGGTTCTCTACATTTCTCCACAGCATTTGTCTGGGGAGGGCTGGCTAGATGGCTGAAGGCTCTCAGAAAATGAAAAAGGTCCTTCAGGCTATACTGTACATGGTCTGGTGAGCTCCCTGTCTACATCCCCTTCCCCTGTCTTCTTGGAAATGGCTGACTCCCCCCTCCCCCCCCCCCCTACCCTTCAGGGATTAGCCAGGAACTATTCTAGGCCCTAGGAAGTATTGCCAGTTTCACTCCCTAGATCAGGGGATCTTTCTGCTTGCAGGGATCTGCTCCAAATCAGCTTTTCCTGAGGGAAGAAGTGAATCCTGCCTTTAAGGGGCTTGATTAGTCTGCTGCTTAACCCTGGAATTACTGAGATTTTTTGCACACACTGAATACCGTTTGGGTCATAAATGACCCCACGACAAATTTTAATTGTTAACCATGAAAATTTTAAACTAAACAGACAAAATATTATTCTGAATTAATTATTTATTACATGAAGGTTAAATGTTTTGAAATTCAATGCTTTATCATAAAATTACATGAAGAAGAATTGCCATGAAAGCAGTTTTTTGCATGCACTTGATGAACACAGTAAAATACTACAGTCATTTGCATGAGACACAGACAATTTCTGAATGTTCTTTGCAAACATTGTGCTTGCAGGAGGTGCAAACTATGTTGCTTTTCTTGTCTTTTTCTCTGGAACAGCAGTGACACCTTGCCCTTTTCTTTGGGATCCCAACATTGCAAACAGCATCAGTGGCTTCTTCAATGCTGGAAGAAGTCTCGCTGCAATTACTCTGAAGCAGCTGCTTTCCTAATTCCAAGAGGAATAGACGACGTCTGTGCTTTGACTTGGACTGCCATGCTGGATTTAGTGACATCCAAACAATGAAGGCGTTTAAAAGCACTGATATCCAACATGTTGTAGAAGATTGTCACTGGCCAGCGTCTTGTCATTCGTTTTGTGGTATACGTGCGTAACATTTGATCTGCCGTATCTACTCCACCTTTACTAGAATTATGGTCCAAGATCATGCATGGTTTTTTGTCTGGACGTGTGTTATCTACTTCTTCTTGATCATGCAAACTGCTCAGAAGAACAACCACTTTTCCTTTCTTCGGGCAATAGGAAAACAGAGTGGCGTCATCGTGAAAGGCAAACAGTGAAGTGAATACCTCTCGGCCCTTTGCTGTTACAAATTCTGGAGGTAATTCTTTTTTGTTCTTTCGAATTGTCCCCAAAAGTGTCATTTGTTTTTCTAGCAATTTCTGTGACAGAGATAAACTGCAGAAGAAATTGTCAGCAGTAACATTTCTGCCAGATCGCGTCAATCCTTCAGTGAGTTGCAGCACAACCCTTTCACCCTGATTCTGTTCCCTGTTTTGTCCGAGTTCCCTTCCTGTATATACTTGAAGATGCAGAACATATGACGTTGCACTGTCACACAACATCCATAGTTTTATGCCATATTTCCCAGGTTTGCTGGGAATATATTGTCTGAACGGAACACGGCCATGAAATGTAAGCAGTTGTTCATCCATGGTAACATTTTCACCAGGAACAAAGGCGTCACTTAGAGTTGCTTCCCAGGTATCAAAAACGTGTCTGATTGGAGCAAGCTTATCCACACCTCGTTGTTCACGTCTGTTGGTTGCATCATCAAATCTGAGAGCACAAGAAATTTGCTGAAAACAGTTACGGGCCATATTTTTGCCGAAAAAACAGAATGACCATCTTCAAGGTTCCACAACTGAACTATGGATTCATTTCGTGACTTGTACATGCCTGAGAGGATCAGAAGTCCAAGAAAACGTTGAAATTCTCCATCTGTCAAATCTTTCCAGGTGTCGTCATAAATGTGTCCTCCTTGTTTGCTCATCCACATCATGATTTCATTCAATAAGTTCTTCCTCATGAACAAGTGGAATGCTGCGAGAGGGCCATCAACATTTCGTACAGCATACCTTGTGGGACCTTGTTGTACGGGCATGACATTAGCTCTGGCGTATCTTCTAGCAGCTTGCTTTATAGGTTTCCTGTTCCATGATGTGGCATCCTTAGATACATAGGCTTCATTGGCAACATTTGTGCTTATAGTTGATGACCTCTTAGCTCCTCTACAACCACAACTAAGATTCCTCACAGATGATACTGACACCGAGGACTCCTGCCTTCTTTCCCGTCCAGCACAACCTCGACCTTTGCCTCGACCTGTAACTTGACTCTTTGCTGCAGGCGATGTTACCTGCTCAACATCAGTCTCACATTCACTTGGCGACCAACTGCTGTCGCCATCTGAATCATGACTGTCATCATCAGATTTATTGCCCAAATTTTGCTGATATGCTTCTTCGCTTGCTGAATATGCTGCATCATCAGACGACTCAGAGCCGTCACTGTCAGCATCTCGTTGCAATATTTCTCTTACTTGGGCAGCTGAATACTTTCGTTTTGATATCATAAACAATAACCTAAAATAAATAAAGATAAAGTTGAATAAAATGCAAAGCAGTTTTACTATAGGTGTACAATAATCATGATGAACAAACTGAAAGCCTTTAGATTTCATCGAAAATAATGAGAGAACGTATGATATCAATTACAGAAAATGTGTAATTTTCATAAAATAAGAGTACAAAAAATAAATGATACATAATTAATGATAAATACCTTTGTCAGATCAAAAAATTCACAAAACTGCAAATTGTATCACGATCCAAACCGGACATAAGCAACTGGGGTCACAAATGACCCCACTGGTACTCTGTGCTGCAATTCATCACTAGCGTCACCTAGTGGATGAAAATTATTCCTCTCATGGTGCAATATAAAGAGAATATTGACATGTGAAAAGTCATAAAAAGATTGCATTCTTGAACAACTAGTTTCCGAGATATGCGTTGTGAAACTTGCAATGGGGTCACTTTTGACCCCATCGGTACTCCCAGGGTTAAGAAAGGATTCCTTACCATAAGACCTACAAGTTAACATGTGTTCAAAGAATCTTTGCACTTAGAGAAGTTCTAGCATGCATGCAATACATGCCTAAATAACACATATTTGAACAAAAGCAAAATAAAATGCTCAAAAATTGGGGAAAAATTGTTTTAAATTAGAATGAACCAACCTTTTTTTGGTAATGCACAGCCCTATTATTTGGTACAGATGTGTCTTCACTGGCACACATTTGATGTGTTTTGAATTCTTTGAATGCACACATGTGTATTTGCCTGTTACCAGTAATTTTCTTGCAAAGTGGTTTCCTTGAATGGTGTATGCTCCTTTCCCCTCCATATTGTGGACTTTAAAGCTGCTGTGATCATTGATCTTCCCCTCCTGTCTGCCCACAGGGACCCTATCTCCCATGGGCAGACAGGAGGGGTCTTTGCCTCGATCGCAACCCGGCATACAGCAGGCTGCCTGCAGGGATCCCATCCCTTGCTAGCAGAAGAGCCTCACAATTACAGATAAGACCCCTCCTGTCTGCCCACTGGAGATTGAGTCCCCACATGCAGACAGGAGGAGACTGATGATCATGGCAGTGAGGTTTTGGCGTAGCCAGGGCCTGTGTAGCCCACCCCTTTCTGATGTCTCTGATGGCTACATGCAAGAGAACCTGCTTCTCAGGCCTTTCTCATCCACAGACTATTCTATTGGCTGTGGACACTTGCAATAATGTATAAGACTATATATCATGATCTTCTGCATTTCATCTCTCACCATGGACCCTTTGCATGCAAGATAACCACTTGATAACTACCTCCTGATTTGCCAAGATGCCTTACAGCATCTCATGAGTACCTATCAGCAAAATGTGATAAGGACTGATCACGAGGAATAATGCAATATGCACAGAAGAATGTGTGCACCATTTTGTGCCTTTTGCCTTCCTTGCTGCTTCACCTAGCTTGCCGCTGTTGCTGCTGGAGGGCTGGCCATCCAATCTGGAGGGGCGGCTAGAGTTTATTCCACCTCCGAATCAGGCCTCCTATGTATTCCAAGACTGTTCCACTAACCCTGGGACAGAATAGACTCCTACAGACATCTGTAAGGTTCTGTGCCCTCACCTGGCTTGCCTCTGAATAGCTACAGCCAGCATTATCTAGCCTTGCTACCTCCTTTGGATTTGTGCTGTTCCGGAGACTCCCTCAGACTCCAGCTGCATTCATCCATCTGCCAGAGCTAAGGTACCAGTCTTATGTCATCACCTGGAGGGTGGTAACTAGCCAATTAGCTCTTTCTGTACTTTTCCTAAGTGCAGAGCAAGCCTGTGACCTCTGGTTGCTAATCAGTGATTTACTATTATTCCATAATCGTAATCTTAGTGCTGCTACAACTGATTACCTCATATCTATAAAATAGTCTGTATACTGTATCTCTTATTTTTCTAACTAAATAAAACCTAATATATGTACAGACTTGTCTCTCTTTAATAGCTCATTTACCAGAAAGTCTCACTGAACCCATGGGTAAGGAAGCAGCAGAATCCCCTAGAAAAAACAGAGCGTAAGTTATTTTATTTGACTGCTGATGCACCGTACAATATGTGCATTCATGTGTGTCTGTAGGTGCATGCATTAGTGCTTTTCTGTGTTCCATAGTGAGTGTCAGAGACTACATACATATGTGTGTGTGTGTACATATATCTGTCATGGGGACTGTTGGGAACTACGTGTTTATGTGTGTCATGGAGGGTGTCAGGGGCTGCATGAGTGCATGTGCACATGTGGTATGCAATGAGGAGTGCAGGGGGCTGCATGTGTGTATGTGCAGGGCTGTGTATATTCCTATTATGCCAGAGACTGTGTATGCATGTGAAAAGAGCACACTTACATTGCGACAAAATGACATGTTTCCCCTTCCTTCACTTACAAAATCATGCGTGCCTTGAGCCTTGAGGGTGAAAGAGTGCAAAGAGAGACGATGAAGTGTGTGTCATTATGGTAGCAGGAACTCTATAAGGAATCTTTATAACTGGTGTCATCTATATATTTTATCTATCATCAGATAGTGTGTGTATGTGTGTGTGTGTGTGTGTGTGTGTGTGTGTGTGGTGCAGGGCATGGTGGGGTGCCTGTTTGTTTTCTATAGGGGTGATGGTTTGCACCTTTTGGTATATACACGTGACCTTTTCTCCCCATATATTAATATTTTCAGCCTCCAACTCCCTGCACCTTTCACTTCTCCTTCCAGTCTCTCTTCTACTGCCCTCCCAACACTCTCTGTTCCCCCTTTCCAGACTGTTCCTTTCTTCCTCCCCTTTGCAGTCTCACACTTTGGCCTCCATTCCTCGCCCAACCATCCTCTTTTTCCCAAACCCATTGTTCTTTTAGATTTTTCATGCCTTCTCTGCCTCTCCCTGGCCCCAGCTCCTCTTCCTGCGCCATTCATGGCTGTGATCATGCACCTGCAGCAGTCTTCTGTCCGCCGGCACGCTGGAGCACTCTGACCAAGATCCTCTTCGGGTGCTGGGGGGGGGGGGATGGGTCAGCTAGCATACACATACGCAATCAAACATGCGTATGGACAGACAGTTTCACTGCCATTTGAACCCTCAACAGTAAGCACTATGCCTTAGTGAAATGGGCCTAAAATTTCCAAAAATCAGGGGAAAATCAAAAAAGAAACCAAAAATGAAAGAAACATTTTTTCTGCACAAATCTTATTATTTTGTTTAGTCCAACTGCTAAACATCAGGCCTAAAGTTAACCAGATAACTTATCTGGGTAGCATCAATTGGTTATATTCAGAAGTTTCTGTTCATCTAACTAAAATTAACCAGATAACTTATATAGTTACTTTAACTAGCTAAGCAAGTGCTGAATGTTGGCCCTGAAGCCCCTACATTTAGTCATAGTTGGTGCAAGGATATGAGGCGCCCTAGGTGAGTCCTCAATCTTGCTGCCCTCTCAGCTTCCAACGCCCCCCCCATTTCCATCATTGCCACCCCTCTCCAGGACCTGCTATTTAAATGGCAATGCAGCGCTTACCCAAACTCCCCAGTGCTGTGTTGCTCTTCTTGCTCTCCGTGATTCACCGCTTCCGCCTCCTCCAAATCAGACTTCCTGTTTATATGGGAGCATAAAAACTAACATGCCTTAAGTGCAAATCCTCCATGGTAACTGTCTGGGCCTCACCAGCATGTTTCTGGTAGTTATTACACAGATGCATACCCTAACATGTGGTACCTTTAATGTGGGTACACTCAGGGCTGGTGTTACGGGGTGGCAAATGAGGGAGTTGCCCTGGCTCCCCATGTCACAAGGGTGTCCCAAATCTACCTCAAGCTGAAGGAGACATAGCTGCAGGCTGGCTTTGGTGCCTCCCTTGCCAATTTCTGCCATGGGCTCCTACATGTCTAAACACCAGCCCTGGGTACACAACATCACCCATAGAGGGTATGTTTCCCCAAGTTAATTTTCAGTTTGACAGTGCATGATGTGTGCCCCTACATTAACTGCAATATGCTCTCCAAACTCACACTGTGCTCATACCCTGCTCATTCCCCACCCCTTCACACAATGGGCAAATGACGCTCATTTTAGCAGCCTGTAACTGTCATGCCCACGTCACCGCAGGCCGTTAACATCTGCTGAAATTTGCATAAACCATATAGCAAGCTTTAGTAAATGGTCCCCTTATAGTTTAAAAAGAAATCTTTAAAAACTTCTAAAGGCCATTACTGTCTTGATGAATGTTATATCTCTTAAAAAAAGAGAGAAGAAAAGACTTAAGAAGGAACATGAGGCAGATTTTTCATCTTTGTGTGAAAATATTAGTGCTTTCAAAAAAATATTTTATTATAACCTAGTTCAGCTAATGTGAAACAGCTCTTCTTATAATTAGAAGGCAAAATGCAACTTATCTTAGTAATGAAAGTAAACTGGAAATCCATTGACTCATCATTCTGCGTCAGTTGGGGTAAACACTTTCAATCCAGCCGTTAAATTAAATCTGGGTTCACCACTGATAGTATTTTACTTATGCTTCTTCAGGGACTGTGCCTTAATCACTATTCAATTAAACAACAGCTTCAGAGTTAGGAAATATTTTCTGTGGAGAAAAATATATCTTACATATCAAATCTTGCATTATTCAAAAGATCTTCAAAGAATAATACATTGATCAATCTTAAATACTCACCGAAGCAATGATTCTTAGCCCTCAAATATAGAAACTGCTTACCACAAAATCTGCCCTTAAACAATTCTGGTGTTCTTACTCAGCTTGAACCCAACAGGATTCTACCTGCACTCCAAGGTACTCTAAGAAAGAGCATCAAACTTTCTGAGATCTCGGTTCATTGGATCTCTTTCTATTCAAACTATGTCAGATGTGATGCCCCATTGAGGGCTGGCAGCAAGGGATTTTGGTGCCTTGAGCTAATTTTTGCTTTTGCACCCCATCTTGGGACCAGATGTCAGGGCTCATATTGTATGAATGGCCCCACACTAGAAGGAAGCTTGTGCTGTTGCTTAAAAGCCATTGCTTACCCAGCTTTTGGACTTCAATTATTCCACATTTAGTTCCAGAGCTCTTCTCCCTACATAAGGGAGCACTTTGTCATCTTCCAGTTCTGTTGCCAAGCTCTAGTTCCCTTTCTGTGCAGAATCGCAACCCTGTCTCCTGAGCTCCCCTTCCTGCTCCAGTGACTCCAGCAGCTACTGTCAGCTAGCTCCAGCCACAGCCAATAGGAAGAAAGCAAGCATCACTCCTTGTGGCCTTGGGCAAACCGCTTAACCCTCCATTGCCTCAGGTACGCATGTAGATTGTGAGCCCTTTGGGGATGAGGGAATGTATCCTGTACCTGCTTGTAGTGAGGGTTATTCTGTCCCACGAATTGCGTGGATGGATGTCCAAATGGGACGTCCATCCCTGCTATTCGTGGCCCTCCCCGCCGGCATCTAACTTTCCCTCCAGTTTTATGGGGAAGTTAGACAGGGGTGGGGAGGGGGTAGATTTGGGAATGGAGTTAGGGTGGGCGGTGGGTGGTGGGTGGTCGCCGGCCCTGGATGTACAGGGACGATTCTAATAACTTCTCCAGACATCATGGATTGGCAGGCCCGGGGTGTGGATGGGGCGGGGGGTCAAGGACATTCCCCACAGCCTGATCCTGGCCGTAGGAGGCTGGATCGGGAGTCGAGATGCAGGGAATACTTTGAAGGAGCCAGTGGCTGGGATCGCGGCTTTACAATTTAGTTGGGCATGTCCTGTTCGTGTAGGCCAAGCTGAATCACAGTCCCAGCCTGCACATACAGCACTATTCACGATTCTGATCCCGCGGGGCTAGATGTGCCCTGTGGGATCAGAATTGTGGCGCTCTCTGTATGTCCAGTTCAGACCGGACAACAGAGGGCTTCTACGTCTAGGACCGAATCGGGCCCAGTGTGTGTAAACCACTCTGATGTCCTTCAGCCTGGATGGTATATAAAGAAATTGCATAAAAATAAACATTACTCAGCTCCTGACGTGGAAATGCAAACCCAGCTCTGATTGGCCCCTGAGCTCTTTCTCCCTCTTTTGATTAGCTGCTTCTGATTATCTTCCAGCCTTAATAAGTTTCAGCCACCCAATAAACCCCTATTATTCTTTAATTTACTTTAGGGCCCTTTTACTAAAGTGCAGTAAAGATTTGTCCTTACCATGCATCAAATGCAAAAATTACTGTGTAATAAATTGCTAACTGTTGAGATTGATCCCAGCATGTTCCCATAAAATTAGAACACATAAAAAGTAATGTGTGATAAGTGTACTATCAGCATAAATGCATTTACAACTTTCTTAATAGATATTTACTGTACTTATTTAGGAAGCCGTAAGTTCATCTGCACTATCTGCTCCAGTGGCAGCACATGGTCAGGGAAAGAAGGCACAATGCATCAGTACTTTTGCGAAACCGCTACCGCCATTTAGTAAACATATCCCAAAGTGTATGAGTGACAGAGTAACTGTAAGGAAAGTGTAACAGAAACCCAGGGGGCAATTTCTCCAACTGAGTTAATTTTACCCATCCCATGGTAGTGAAGAATCTCACTCCTAAACTAGGGTATATGTCGGGTTACTAGATTTTTTTCAGAGCAAATCTGGGACACCTAGACAGGGCTGAGCTGAGGGTCCTCCCTCCTCGGATATTTTCCACATATATTTCAAAATGACCAGTCTAAGTAGCATTAAGCAGCCCTTCTGAAGTTATAAGCAAGCATACACACATACATGCTTAAACTTTGTTTTATTAAACCAAAAATCCCCCAAAGTCTCGCCCATAAAATACCATCAATAGAGAAAAGACCTATTCACATGGTCTAAGGTAGGGGTTCAGTCCTCACACAAACACCAGTCCGACAAAAAAATAGAATTACAATTTAATGTTTATTTATTTAACAAGTTTTATATACCATCTTTCTACCAGTCAAGATGGTTTACAGAGAACATAACAGTCAGTATTTTTCAACCTTTTACATGGAACAATATAACAATGAGTATATATGTAAGTGAACATAACTAATTACAATGATCGATCAAAGATCAACTATTTACACAATAAATTTACAATTATTTATACGTGAATTTACAGTGGGCCATATGAATAGTAAATGGGTGTTGCAGAAGGGGTAGGAGGGAGGTGTAGTGGTTCAAGCTAAGGTGGAAGGGAGAAATGTTCAATGAAAAGGTGGGTTTTTTACTTTTTGCGGAACTCAGCATGGGAGGAGCAGTTCCAAAGTTCATGAGGAAGGGTGTTCCAAAGGGATGGGGCATAGAGGGAGAAGGCCCTGTTACTTGTAGATTGTTTGCAGAGTCTCTTTTTTATAGGGATGGCCAGTAAGTTTTTGGTGATAGAACGGCGTGTTCTGTTACAATTGGATGAGGGAAGGAGAGGGGAGAGACACGGAGCAGACTCATTGGATAATATTTTATGTATCAAGGTGAGGACCTTGAATTTAGCTCTGTATTGGATGGGGAGCCAGTGGAGATCATAAAGGACAGGTGTGATGTGGGAACGTCTGGGGTGGTTGGTTATGAGTTGAGCAATAGTATTTTGAGCAAGTTGGAGTGGTTGGATAGAAATCTTAGGGAGGCCAAGGAAGATAAGGTTGCAGTAATCAAGAAAAGGTATAGTGAGGGCTTGACAGACCGTACGAAAGGAGTTAGGGCTTAGAAGGGGTTTAAGAGGTGGTGGTACCAAGCCAGTCTGGAGGGATGATTGAACAATATGCATAATGTACGGACTTAGGGAGCTTCTAGTAGTTTTGATCCAGGGTACGAGGCAAGGGTCAAGGGCAGATGTAGAAGCATTTAAGTCCTTTATTACATTAGTTACATTTTCTAAAGTGAGAGGCTCGAATTCTCCCCAGGAGTTTTGGGGGGTAGACTTGAGTGGTTGGGAGTTGTAGTGAATGGGGGGTTGGTAGTTAGTAGAAAGAGGAGGGTGGAATTTGGAAATGAGGTGGTTGACAAAGGCCTGTGCAGTTATTTTGCCAGTGTGAATGTGTGTGTGAATAGGTCTAAACTTTATTTTATACATATAGATAAATATTCTATACACTTTTATGATTTCCCCTCTTTTTTCAAAAAATAGGTTAGTTTTACATCCTTTCCTAGCAGGATCAAGAAGAGGGGTATTCAGGAGAAGCAATATTCTTTGCCTTTGTCCCCCACTGAAATCATGGATGGGAGGAGGTTATAGTCCATGGAATCTGGAACATTACCTCTAAATCAGGGACAATCCTGAAAATCAGCGACATTTGGTAACCTTAAGTATGTGGAGTAACACTATGGGGAGTATTTTAGAAGCCCTATTTGTGCTTTGGATGTCTGAAACAAGCAAAAAGATATCCAAAGCATGGAGTTGTCTCCAGAGGTATTTTATAAGCCAGGTCTGTGGATGTCCAAGTCTGAACAGAGTGAAGGCAAGGCTTGCAGCATTCTCAAGAAGCTGGACATTACCATTGTGTGATAAGGCAACTTTCAGGCTTAACAATGACGAATCAAAAAAAAGATGCCATTGTTGTGGGTCATGCTCATGACCCAAAGCTGTGAACAACCCATCAATGTCAGTGCTAAACAAAGGTTGTCAACCTGCACAAAGAATTCTTATCTTCTTGGTGGGTCCAAAAGGCAGGAATTTTCATATACGGTGACAGAAAACCCCATCCATGCAATGTTGAACCAAGTAGTTCAGCTTTTGTCTTTGACAAACTGAAGTCTCTCACCAGGTCATTCAATTCTGACTGTGTTATCTGATGAGGCATTCCAGACATAAACGCTTCGAAATCTGATCTATTTTGTTTTCCACGCCTGCCCCGTGCATTGTGACATCTTCATCTGCCACACCTAGGCTCCATGTCTCTGGTGGCTTCAGTACAGGCATGCTGTCATCAGACGGACTGGTCTCGTCGCTGAAGGTAAACTGGGGTATTCAATAGATTTCTGATTTTTAGCAGAGAAGCCGGATATATTGGTCAGACAGAAGTAACAGACCGTTACAGGATCCTTCTGTTCTCACCATATCATCAGGACTGCAAACAGCATAGATTTCCAAGTACCTCTGAGCCAAGCTTTGAGATGGGTAGCGGATGTTACACAGAAAATGTGAGGAGCCCAGGATTTGTCTTGATTGCCAACTTTACAACTGAAAAAGAGCTCATACGCTTTCTTAATAAGTGCAGTCATGCTGGGTCTTTGAGGCTTACGCATATACTCACCACAAATGTAACAGAATGCATCGCAGCTGTTGCGACATGAATAGTTCCTGAAGAAGTAGAAGTAAAACACTGTCAATGTCAAATCCAGATTTAAATTAATAGCTAAACGGAACAGTCTTAATTCCAACAAGGCCAGAGTAATACATTGGTAGATTTCTGGTCCATTTTCATAACTAAGGAGGCCTTTTACCAATGGGCACTTAAGTGCTGCCCTAGCATGCAAATAGTGCTGGAACCATGATGTGTTACTTGCAACACCCCTGTGTTAACTATTGGGGGCATGGAAAGCATTTCCCCGGCATTTAACACAAACCTGTGTCCTATAGTACATACTGTATTAGCACAGGTGCACCTAAAGCCACCTATTGAGGTGGTGTTGGGTGAACCTACACTAATGCAGTTATCGTGGGCAATTTCTCCAAATGGGTGAGTTTTGCATATAGCATGACAGTCATGAACCTCACTTCTAAGCCAGGATATGTGGAGTATGATCTCAGTTTCTCAAATTTACTGCTAATGCTCAGCATACTATTTGCATTGTGCCAAAGAGAGCCTCCATTTGGAGTTCGTAAGATGTTGCAAGTATAGATAATTTATCAAGGTGTGCTTGTAAAGTCCTCTTAATAAGGCCTGCGGCACTCAACACGATGGGAAATAACTCAGTATCTTTCTGCCACATTTTCTTGGTCTCGGACTGCATTTCTCGGTACTTAAAGATTTTCTCCCTCTCAACGCAATTCACAGAGTAGTCGCTTGGAACTGACACCTCTATAATCAATGCCGTTCTGGTATTTTTCCCCTTTACCACTATATCTGTCTTCCTCACATCCAGCTTTATTTCGGTCAGATTGTTCTCCCTACTAAATAACTCTTTAGGTATATTTGGCCAGCACTGGATAAATCTGGTTGGTTAAATATATTTGATAGGAAAGGGTGCCAATAAAAGGACTTGTGCTGATCATTAAAGATATGTAAGTTCTAGGAAAAAAGCTTGCACGCTAATATGAGGAACATGGAAGAATTTTTGATGGATTACTGAATCAGCTTCACTGCTTTGGAAGTCAGCAAATCCACACAAGATTTCGATAGAATTCACTATGCATGGAAATCTGAAGCAGTGGGATTCAGATTTCTGTGAATCATCCGATATATATCTAATTTCAACAAAAATGCTTAGATGTTTAAAAAAAAACAACAACTGCATTTTTCCAAGGGGAAGTACACTACAGTAAATTATGCTGAACTGAAAACTAGGCTGGAATTAGTATGGCTTGGGTTTAACCTTGAATTATTCACACTGCTCTCCTAATCATAAGAAACATGTGTTTCTCAAAGCAGAACATTCTGATATTTCAGAAAACAGTAAATTACATTATTCCACTAGAAATTATTTGGAGACACAGACTTTTGTTAGTTCTGCTGTACAACATTTCCCAATTTAATTTACTGATTTACTAATAGTAAATCCACTCATAAAAAAATTTGATCAGACTTATTACAATACTCCATTTCCTTCTAGCCACTGGAAAATAATGGAGAAAAATGTGATAGCTAATAATGTGTGCTACTGTATGGAAGATCCAGGTTTAAATCCCCCAAAGATGGCAGTCTTTGCCAGTGAATCAGTAGTGTTGAAGATTGTCTTGGAGGTGGTACCCTTCCGGGCTTGAATTAGTGTAGACCTCTGCCACCAATGATGGCAGAAGAGAGTTCTGCAGAAAAGGACACAGAGAAAGCTCACAAAAAAGAATACGCTGATCTTGCGGAGATCTGTTGAACAATAATACTAATCAGAAAGTAAAAATATATGTGAATATCTGATATGTCCAGAAAGAGGAGACGACATAGACACGCAGAGCCCAATTCCATAACGTGCACATCTATCCCACAGACACGCTTAACTAAAAAATGGGCCCCCTTTGAACCTAATTCCACATCGGCAGGTCCAGAATCAAGGAGACAGACATGTTCAGTGGGCACGTGCAAGCGCTATCCAGTTGGCCCCATGCCTTAGACGTGGATAAACCTTTTGGATGTGCCTGCGTCCACCGTATTCTGAAATGTTACACATTTTAGATCCTACCCATCCCTGTGATATATCCGCAGATGCCACACACCTCGGGAAAAATGTGCATTTCCTAAGCTGCCCATCGCAGACAGTAGTGTGCTGATGCACACTAGACATAAATTAAGACACTCATCATCACTCATAGAGCTCTCTTCAACACCACTGCGGAACAGCTACAATCATTAGTTAGACGTCCTGACAACAACAGACTCCGGCTACAGAATGCAACAAATTTTCTCCCACCAGTGCAGATTAACAAGAGACCACAACACACCTGCACAAGAGCCTTCCAATACTACGCTCCCACCAATTGGAAAAAACTCCCCCCACATATTAAGTTATTATTATTATTATTATTATTATTTAACATCTCTTATATACCGCACTATTTATAATCAGCGCGGTTTACAAAGAACAATAAAACATCAGATAAGATACATATTATCTGTTTTTTACATGGAACAGGAACAAAAACTTGGGTAACTGGGGTAACTATTTACAATGAGTAAGTTGCCTCCAATCCCACACCCTTTCAAAAAACACCTCAAGACCTTTGTCTTCGAAGAACACTTTATTGCACCCAGAGCAGTAAACCCTCAACAAGAACACCCCCACTCCTCCTCACCACGCCCATGACCCACCCCCCTAAAACAACATCTTACATTGCAAATATCACCTTCCCCATCCTATTGCCCCTCAACCTCCCCACCCCCGATGTTATCCAGCTAGTCCCCTGCTAGATGTTGTTCCCAAAGCCTAGCTATTTAATCTCCAAGCTGCCTGTATATAGTTACATTTGTTCCATGTAAGCATTCTCATGCTAGCAATGTTTAGCTATTTTTATTTAAGTTGCCTGTACATATGTTCATCTGTTCTATGTAAACGTTCCCTTTGTTGTTCGATGTAAACTGTTTTGCCTTGCAGAAAAACGGTATATAAAAACCAGTTAAATAAATAAATCAATCAAATAAATTCTAATGAGAAATGACAGCTGCTGCAACCTAGACTACATACCAGTCCCTCTCATGCCCTGAAAAGTGCTAGGTAAGCCCAGTGCACCCCAATATGATATACAATAATGTAAATATGAACATGTATGTCAGGACATACCTTGCATTAAATGGTACGTGGTATTAGGAACTGGTCCTAATGATCCCTGCCCTGGTAATCTCTACAAACATGCCTTAAACTGCTATGGATGAACCCTCCTCCTCTCCATCCTCATTTATGGGATGCCCTGTCACATACTCTTTTTGAAGCCTCTCTCCTCTTTCCTCATCTTGTGATTCTAGGTGATTTCAATGCACACCTGTCTCCTCCTCAGTGGTCTCATGACAGGTTCCTGTCACAACTGTTCTCTAACCTCTTGCTTCTTCAACTTGTCCTCTTCCCAACTCACACAGCTGGTCACACCCTTAATCTTCTCCTTGCTCCTCCTCCCCTTCACTCTGCCGTCTCACCTTTCTCCTCCTTACCCCTCCCATGGTTTAATCACTTCTGCATTCTTTTGCCTGCCACTTTCTCCCACTCATGGCTTCCTCTATCTCTAGTCACTCTCCTCTTACCCTTAGCCGTGATCTCTCATCCCACTCTTTGGAAAAATTTCCCTCAGCCTCTTCTTTTTCCCCATCTGATTTCACTTCTCCACCTGTTAATACCCAGGCTCAACTGTGGTCCTCCACTTTGCCCTCTGCCCTTGATGCTGTAACCGCTCCTCTGCCACCACCCCACCATCCCAGGTGCACCCACCCCTGGTTCCACCATGGCCTTTGCCTTCAATATTGCCATCTGCACTGGGTAGGGCATCTGTGGTGGAAGCACCCCCTCCCCTGCCTCCCTCAAACTGTTCAAGGATCATCATTCCCAGTATCGTTCAATGATTCATGCTGCAAAGTGAACCTACTGTTCTAACTCTTCTACAAACTCCTCTCGATAGCTTTACTCTGTCTTGGCCATGCTCTCTATGCTGTCCACCCCCCCCCCCCCCACCCTGTCACCACTTCAGCCTTTCCTGCTATATATTTATCAGCTGCCATTTTTCTAACAAGATCAGCACCCTCTGCTCAGTTTTCCCTAATTGTTCCCTTCCCCTTTCGCCTGACCCCCCCAATCCTTTGTCCCTTTTCCTTCCCTCCCAACTCCCCTGTCCCAGTAGCCCCCACTCTCATGCCCTTACATTCAAACCACTCATTATCAAACTTTCCCCTGATTCACCTCTGGTCTTCTTTCTCTAAAATCTCCTCTATGAGAACTTCTCAACCTCATCACATCCTCACGGAAAACCACCTGCCTCTCAGATCTGATTCCATCAGCTTGACTCCCTACCACTTCTCTTGCCCTCTTTCCACTACTCTTATCCATGTTCAATAATAGTCTGTCTTCTGGCACTTTCCCCCTTGCCTGGAGGCATGCTGTTATCCATCCAGTTTTAAAGGATTCCTCCCTTGATCCTCAATTCCCACAAATTATCTTCCAATCTCTACCCTCCCTTATCTCTCAAAGCTCCTGGAGAAACTTGTCTTCTCACAGCTTTCCTCTTTCTTGGACTCCATTAATGCTCTTCAGCCCCGCCAATCTGGTTTTTATCCTGGGCACAGCACCAAAACTGTTTGCCTCTTCCTTCTGAATGATCTGCGTCAGACGTATGACCATGGTGATATCTTGGAGGTGGTTTCCCTTGATCTCTCCTTTGATCTTATTGACCACACCACTCTCCTTTCTTGACTTCATGACCTTGGTCTTCACAGTGTTGTCCTCAGCTGATTTCATTCTTTCCTAGCACAGAGATTGTTCTGTCTCTGATGGCATTGACTCCACCTCATCTCCTAGATCACTCCCCTGTGGTGTTCTCTCTTGGTCTTGGCCCCCCCTTCCCTTTTATTCAATGTTATTCTGATTCTCCTCACTCTCCTAATCCAACAACATGGCATTATTATGCCGATGATATCTTTCTTGTCCAACATACCAGTTCTTCTTCTCCCAATCTCTCACATCTCAATACCTGTCTTTCTGCCATGGCAACCTGGTTCTCAGACAACTTTCTTTACCTAAATCTAAACAAATGCGCAGCTATTTGGTTTCCCTTTAATCACTCCTCCCCAACCATAGCCCCTTCTCTTCCTGGTACCCCTTTCCCCTGGTTGATACTATCTTTTATCTGAGAACACTCTTGACTTTTCTCTATCATTTCATACTTACCTCTCTTCTTTAGTTAGTTGCTCCTTTTTCACATTGTGACAAATTTGTGCCATTCACCCCTTCCTGGACCCTTCTTCTCTTGCCACTTTCCTCCTCACCCTTGTCATCTCCAGGATAGATTACTAAAACATCATTATCCTTGGCTTTCCCCAGTATCAGCTACGTTGCCTCCAACTCATACAAAGCACTGCTGTCCATATTCTTGCTCATACATCCATCATAATCAAGTCTCTCCACCGTTAATACAGCACCATTGGCTTCCCATCAAATACCGCCTGCAATATAAGCTCCTTATGTTGGTTCATCGTGCCTTTCGTACCAGTCATGCCCGCTATCTCTCTGATCTCCTTCTGTCCCACTGCCCTTACAGATCCCTCTGCAGTCTAAATGCAAAATGCCTTCATCTTCCTACAGTTGCCCAGGCCCAGCATGAAACTACCCAGTCTGCTGCCTTTTACTTCCTTGCACCTGCCACCTGGAATGCACTATCTTCTGCCCTCGGTCTGGAACAGTCCTTTTCTAAATTTAAATCCTTACTGAAGACCCACCTCTATAATATTACCCACAATCTCCCATCCACCTAGTTTGCCAATGTTCCCTCCTCTCCTCCTTCTCCCCCCTTCTTGGCTCCTCCTCCCCCTTTTTTTAAATTTGTGATTGGTTTTAATGTTTTCCTTCTTTCCTGTTTTTATTGGTGTTTTTTTAACCCCAGCAATTTTAAAAACTTGTTTTTAGATATTGTACATCGCTCTGCTGGTGTCTCAAAGGGTGGTCTATCAAGACCTAATAAACATAAACATTACTCCTTACCCCCCTCTCCATGAACTCCGCACTCCTGTCAGATTACTTCCATCTGTGCACTTCTCTTCCACTACCAAATCCAGCTATCGTTTCTTTCACCTTGCTGCTCCTTAGGCCTGGAACAAACTACCTGAGTCTGTACATCAGGTTTCATCTTTGGCCCCTCTCAAATCCAGACTGAGGGCTCACCTCATCATCACCGCTGCTGGATCTGATCTGCCTAAGCTCCCTTGTATTTTCTGACCATTCTCCCTGGATGTATCCTGCCCACAGCTGCTGTGTTGTCTGTCTTGACTAGCTTGTAAGCTCCGCTGAGCATGGACCAACTTTTATGTGTGTCTGTGCAGCACTGTGTACACCTTGTAGTGCTATACAAATGTTCAGTAGTGGTTTTAGCAGTTGAAGTAGGGCCTTCTGGCTAAGGCATCTGAGGCCCACCTATCTGGGTACTGGCAGTTCTCACAGCAGCAACCCCTGCCTCATTATGGCAGATGTCAGTCTGTATACATCCGCTACCTGTGAGGCAACCTGTCTGCCTCCTCGCAGCCAGCTTTGTGGCACTGCTCCCCTGGTCAGGGGTTTGTGGGCATGGAAGGGGAGATCCCTGTGCCATCACACCACGTAGCCAAACTCGATATATCACTGCTCCAGCAGCTCTCATTGATCCAGGCCTGGGTAGGAATATAGGCCACATGGGACAATCCAGGGAATGTTGGCATTACATCAATTGTGTCTCCCAGTGCAAGGCACAGTGGATGTATGGCTGCCCTATCATACTGCCAACAATATCTGATCTAATTAGAGTACCCTATGTAAAATTATCCAGAAGGAATCAGCATAGGTTCCCTATGGCTAAATATCAAAAACATATCCCTGTCAATAATAGGGATCCTCAGAATAAGGATATTCAGCAGTACAAACAACACTAAAATATGCTCAACAGCAACACCATTGATCCCACAAAATGTGCATTATGGGCATTGGCACTATTTGCACTGTTGAGTGCCCTTATTCTGAGGGTCCCTTATTACACAGGTACACTAAAAAAATTTTTTTTTAAACTGCCTCTAATGTTTCGATTGATTTTTACGTTTTTTGGTGCGCTGAATCCAAATCTGGTAACCAATTTGCTCCATCACGTACAGATTTTTTGCTACATTGGGTTAGCAGTTTGAGGTGAACGTTTCAGATTGAGTGCGATCGAGATAAAAGTTTCTTGGATGAATTCTTTATACTAATTGTTTAGTAGTTATTCAAATAAGAATAAAGAAAATTGTAACAAGGCAGCACATAAGAATAGAGTAATGTCAACAAAACACACTGTGATGGTAGCAAAATTGTCTGCACTTAAAACAGCCACATACATGTGCACAAACATTGAGCATATAAGACACAAAGCAAAGCAAAGAAATGTGCAAAAAATGTTGTACAGGTATGTATGTATGTAAGAATAGAAAACGCAAACCGCACCATTGCAATACATGAAGACAAACACCCGATGGTGTGAAAATAAAATTCTAATAAATGAGATCCGACACTGTGGTAATAACTAGCAAATTTTTATTTCAAAGTTTAGTAAAAACACGATATTTGTCAACACAGTTTAGATTTTAAAGTCATTCTTGGGTCAATCAATCTCCTGGTGGGCCCGTTTCTTCTTCCCCCAAATGCTTCTCTTGGTGCGCTGCTTGGCGTATTTTTCATCTGGGGTTTTCCGCAGCAGCAACCAGCAGAAATCAGCCATCATAGTGGTGTTCCATCTTCCTTGGTACCTTCTCTCTGCGTCCTTGATGTCCTGGTGAAACCTTTCACCTTGTTCTTCACTGTACGCCCCCAAGTTTTCGGGAAAGTAGTTCACATGGGAGTGCAAGAAATGGACTTTCAGGCTCATGTTACAGCCTTGTTCTTTGAAGGCATTGAGCATCCTGGCAACAATATCCTTATAGTTCTCATCCCGCCTGTTCCCCAAGAATTTGAGAACAACATCCTTGAAGGAATCCCAGGCTTCTTTTTCCTTCTCAGACATCGTTTCAGCGAATGCTCCATCTGAAATGAGTTTCCTTATATCAGGGCCAACAAACACTCCTTCCTTTAGCTTTGCTTCAGAAAGTCGGGGGAACTTTGAGCAAAGGTACCGAAAGCACTCACCATCTTTTGGAAGGGACTTGATGAATTGCTTAATGAGACCCAACTTAATGTGGAGAGGTGGTAATAGAATTTTATCACGAGGTACCAAGCTCTCATGAAGAACATTTTTCTCACCGGGTCTCAAATACTCCCGAATTGGCCAGTCTTTTTTCCCCCCAGTGTAGGTCGCGGGCCCGGCTATCCCACAAGCAAAGGAAGCAGGGATATTTGGTGAAACCGGATTGCTGCCCTAATAGCATGGATAGAATTTTAAAGTCTCCACAAATCATCCACTTATGCTCATCATAACGAATCTTCTGAAGAATCAGGGCCAAATTCTCGTATTTTTCTTGGAGAATAACAGAGTGAGCAATAGGAACTGAAGCGAATGTGTTGCCATTATGAAGAAGAACACCTTTTATGCTGTCTTTTGACGAATCAATGAACAGCCGCCATTCAGCAGGATCATACTTGAGTTTAAACTTTTCCATCACTCCGTATATATCGTTGCAAAATACCAAATCTTCCTCTTTGCTGAAATACTTCAAAAATTGTGTCTCGCGGTTGCGGTACCAATAAAAAGTTGTTCCTGGTGACAATAGATTTTTCTGTTTAAGCCGAGAACCTAGCAGTTGGGCAGCATCTTTTGGGAGTCTTAAATCCCGGACTAAATCATTCAATTCAGCTTGAGAGAAAAGTTCAGGTTTCGGATCTGGTTCAGTTTCAAACTCGGAAGTACTGGATTCATCGGGAAAAGCCATCTGATGAGTCTCATCATGATCAGAACCGTCCACACAAATATGATCCAAAGATTTTGGTGGTTCAGGCACAGGTACTTCGTTGCTATGAGGCATAGGCCTAATTGCTGAGGGAAGGTTGGGGTAACTTATTACGTTCTTATTTTTTAAGTTGTATCCCTTCACAATGCAAGAGCAAAAATAGCAGTCACTGCTGTGGTCTCTTTGTTCACGCCACATCATAGGTATTCCGAAACGAAATGCTTGTTTTTTACCTTTCATCCATAAGCGTAGATCTTCCTCACATGTCTTGCACACTTTGTGAGGAGCCCACGGTTTGTCTTGATCGCCTAACTTCAAACCGAAATAGGCGAAATATACTTTTTTAATAAATGCAGAAATGTTCCTCTGCCGCTTTTTCACGGTATATTCCCCACAAATAAAACAAAAACTGTCCGGAGAGTTGACGCAACCTCTGGCTCTGTGAGCCATCACAAATACACAGCACTGCAAACTACAACTGTAGTGAACCACTTCGGAATAAAGCTGGATTACGACTGAGCAAACAAAAGGTAATAATGAACTTGCAAGAAACTGAAATTTGACAGGAACGTTCATGTCGCAACCACCGTGTTTGAGCGAGTGAACAGGAAAGAACATGCGCCAGCGCGAGTACTGGATTTAGCCCCCCGCCTCCCAATTGTCCTGTTAATGTATAAAATGAATACAAAACACTCTAAAATATCATGAGGGAGTGTTTCTAGTTAGTTAACCATTACAACCTCTATTTTGGGCCAAGAAAATAAACTGCAGTCGGCTAAAAAGAAATTATGTGAACATTCCTTATATGGGTAAGAAATCTAATTTTGCAAGAAAACGTGACGTGATGGAACATTTTGGCTATTTTTCCTGGATTCAGCACCCCAAAATCTATAGGAATCAGTTGCAAAACTGGAGGCAGTTTTTTGGTAGTGTACCTGTGTTATTGATGGGGATATGTTCTGACATTTAACTATAGTGGACCCTCTCTGAGTTTGTCTGCCCAGTCACACTGGCACCTAGTGACGCTGCGGTCATCCATATAGTTCAGGTACTGGCCAGGCATTCATGTCCCCCCTGAATTGCAGATGAGCACACCAGATCTCCCCATGCACCCTCAAACCACATACACACTCTCTCATTTTCTGTCACAAAACATGATTCTGCCAAAAAGATGCCCTGAATCTATACAAAACAGCTATGACATAACATAATTACATGGGGTACAGAGGATCACTTTCTGTGACAATGGCAAGAACACTAAACTTAAATTGTGCGGAGGAAAGGACCGGCAATCTACTTCTGTATCTTGCCATGAAAACCCAATGGATGGTCACAACAAAACAAATTGCACTATAGTGCTGGAAGATGAGACCCCCAGGTCAGAAGGCACTCAACTAGCTACTGGGAAGGAGCTGAAGACTTTTCAGAGTAAAGCCAGCATTTATGATGTGGTTAGATCAAAGCCCTCGGGACATCTGACTGCTGATGTAGCTGCACATGAAATGAGAGTCAGAAGCTGTCCATACTGGGACATGGAATATACTAAGCATGAACCAAGGAAAGTTGGAGGCTGTCAAGAATGAAATGGAATGTGTACAACTTGATCCGTTGGGTGTCAGCGAACTGAAATGGACTGGCATCAGATGATCACATAGTCTACTATGCTGGAAATGAAAGACAAAGAAGAAATGGTGTTGCATTTATAATAATGAAGAAACTTGCAAGAACTGTGATGAAATACTATACAGTCAGTGAACACTTAATCTCTATTTGTCTACGAGGAATGCCTATCAACACAACTATAATTCAAGTGTATGCCCCAACAATAGCTGCAGAAGAGGATGAAATTGATGAGTTCTATGAACAAGTACAAGCTGGAATTGACAGAATATGCATACAGGATATCCTGATAGTCAAGGGTGACTGGAACGCAAAAGTTGGCAACAAAGAAGAAGGCAAAGTGGTTGGAAAATATGGACTTGGCAACAGAAATGAAGCTGGAGAAAGACTGATAGAATTCTGCAAGACCAACGATCTATTCATCTCAAACACCTTCCTCCAGCAACACAAGTGGTGACTATACACATGGACTTCACCCAATGGATTGTACAAAAATCAAATTGACTACATCTGCGGAAGACAACGATGGAAAAACTCTATAACATCAACAAAGACAAAACCTGGAGCTGACTGTGGCACAGATCACCAACTACTAGTATGCAAACTCAAGCTAAAGTTGAAAAAGAGCAAGTCACTCATGAATGTAGCAAAATATTACCTTGAGATTATACCACTGGAATTTAAAGACAGCCTGCAAAATTGATTTGCTGCTTTAGATACAAATGACAGAGCTCCAGAAAAGTTATGGAATGACATCAAGAAGGTTGTGTTGGAAGAAAGGGAGAAGTCTCAGCAAAAAATGAAAAAGCAAAAACTGCCAAAATGGATGACTCTGAAAATTGTCCAGAAATGTAGAGAAGCTAAAGCCAGAGAAGAAAGAAAGACAATCGCAGAACTCAACAGAGATTTCCAATGTGCAGCAAGAAAGGACAAGGAAAAGTACTACAATGACATGTGCAAGGAAATAGAAGCAGAAACTATTAGAGGAAGAACAAGATCGGCTTTCCTAAAGCTACGAGAGTTAAAGAAAAAATTCCAGCCTTGAATTGGAATGTTACAAGATGCTCAAGGTTCTATGTTGAATGATGCTGAGAAGATCAAGAAAAGGTGGAAAGAATATACAGAGTTTTTATATGATAAAGATCAAGTGGACCAACAGCCGTTTCAACCTGTACCTGTGATCCGGAACCATTGTTGATGAAAGAAGTCGAAGCAGCATTGAAAGCCTTATCAAACAACAAAGCACTAGGCATTAATGGCATACCCATAAAAGTAATATAGCAATCTGATGCTGCTGTTACCATACTTACAAGGCTCTGCCAAGAAATTTGGAAGACAACATCATGGCCAATTGACTGGAAAAGTTCTGTGTTTATACCAATAATAAAGAAAGGTGATCCAACTGACTGTGGAAATTATCGCACAATCGCTCTGGTCCCACATGCCAGAAAGATTCTACTGAAGATTATTCAACAGAGACTACAATCATACCTGGCACAAGAACTACCTGACGTGCAAGCAGGGTTCATGAAAGGGTGAGGAATGAGAGACATCATAACGGATGTGAGATGGATCCTTGAAAAGACTAAAGAATACCAAAAGGATATCTATTTGTGCTTTATCGACCACAGCAAGGCTTTTCACTGTGTAAACCATGAGAAACTCTGGGCCACATTAAGAAGCATTGGTATACCAGAACACCTGATCATTCTCTTGCACAATCTGTACATTGATCAAGAAGCAACAGTTCGAACGGAACAAGGAGAAACAATGGTTTAAAATAAGCGAAGGTGTACAACGAGGCTGCATACTTTCCCCCTACCTGTTTAATTTATATGAAGAACAAATCATCAAAGAAGCAGGATTGTATGAAGACAACACAGGTGTAAAGATTGATGGAAGACTCATCAACAACCTTCGCTATGCTGATCATACCACATTACTGGCTGAAAGTGAAGATGATCTGAAACATTTGCTTCTCACAATCAAGGAACATAGTCTTAAAATGGTCCTACACCTTAATGTAAAGAAGACAAAGATCATGACAACTGGCAAAATCAATAAGTTCATTGTTGAAGGAGAAGAAATTGAAATCATGGACAACTTTAACCTACTTGGGTCAAATATCAATAAAGAAGTAACAAACATTCAAGAAATACGACGACACATTGCTCTTGGCAGAATGGCTATGAAAGACCTAGACAAGAATCTCAAGAGCAGATATGTCTCCCTCCATGCAAAGATTCAACTCGTCCAAGCCATAGTATTTTCAATAACATCATATGGATGTGAAAATTGAACAGTGAAAAAAGATAGATAGGAAGAAAATTGATGCTTTTGAATTATGGTGCTGGCAGCGAATATTGCATATACGAAGGACTGCCCGAAGAGCAAACCAGTCAGTACTAGAGGAGATCAAACCTAAGCTTTCTTTAGAATCTCAGATGACAAGACTTCGACTTTCTTACTTTGAACACATCATGCTAAGAGAGAGATCATTAGAGAAAGACATCATGTTTGGCAAGATAGAAGGTCAATGCAAAAGAGGAAGGCCAGCAATGAGATGCTGTTATACAATGACAGCAGCTACGGGTACTAGTCTGTCAACAATGAGCCGCCTGACTGAAGACCAAATACAATTTAGGACAACTATCCAGAGGGTTGCCATGAGTCGACAGTAAATCGACGGCACTCAACAGCAATATCCACAACACCCGTTCCATCTTCTCCCGCCCACGTTCTGAGATCCCCGTGTTAGCACCATGGATGTGCATGTCAGCCATGTTTCAAAATACAGCCGGGGACATTTTCAGCACACGTACAAACCCTTTATTCGTGTTCCAGAATGACCCCCATATAGGATAATTTTATGACAGCACCTATGAAAATTCTCAAAATGTACCTATTTATTGCTTGTTTTATAAAGCCACCAAAAATCTCTAAAAAAAATGTCACAGTCAAACATTTATATTTCATAATTATAAGATATTTCATTAGTTGTTATATAAAGGACCATCTGATTCATATGGAAAAGTAAATTAGAATCAAATTCTTTAATGATATACATGAATTGCATCAATCGGTCCCTGAAGTTTACGTATATAAGAGTATTCACTCCTCTAGAATGATGGTTTTTGGAGCTGGACAACAAATATGGGAGATGATAAACCCTTGAAGCAGGAAAAAACAGTTTGACTTTTGAAACATGACATTATTAGGATTCTTATATTAACTGCTAGTTCAAGCTTTATTCTGTCAACCTCGTTGTTTGTTCTATTTTGTGGTTTGTTTGTTTGTTTTTAACTTTTATTGTTCACCATCTATATGTGCTCCATAATAGGCAGTATATCAAATAAACTTAACTGTAATTGTATGCCTGAAGATACATTATTCTACATAAATTCAAATTTTTGCTATTTAAGTACTTATCAAGAATGACATGAATTTTTGATTTATGAGTTATTTATGAAATATGATGTATAAATTCTTCATCTACATCTGATTTATTATGAATTATTGATATGCAGTGAAAGAATGAATTACTAGACATTTGGGGACCGATGACGTAATTCATGAGTTACATTAATGAATTTGATCCTGAGTTATTCTCCCATATGAATCTGATGGTCCTTTATTTAACAATTAATGAAATATCTTATACCGTAACAATTAAATATTAGCCTGGTTTTCATGTTTTATATTTTAGAAAAGCAACATAGGTTATTTATTTAGGGTTTTTTTCCAGTTGTACAAAAACTACAAGATAGAAAAAGCCAAAAGATAGACAACAAAGTAAATATAATAATCACCACATTAATTAAACAGCATAGACAACATCAAGGGAGAAAGCAAATATATTAGATAGATGATCATCAATCAAGACCTACAAAAATACTCTAGGGACTATTTTTTTTTCTAGAGACAGATACCATAGAAGATCAAATTACAGAAATTGTCTTATCACTAAGAAAATTCTCTAACTGAATAGGATCAAAGAAAACATAATTCGGGGGAGGTTAACCTGGCTGCAGTTTTGCTGGAGCAGAAGAGCTCAAAGACAGCTTCAGGTCTGTCAGCTCTCTCCCCCAAGACACAGCGGATGCCAATGTTTTGTGCATTCAGTTGTTTATTATGGCAAGGCAGCAGCAAGACTTTCTCCTGTCGGGGATTGGAATTTTTCCTGTTGGGAGGGCTAGGCTCAGGACCGGGCAGAACAGTAGCCCCACATACTCCAGAAGAGCTCCAAGGTGTGACTTCCTCAGCATCTTTGGTAGGAGATTCGGCAGCAGGAGTATCTGCTGTGGGTGGTGCTGGTGTGTCCAGGCTGATGGAAGGAGACTTAACTTCTATTGCTGGACCTACTTTTTCTCGCTGGTTCGCTCTGAATTTCACCTTAGAATTCTAATACCATAGCAATTGAACAGAACACGAATAACCTTATAGTGGTACAGACTGAGTTTGCTGAGATTCAGTCGAGATTCCCCCACTGGAAAGTCAGTCTGAAGCTTTTATTAAGAATTTTGCAGTGATTAATGCCAAGATTATCAGCTGGAAAATTTATCTCGAGTATGTAACGCCAGATGTAGTGCTGACCATGTAGTGGATGTAGTGCTCACCAACGGTGATAGCGTGTCGAATGTCTGCGTGAGTGCCCTTGTGAGCAACAGCGACCATCACACGGTGTGGTTTGAGATAAAAGCCATGGTACAGGCCAATCATAGCAAGCTCAAAGTCCTAAACTTCAAAAACACTGACTTCAGTAGTTGGGCCAAGTACCTGAAGGAGGAGTTGGCAGGATGGGAGGGGATAAGGGAAGTGTAATTGCAATGGGCTAAACTAAAGGTGGCAATAAAAGGGGCAAACAGATAAATATGTAAGGAAAATAAATAAAAACAAGAGGAGAAGGAAATCTATTTGGTTTTCCAAAGAGGTGGCTGCTCAAATAAAGGCAAAAAACACAGCTTTCGCAAAATTCAAAAGCTTGCAAACAGAAGAACACAGAAATGAATACAGGATCAAGCTCAAAGAGTCTAAAAGAGAAATAAGGAAAGCAAAATCAAAGGAAGAGGAAAAGATGGCTAAAGATGCTAAGGGTGGCGACAAAACTTTCTTCAGGTATATTCTGGAAAGGAAGAAGATCAGAGTTGGAATTGCAGGACTCAGAAGTGCTGGGAAAGGACTCGTGGAAAGTGACACTGAAAAAGTGAAAATGTTAAACAAATACTTCTGCTCTGTTTTTACTAAAGAAGATCCTGGAGATGGACCAGCTATGACTCCCAAATATAAAAATGGGAATGAAGTAGATACCACACCATTCACAGAAGATAATGTGTTAGAACAACTTGCTAAACTGAAAGTGGACAACGCAATGGGACCGGATGGGATACATCCCAGGATACTGAAAGAGCTCAGAGAGGTTCTTGCAGGACCGTTAAAGGATGTCTTCAACAGATCCTTGGAAACAGGAGAGGTTCCTCAGGACTGTAGAATGGCTGATGTTGTACCTCTACACAAAAGTGGTGACAAGGAAGAAGTGTCAAACTACAGGCCCGTGAGCCTTACCTCGGTGGCAGGAAAAGTAATGGAGGTGCTCCTGAAAGAGCAAATAGTGAACTTTCTCAAAACCAACAGGTTGCAAGATCCGAGGCAACATGGTTTTACCAAAGGACGGTCTTGCCAAACAAATCTGATTGAGTTCTTTGACTGGGTGACCAAGGAACTAGATCAGGGGCATGCAATGGATGTCATCTACCTGCATTTCAGCAAAGCCTTTGATACTGTTCCTCATAGGAGGCTTGTCAATAAACTCAGTAGCATGGGGATGGGTCCCAAGATGGTAAACTGGATTAGAAATTGGTTGACTGACAGACAACAGAAGGTGATGGTACATGGAGCTCACTCGGATGAGAGGAAGGTGATTAGCAGGGTGCCCCAGGGTTCAGTCCTGGGCCTGGCACTGTTCAATATGTTTGTGAGTGATATTGCTGAAGGACGGAATGGAAAGGTCTGTCTTTTTGCAGATGACACAAACATTTGCAATAGTGGACTCCCCCGAGGGAGTGGTTAACATGAGAAAAGATCTACAAAAGCTGGAAGAGTTGTCTAATGCTTGCCAACTATGATTTAATGTGAAAAAGTGCAGTGTCATGCACTTGGATAGCAGAAATCCAAGGGAAATGTACACGATAGGGGGCGAGAGGTTGGTATGCACGGTTCAGAAGAAAGACCTTGGTGTGATTATCTCTGATGATCTCAAGGTGGCAAAACAGTGCAACAAGGCGGTGGCAAAAGCCAGGAGGATGTTGGGCTGCATACAAGGATGGATTACCAGCAGAAAGGAAGAGGTACTTATGCCACTGTACAAGTCACTGGTGAGGCCTCACTTGGAATACTGGTGTTCAGTTTTGGAGACCATATCTTGCAAAAGATGTAAAAAGACTGGAAACTGTTCAGAGAAAGGTGACCAAAATGATTTGGAGCCTACGTCAGAAGCCTTATGAGAAGAGACTTGAAGACCTAAATATGTACCCTTTGGAGGAGAGGAGGGACAGGGGAGATATGATTCAGACCTTTAAATACTTAAAGAGAAATGATGCACAAACAAACCTCTTCCAAAGACGGGGAAGCTGTAAAACTAGAGGGCATAACATGAAGCTGCAAGGTGGTAAATTGAAAGGCAATGTCAGGAAATATTTCTTCAGTGAAAGGGTGGTGGATGCTTGGAATGCCCTCCCGATGGAAGTGGTGGAGGCAAACACGGTGACAGAATTCAAAACGGCATGGGACAAACACAGGGGATCCCTTTACAGCAACAAGATAAAAAACAAAATAAACGGTACCATCTAACTTCTGAACCATCTAACGTCTCAACAAATAGGGGTGTCCTACATGGAGTGGTGGGTTCACCCCTAAACAAAGACATGGGGAGGGGTGGCCTGCACAGAGCGACAGGTGCACCTACTATTGCCATCTTGCTGAGCAGACTAGATGGACCATGCTGGTCTTTATCTGCCGTCACTTACTATGTTACTATGTCAGGCTAATTAATTTTCCTCATGCTCAGACTGTGTCTGCATGAGATATGTTTAAAGCCTACTTAACAGAGATTTTGGCTGTTCCTATGGATTCTTATCCTTCTGTGGTGAGAGTGTATTATCTCCCACTGGTTAAAAAGACCTCTTCTAGCGATGTTGTGGGGACTCAGCAAGCTGACAGTTTAAATATCTCAGAATTGTTGGAAAGATTGCAAGGGGAATCAGTGTTACCTTCAACATTGATTGTGACTTTTGTACTTTTGTGGTTGTTGCAAATGTTTTTTTGCAAAAGGAATTTATAGTTTTAGGGGTCTATTGGTTTATATCTAGCCGGACCTTGCCAAGGATACACACGGTGATGTAGAGAATTTCTTCTCCTTCATCTAGGAGCCCAGCAGCTGGGTGTGCTCTCTTTCGCAAAACACCCTTGCAAATGCATGGTGAAATATTGGATTAGATTCCCACTAGCACTCCTTGAGGCCTTGGACAAGTCACTTAAATCTCCATAGCCTCAGAAGAATTCAAGTTATCAATGACCCTGTTTAATGTACATTGCCAAGTTTAAGTTACAATGTAAACTGCTTTGACTGAAATGATACAGCGGTATAAAAAGCCTGTTAAATAAAATTAACATTTAAATATATTTCCCATGAGTCCTCCCAGCTGCTGGCCTTCATGAATGCCCGGTTCCTCGAAGTTGCAATTAATTCTCCTACGGAAGGTCTGTGAAATATAATTGCTGCTCATTTTGCCTGACTCTTTTTCCTTTGCTTTTTGTATAATTTGGTTATATGTTTCTTTATTTCTCCTCTCCCCATATTGTGGATTTGGACAAACAAGCAGTGATATGCATACATTTACTTATTTATTTATTTAAAAGGATTTCTATACCGCCTTCTATTTTAATCAAGGCGGTCTCCATAGCAAACAATCATAAGACTGAATTAAGTGTGATCATGCAGTGATACTGTGTGTGTGGGTACGTGGTAGATTCCATTTGAGCTGTTTACATTGTGCGCTATTATACATTCATATGTACATGGGGCAGGGGTGGTTTTGCATGGTGAGTAGTTCATGTGACGTCCCCGTAGTGCTCAATGAATAGTGTAGTCTTCAGCTGCTTCCGAAAGTCTTTGATGTCTGTTGTTAGTCGAAGTTCGTCTGGGAGGTTGTTCCAAATTGTTGGTGCAGCCAGGGAAAGGGCTCGTTCTGCGGTGTCTTTGCGGACCCTGATGAGATCTTTTGATGTGTTGACGCGGTTGGCGGTACCCTTCCTCCTTGGTCGTGTGCTTCTGTCCGGTTGTATGAGTGTTTGTAAGCTGTGGGCTGATGACTGTTGTTTGATTTTGAATATCTTTATGATTGTCTTGTATTTGATGCATGATCTGATTGGGAGCCAGTGTAGGTCTTTCAGGACTGGTGTGATGTGTTCTTGTCTTGCTGTGCCGGATTTTAAGCGTGCTGCTGTATTTTGTGCCAGTTGCAGCAGTCTGAGTGTTTGTTTTGGGAGACCAAGGTAAATTGGGTTGCAGAAATCTAGCAGTGGGGTTATTAGGGCCTGGCAGACTGTGCGGAAGTGTTCTGGGGTGAGGAGGGATTTGAGTCGTCGGATTAGTTTCACTCTGTGGTATGCACTTTTGGTGGTTCTGCCTATGTGAGATTGTAGATTCAGTTCGTTGTCCAAAGTCATACCAAGGTATTTTACTTCCGGTTTTATTGGTATGGTTGTGTCCTTTATCTTGATGTCGGGTGGGGGGACGAAGTCGGTGTTTCGGGTGATGATTAGTGCCTCAGTCTTGCTGTAGTTTATAGTCATGTTGTTGTCTTGAAACCAGCTGGTCATGTGTATGAGGCAACTTGTTATTTTGGAGTAGTCTGGGTTGTCAACTGTGAAAGGTGTGTATATCATGATGTCATCGGCATATATTGTATACTGTATGTTATACTCTTTCATGATGTCACATATTGGCTGGATGTAGATGTTAAATAACAGTGCTGATAAGGCGGATCCTTGTGGTACTCCTTGCAGTACTTTTATGGGTCGTGATGTGTTGGGTCCGATCTTGACCTGCATCTGTCTGTCTGTTAGGTATGATTGGAACCATTTCAGCGTAGCTCCTTGTAGTCCAATGTTCTGTAGTCTTTCCAGTAGAGTTCTGTGATCTACTGTGTCAAATGCTGATAAGATGTCGATGAATATCATTAGTATTCCGTTCTTGCGGTTGTCTATGTGGCAGAGTATGTTGTTGAAGAGGTATAACAGGAGTGTTTCATATTGTGCTTTTCTGGTTTATTGTTTTCTTTGTGATTTTCTATAGTTTTGCTCTATTTTCTTTCAAGAGTTTGTATAATTCTTGTTATAAGTTGCATAATTGCATACATTTTAAATTTAAAAAAAAAAGTAAATTCACAAAATTGAGCCAAGGTGCCTTTCAAGGTGGAATCCATTTTGATTAACATCATGCAAATATCTTTCAATGACACATCCCTTGGAGCCTCCAAAGGAGCACATAAATTAGGCAAAGCCTGGGAAATGGGGGCATCAAAACCCCCTTTCCTGTCAGAAACCAGAAATGGAGTTGATTGTGAAACTCTCAAAAAAGAGAGTAGGGAGTCACACTCCAGAAAAACACTAGGCTTAGGAGGTGGGGTCCAACCACCTAAACTTAAGGAGGTACCACTAAAGGAGGAGTGTGGCTGCAGCTGAATAGGAGAGACTGTTTTACTCATAGATTGTACATGTTGGTCCCTTGGGCCTTTAACCATCAACTCCACTTTAGGGCTCAAACCTTTCTTCCCTTTTTTACCTTTCCTCTTCATAACAGCTCATCTTATACAAAGCATAACCAAAATCTCCAAGTGCCTCTAGGTGACTCCAAAGGGGCATACCTCTTTAGTCACAACCCTTTGGTCACATGCCTGTGGGTATGTACTGCTGATGACCACTTGATCTTATAGAGGCCCATCCAATGTCAATAATGTAACTTGCTGGTGACTCCCGGCACACACACTTTCTCCACAAGCAGAATCAGGTAAATATTTGCTGCAGTCTGGCCTCCAGTGGAACCAGGTGCTCTCTCCCAGTAGCATAGGTTCCTTTATAAAATAAGTTCATAGAATAAACCATATAGTGCACAAATTTACCCATGCTCTGAGGCAGATGTAAATGTGTACGTGTGCTCTGGGGGTAATTTTATAAGATAGAACATGCAAGAAAAGTCCAAAAAGGAACCTATGTTAGCCTATTCTAAACAGGCAAAATAAGTGTCTATCAGCCTTTATAAAATAGGCACCCCAAACCAGCTTTTATAGTGTGTAAATGCTAAATTTACATTTGCTAAGAGGAAGGTGTAAATATTTACATGTAGATTATGGAGGTCATTCCAGATACCGAATAAGAGTTTGTACGTGTGCCAGGAACATTTATCTGCCAAAAACATCTACTAGCGTATTCCAGTACATTGTGCCAGTGGATGTTTATCTTGCTAACACGGGGATCTCAGAACATGTCTGGAAGGGGCAGAACGGGGATGTGGTTTGCTGTGGAGACGTATAAAGCATATTCAGGAAAGGCCCATGTATGTTTTGGGAGGTCCCCGCAGACGTGCCCATTATGCCTGCCAGAGACATGGAATAAGGCCAGTACTTAGAAAATATTCTGCTGTGTTTGTAGAAAGGTGGTGACTAGTCTGTTCTAAAATGGTTGACTGCAGTATGGAAAAACACCACAAGATGCATTTATGAAGAACAGAAATCAGAGGTGTGGGAATCTTGTAAGTTAAAGAGGCAGTAATTACTATCCCAAAAAAAATATTAAGAAGTGCAAAGGTGATTATTCTGGCCATGCTGACGTTTGCTGTTTGTACTAAAGGAGCTAATCTAGGGGACCCTAACATTTCAAATGAGTATGGAAAGAATTCTTGTTTGGGTGAGAAATGGGGATCATATTTTTAGTCCTGGAACTCCATGTTCTTATGTTGTACCAGCTGTTATTTATTGGTTCAGGATATCTTTTTGGCAGAATTATATTTTTTGTGACTGAAAGTGAGAGAGAGAGAGAGAGAGAGAGAGAAAGAGAAAGAGAGTGTTTGTGTGGTTTGAGAGTTACATGGAAGGATCTGGTGTGCTCATCTACAATTCAGGGGGGACATGAATGCCTGGCTACTACCTAGACTGTACGAATGACCACAGCGACACCAGGTGCCAATGTGATAGAGCAGATAAAAATCACAAAACGTTCTCCATAACTACGTACAGTAAATGTCAAAACATATCCGTTGCAATAATAAGAGATCCTCAGAATAAGAGCATTCAACAGTGCATAAAGCACTAAAACATGCCCAAAAGCACCATTTTTTGTGAGGTTGGTAAGGGCCCATACTTAGCATTGTAAAGACTGTTCTTACAGATGACCAATGAAAGAATAACTAAGGATTTCTTCTACTGCCATGTATGTTTTGATGCAAGGGAGGTCATGACAGACATATCACTTTCTATTTGCTGTTATTATATCTTGAAGTGCACTGAGATTACCTTGCACTGTTCTGGGCATGTAACAGACTAGTATATCTAATTTAGTTTGCAACAACATTAATGTATCATCAGTATTTATATGTAGTTGCATCAGCACAACACTGTCAGTGAAAGGAGCAGCTTAGGAGATGCACATTTTAACAGAGGACACACGGCCATCGGAGACATCCACATGTCTATGGCAGAGACAGGCAGGTTCATAAATATCCATCTTTTCAGAATACGGTGAGCATAAGTATGTCCAAACCATTCGCTGCATATACCCGTGTCTCGTTAAAACAGCAGTGCTCATGTTTCTCCATAGTAGTTTCCTCGTGCCACGCCGGAAATGCCTATGTCCCCAATTCCAGAACCGCAGGCGTGTCTATACTCGCAGCAGTAGAATTAGGGTGACATTGGGCCTATTTTCGATTTGGATGTGTCCATGGTCTGGACATGCATGTTATGGAATTGGCCTCCACACGCGCACGTGCATTTTATTTATAAAGGTTTCATGGCAAGAATGCACATATAAATGGTATATACACTGTAAAGGTAATTTTATAAGGAGCCACATGAAGATGCATGCCATCCATATGCATAAATCATGTCCTTTCAATGACATATGTGCGATGATGGGCTTTTGCGTATGTACTTTACTTGGTCACTATTTTATAAGTCAGCGCGTGGCATGTACTTTCATTGTTGGTGTTCACATAGGTGGAGGGTGTGCAGAGCATGCACGTAAATGCGTACTTTATATGACATTTGCATATGCACATAAGATATGTGCGGTCATATATGCCAGCCATAGAGGCTGGTGTAAATAATCACACCTAGATCCAACACACATTTCATACTACTTATGCAAGTTGACTTTATAAAATTGGCACAATTGATGTGTGTAAAAGCACGCATTAACCTAGGCATGCCTTATAAAATTACCTTTGAATGTCAAAAGTTACGCTTTGCAGGCCATTTTAGAAAGGGGCTAATGTGCATATACATTGAATAGTGTAGATAAATGACTGCACCTAAAAAAGCACATTTTCTGGGTGGGGAAGAGGTATTGGTGCTGGGGCATATAAGAGGTATTTACTACATATTTTAAGTCAATATATGTTAAGGTCATCAAAAATGGTCACAGGCTTTTTTCACCTGTTATAGACAGCACCTAAACTAGGAGCAAATTATTTTTTTGGGATCAGGTGCCTAAATTAGTAGTGGATGCTAGGGCTTCTCTTGTAAATTAGTGGTTAGCTAGTGTTGCTCCTCATACCTCCTTACCACCTCTTACATTCCAGCATTCAGAGAGTCTGCTTATGCCCCAGTAAAATGTTTCTCTCGACACAGCAAAAGAAAAACAGACAGATTCTATCCCTTTTTTTATTTCAAAATGTAGGTTTCTCATATTTCTCAGTCTCCATGCTCTCTTTAGTACCTCCAGATGCATGTGTGGTTAAGCAGGCAGAAAGGACTCTCTCTTCAACTGCAAATGCAGGTATTTCTCTTACAAGGAAGAAATATCCTCTACCTTGAAATTATTATGCACGCTCTAACTGCAAGGTGGCCAATTAGTGTGAGTACAGTAGGTAGAAGTAAGTGCACCCGCCCTCATGTGGCATGCATTAAGGGATAGTATTGCACATTAACTAATGGGAACATGCTTTTACGATAGTTAAAGCTGTGGTGTTGTGCCTGATGTGACATGCTTTTGCATGTTATTGGCATATATCACAACAAACGTTATTAAACCTAAGAGTTTTTATGCTGCCTGGCTGTCTTCCTCCATGCTAGGCTTTCTTCATTCCAACTCTCTTAAGGTGGCCCAAGATGGACGTGAATTAAGAAGAATTAGGGGTATGCTTATTAAACCATCTTAATGTTACCGGCGTTAGTTGCAGTCTTACTGTGACGAATGCCATATAAGGTAGTGGGCGTTCTGGTCTTAAAGTAGCATTTCGAGTTATCGCGCGATAAAGTTCGTTATCGCGCGATAGAGGGAGCCATGGCACGTTAACGCGCGTTAGCCTTAATTAGGCGCGCTGACCTGGGAACACAGCAACAGAGGTGTAGCACAATGGTTAATACATTGACTGATGAAACAGGGGTCATGAGTTTGATCCCCTAGTGGGCTTAATGAGTAAGGCTGTCTGAGGCATTACCCTTTACTTTAAATCAGTGCTATCTGAGGCATTTTCTTTTTTAATTTAAATTAATGCTGCCAGCAAACACACCCTCACAGTGCCGTAACCTAAGGTGCCGCATAAGGCACTCTAGAGGGCACATTATAAAGTGCACTGTCCGCCAAGGCACCTTATAATCTTCCCTATAGGGCGCCTTATAAGGCGCTTTATAGGGCGCCTTATTGAGCGCTTTATAGGGCACCTTATGAAGCACCTTAAGGTTACAGCACTGTGAGGGTGTTTTTGCTGGCAGCACTAATTTAAATTAAAAAAGAAAATGCCTCAGACAGCCCTATCAAATAACACCACTGTGGGATCAAACCCATGACCTCTGCCTCCACAGTCAGTGAAGTAACCAGTGGACTACATCTCTATAGCTAATAATAACCCCCTGGCTGGCTACAGATGGACTGCAGGTCACCACACAAACTGTCTGCTGTGGTTACCAGGATAGGGTTAACCCACCCATACCCATGATGCACTGCACATGCAGATCAGCAGTCTACAGATGATCACAAGATGGGGTATGCACCCCCACAGCACCTCGGCCTGGTAGGGGGAACTGACCGTGTGTGGTACTGGCACAGAGTAGCTACAGACCGACACATTGTGGAGGTACTGTGCTCACCCTGAAGGCGAGGTGGGGCGCCCAGTACCAGGTCCGCAGCACCTGGCTTAGCTGAGATAAGCTATGCTATAGGTCTCCATCAGTGCCAGTGTGTGATAGATAGTCCTTGCAAGCACACCTAGGATACACCTGTGTCCATCTGTGTTTCCCAGTCACGTCTAGCCCTTGTGGACTATGATGCACCCAGAATAGTGCATATTCTGTGTGGGTGCTATGGTCACATGATTTAAGTGAAGGGGGGTGTTTGGACCCATAGGCGGATTATGTAGCACCACCCACCCTCTGGGGCTCAGGGTGGGGGACAGGATCTCCCACCAACAGATCCACATTCTACATCCCTGCAATGGTGGCAGTAGAGAGGACCATCTTTCCCAGTCCTGCTGGGGAGCAGGCACCCTACAGGGCAGTCAATGCAGATCTGTATGCATCCATAAGGCAATGGCAGACAGACAGTAGGCCTGGAAATGCTCAGCTGCCCCCCCACCACTATCTGACATTCTCCAGCCGCTGCACCCTGCAAGGTGTTCCAGCCATACACATACAAACTACAGACAGTCTGCTAGCTGGTCCATAGTGCATGCTCCTGAAGGAGATGTGTGCACCCAAAACTAGAATGTGAGCACACCCACCAAGCAGATAAGTCAGTGATTTGGCCCCAGAAAAGAGAACCCATAAATATCACTTGAGAAAAACACTACAGAGCACTATAGGGGAACCTAGCCATGCCGTGGTCACTGCTCAGTCAGGGTGAGAGTGACCTCCCAGCAGGACATGCTGTGGCCACCCTGTCCGTGCAGGTGGTGGCCAGGCACTACAATGTCCCAGCCATTGCCCTATGCCCTGTGCAGATGCATCCTGCCCTGGCCACCCTGTCCGGGCCATACCCACAGTACCTTGCTCCTCATTATGCACATTGGCAGGCTAACACTGGAAACAGTGCAAGCAGTGTGGGCTCAGTAAGGTGTAGGCAGCCGCAACACACTGGATAGACAGACACACACTCCCACACCTATGCCAGCATTGTGCAAATATAGAGGCTTTTAGCAGCCCTGGCAACCACACCAGTCCTGGGCACGGTGCAGGCATGGCTATGGTACGCAATACTGTTGGGGTCACTCCGCGGGGTGGTAAACACTGTCAGAAACCAAAACTGAAACACACTCCATAGATATCAGAAAGGTTGCTATGATGCAGCTCTATCAGCAAATTCTACTTAACTTAGGAATTGTTATCTGCCATTAATCACAGCAACCTTTTGATATATGTGTAACGTATCCCCAGGTTTAGGGCGGCATTGCTAAGGTATGCAAGTGCTAGTATTGGGAGATGCTGCTGCACACAGGGCCCAACAGCCTGACTCTCCATGAGGCTTTGGATAGTAGAGCCTGTGGGTGTGTGTGTTTATGCCCCTGTTGGCCACTGCTCCAGGGCAGAGGTTCCCAATTCCGGTCCTGGTGGGCCAAACGCTGTTCAGGTTTTCATGCTGTCCCTAATTAATATGCATGAGATACATTTGCATACAATGGGGGCGGCGCATACTAATGCAGCACAGTCATATTTATTAGGGACAGCATGAAACCTGAATGGTGTTTGGCCCTCCAGGACTGCAGTTGGGAAACTCTGCTCTAGGGATTGCACATGTTTATGGTGTCTGTGCTCTGTAGGGTAAAATATAGGCGTTTCAGGCATGTTTATTTTATCTGCAATAAAGGTTCAATCTTTATTACCTCAGTTTAGTACTGGGTAAAATATGGGGAAAGGGTTGGCAGTAGCCACAGCTGGGACTTGAACTTGTGATCTTCTGCTCCTGAACACACTGGCTGTGTGTACTGCATCACACTGTTGCCACAGGGAAAGCTCATTCCCTAGGGATACCATGACTGTTTGTCAGACAGATCCTGTCTGTTGAATTGCACGGCACCCACCTAAACGGGGCTAAGCCATGGTCTGCTGTGGGCAGATGCCACTGCCCCTCCACCACCAGCACCCCTCTACCACCATACTGCCATGCCATTATGCCAGTGGTGGTGGTGGTGCGCAGTCCCAGGCCATCCAGTATGCCGGTAGGAAGCTGCCTATGGTGTGGGTTCTCGGGTAGGGGTGCCTACATGGAGATGCGTGCTCCCCCCGCCCCCAGCACCGCCTGCCAATGTTATGTGCCCTTGGGGCTACCTGCTGGGTAATCTCCCCTGTGACACTGTGGGACACACACTCATGCCTATGTTGGACCCTCATCAGTTGCTGTCTGGCTGCTCTACAGTTTCAGCATTCCTATGTGCCACCTAGGCATCTGCCTAGTCCGCACTGTGCTGCAGCTGCACCACAGCATGTGCCACCTGCAGCCCTCTGCATCCCATTTCCAGCATCTGTACAGTTGCCCTTTCCTACATGCCCACCCTGCTGTTGCGGCACATGTGCACGCCATAACAAACCTACCCAATATAAAGGGAAAACCCTGATCACCGCTATTTCAATGTGGGATCATTCACCTTGTAGGGGGACAGAGCATAGACCCTTCCAAACATGATATCTTCTTTTTTATGCTTTCTCAGTAGTGTTTCTTTATGTTTCTCATTAATATCACTATTGGCCATTTTAGTTATTGGGATTTTAATTGTGGTTCAGGTCATTTGCTATGTTTATTTGCCTTTTTGTTCCGTGCACATGTATCCCTACTATCATGTTTTGGGTTTCCCTGGCTTTGCTGTACATTGCTGACTGAAATGGTTTCTCTTTCCTGCAACTGTGCCTAGTGCGAGGGTTTCACTCGCGCTAATTTTCTGCCCTTCATTTCACGGCGTTAGTGTGCAAGGAGCCTCTCACTGCCCACTCTCCACCCATTCTCCACCCACTCTCCACCCATTCTCTCCGCGCTCTGGGAAGCCTTACTCCACCCTTCAGAGCCGGATTTCACAGCGTTAGGGTGCCTTAACGCCGCAGCCGTGTTATCGCACGAAAAGTCACTTATCGCGCAATAATACCACCGCTGCGACGTTAAGACGGTTTAGTAAACATACCCCCTAGACTTCCTTTAGACATCCCCTTAAGTTTACAAGTAGTCAGAGCTCTCAGCCATTTGCTAAAGTACCCTGGTGCGCTACCTTGCATACTAGCCTACCCAAGTTTTGGTTTGACAAGGAGACCATTCTACACATAGACCATCACTAGCATTTCAATTCCACCCTGTTACTTGCAAAGGATATGCCATGCCAAGCAGGGCCATACCGTGACTGAAATGCAACCTGTGCGACTTGCACATTGGGCGCGCGCCCCCCCCCCCACCTCCATTTAGACCAGTGGTTCTGAACCAGTCCTCCTTGAACCCCTAGGCCAGTTGGGTGTTCAGGATAGCCCTAATGAATATACATGAGATATATATGCATTAGAGATATCCTGCCAACCTGACTGGTTTGTGGCCCTCTAGGGCTGGATTTGGAGACCCCTGCCTTACACCTCTGTTATTTAAGATTGTGAGTGGGCAAGGTGCAGATGTCCTAGACATCAAAAGGGTAGATAGAATGTGCCACATGCCTCCTCAATTCTCACCACCACCAAAAAGTTGTCTAATAGACAATATTTTGGTGGTGGTGAGAAGCAACCAGTCAGGTTGGCAGGATATCTCTAATGCATATATATCTCATGCATATTCATTAGGGCTATCCTGAACACCCGACTGGCCTAGGGGTTCAAGGAAGACTGGTTCAGAACCACTGATTTAGACACTTTATGGGGGTGCGGGGGGGGCATGCAAGTCACCGGCACGCTAAGCAGGTCTGGTCCCAAGACACCAGACCTGCTTAGCGTGCCGGCACGAAGACTTAAGGGGCGCATTTCATCTCTCTGCTGCTGTCTGCCGCCAAAAAAAGTGGTGGCGGCAGACAACGGCAGAAAGCCGAAATGTATCCTTTAAGTCTTTGCGCCCTGTGCGGCTGCACCACTCGCACAGGACTCAGTACAGTGTTGATGCCAAGCACATGAAGATTACCATAGCTTTTACATTCTTTGCCACTCAAACATTCCAGACCACTATGCAGGCTAGAGTGAGGAAAAATCAGTCAACCACTTCTTGCTGCATTGCTCAATTTCTTAGCACTTTTCTCAGTTATCAATATGAAACCCCCTCTTAAAAGGTGGGAGTTTGAGAGTGTGCGGAATAATGTAGAATCAAAGGTAAATGGTCACTGTATACTCCTGAAGAGGTGGTTGTTGGGTAGGTCAAATAAGGGGCAACATTAAAACAGCAGCCTGCAGTAACATTCACAGTCACTGTGCTAGCAGAGCTAGAGAGTAAACATTTAGGGGGGATATGCAAATCACTGCCTGTGCTGAAGGAGCAAGGGAAATATTTGCTCATATTTATATCTAGTATTAAGATTTAACTTTAAATCTATAGGAAACAATATAGGGGAATAAACTATACACACTAGACAGGGTGGAGAAGTAAATACTGGGGGGGAGGGGGGGAGAGCCGGTGGATTTTGCTCACCCTATGAGAAATGGTATCACTTTGCACTAGCACCAGCAGGCCTGTGCAACAAAGGGTTTAGAAAACAAGAGATTTAGAAATAGTAGGTCTCTTTAGTTGAAAGAGCTTAATTCTCATGTGAGTGGGGAGAAGGAAACTCCCCCTGTTGTGCAGGTCCTTCTTCTGAAGTTTGCACTGGAAAGTTTCCCCGGAACCTAGATGGGCTTAGAGTGAAGATGACAGCAGACAGTCTCCTACAGACCCGTGAAGGGGGAGGGGGGCAGATGATCTCTCCCCAACTCAGGGAATAGAGATGATAGCAGAGAGATTCTGGCAAATCTAACCCAGACTTGGGAGTACAACGGAAGACTTGCTCAAGAGAGAGCTACAGCAGCAGAGGAGGCAGAAGGCCCAAGAATGACCCTGTAGCAGCAGCAAATCAGTTTCAGGGGGAGCTACGTTGGCAGATCAGCTCCAGAGGGTGCTATAGCAGCAGAGTCCTTTCTGGACTAGGAGCCATAAGACCAAGGGAGGTCCAGTGGCAGATCAGCTCAAGGGAGAGCTGCAACAGTTGTTCCTAATTGGACAGGCATGCAAAATCCTATCTGGATTGGAGGAGAGCTTGGAGAAGATGGAGCCATGGCTACAGCCTCAGCGACTGGACAGATCTACAAAACCTCTCCTTTCACAAGCTCCAGTCCAGAGCTCCAGCAGTGGGTGATTCTTGAGGCTGGTGGGCAAAGGGAAAGGGAGGGGAGTTAGGAGACTGATTAAGGTTAAATATCTTTAAAGGTTTACTTAAGTCATTACATATAGCTGGTTGTTTCAACTGCCTTATCTCTTATCCTGTATTGTTACTTTACCTGCTTGAACCACATATCATAATACGGCTTGTACATACTGCATTATTTTATCACAATACTTGATGTATATATTTTGTAAATAAATTGTAAATACTATTTAAGCCAGCCTTGTTCACAGCAGTGGTTTTTGGAGAGGCTTCCTGGGGTGAAAGGAGGGAAATCCTACACGTTAATACCTTTCTTCCCCAGGTGGAGGCACCAGGAGCCAAATGGACAAGGACCGATGGAGCCCGCCCTCGAGGGGATTCCAGCCAGGCTGGTCCTGGACACAGAAGCGCACCCAAGGGGTACTACAAATATATTCTTTCCCTGAGAAGTAACAGTAGGCATCAAGCTATAACAAATATTTTGAGCTGGTTGAATTTCTATCAGCTTTAGGGGCAATTGACTGCACACACATTGCAACTAGACCATCAGCAGGGAGTGAGGACAGCTACAGAAATAGACAGACCTTTTACTCCCTCTATATGCAGGAAGATTTTATCATTTGCCCCAAATTTTCTACAGATGTGCCAGACAATGCGCCATGGCAACCTTTCCTGTATTGTATTTACCATTAGCTCAGACACTGTGGTGCTAAGTAGTGCACAGGAAATGCTCATATTCCATACCATTTAAGGAATAAAGGTCATCAAGTAAACAAATACCTTGGTCACTACAGCAGCAGAACGTGGCACGTGGATTTCTTGACCCAGGGTGCGTGGCCCCCTCTCTTGGTACCTCAAGGGATGGATCTACTATGGTGGGTGCTCCTGGTAATGGAGGTTACTGGTCCCTTCTTGCTTGGATAATGCATTGAAACCCTCTGCCCAGTGTACAGCTTTAGCCAAGAAAGCAAACAGAATGCTACGAATCATAAGGAAAGGAATGGGGAACAAAACCAAGGATATTATAACGCCTCTGTATCATTCCATGGTGTGATCACATCTTGAATATTGTGTGCAATTCTGGCACTATATCTTTAAAAGGATATAGCGGAATTGGAAAAGGTACAGAGAAGAGCAACCAAAATGGTAAAGGGGATGGAAGGATACTCCTATGAAGAGAGTCTAAAAAGTTTAGGGCTCTTCAACCTGGAAAAGAGACGGCTGTGGGGAGATATGATAGAGGTCTATAAAATAATGAATGGAGTAAAACAGGTTAATGTAGATCGGTTGTTTACTCCTTCAAAAAATAGAAAGACTAAAGGACACACAATGAAGCTACAATATAGCACATTTAAGACAAATCGGAGAAAAAACAATTTCACTCAGCGGTAATCAAACTGGAATTTGTTTCAGTAAAAGCTGTTGGTGTAGCTGGGTTTAAAAGAGGTTTGGACAAGTTCTGGATGAAAAGTTCATAAACCATTATTAAAGAGGACTGGGGCAATTGACTGCTTACTCCTGGGACAAGCAGCATGGAATCTGTATACCTATTGGAAACCTGACAGGTGCTTGTGAACTGGCTTGGTCTGGCCCAGTAGACAAAGAGAAATAGTAAGGAACCACTGGAAAAGTCACTGAGCTTCTCACTCCCTGGAGAACAAACCTTTTCCTGAAGACAAAGAAACTTGCACCCGTGAGTACAGAAATTTGTAAAAAGATAGAAGTATCTGATCAGGGTGATTCACAAGTATCTGGCACAAATCATGCAGGCAGGAACAGAGCAAGATAGAGTAGGCAGCCAAGTGACTGTAATTCGGCCAAAATAAGCACAGATACAGTAATTGTCCACATAAAAGTTGCATCCATTTTATAAACTGGGATGCAAGGAAACTACGCACCATTTGAGAGGTTACATGCATGCATATGCAGTGCCCAATTAGGAATATAGATGCCTATTTTATAAGCATGCATCTTCTTGCTACTAATCACATGCATGGGGTAATTTCATAATAGGGCACCTAGACTGGAATTTTTATTTTAATCCACCGGCTCTATAATGAAAATGTTGGAAGGCACTGGCTTGTCCATGGCCATTTGCTTTCTTGTAGGATTTCTGTTCCGCCTTGTTTTCCCCCTTCTAAGGATGAGAGATATAATTTTAAAGCTAAGAAAGTTAAAAACAGCGCGTATTACAAAAACAAACGAAGAACATGGAAGTCAGCGATTTTGGCTTCTAGACTGTGGTTCGCGTGGACATCACAGCAGAAGCATAGTTTTCATGCTTTCTTCGCCTAATTTCAGATGCCGGTAGTGCCAGGAGGAGTTCATAAGAAATGAATAGTGAGGGTGATGCGCTGTGTTTTACATGATGTTATTTTCTTATGCTATAGGTGTGTACTACCTTCCTTAGGCAAAGTCAAGCCCAGGGATTCACAAGACATAAGAATAACGCAGATCGTAAAGTAGCTAAACAGGTAGAAAAGGCGACGGCAAAAGCTAGAAGGATGCTTGGGTGCATACGGAGAGGAATGGCTAGCAGAAAAAAGGAGGTGATAATGCCTCTCTATAAGTCTTTGGTGCGACCTCATTTGGAGTATAGTGTGCAATTCTGGAGACCGCACCTTCAAAAGGATGTGAACAGGATGGAGTCGGTGCAGAGGGTGGCTGCTAAAATGATTAGTGGACTTCATTATAAAGCATATGAGGACAGACTTAAGGATCTTAATATGTACACCTTAGAGGAAAGGCTGGATAGAGGTGATATGACTGAGATGTTTAAATACCTCCATGGCATATATGTTCAGGGAGAGAGCTTCTTTCAATTGAAAGCAAGTTCTGCTACGAGGGGACATGGGATGAGGGTGAAGGGAGATAGATTCAGGAGTGATATGTGGAAATATTTCTTTACGGAAAGAGTAGTGGATCCGTGGAATAGTCTCCCAGTGGAGGTGGTAGAGATGAGGACAGTAACTGAATTCAAAAAAGCATGGGACCAACACAGAGGATCTCTAAAGGTAAAAAGTGGACTGTTGTAGTTTTTGATATGGAAGGACAGACTAGATAGGCCATGTGGTCTTTTTCTGTCATCATGTTTCTATGTTTCTATGTTTAATATATAAGCAAACATCATAAAAATACATCAAAAATACAATGTCATATTAGGAGGCATGTTTACTAAAGTGCTGCAGGTAGCGTGGAGCTAACACATGGATAGCATGAAGTTTTACCGTGGCAGGGGCGTGGGGTATATGCTGGTACAGCAAATAAAGGATTTCAGAGTTTTTATTGAGGGTTCCTTTAGCCCAGAGTTACATGTTATTATCGGTTGTATGCAAGGCATATTATAAATTATGTTTGATTTGTGGATGAAAGTCATATTTAAACCAAAAACCTTTGCAAGCTCTCATTTTGGCATTAGCAATATCTCAACTTGGCTACTGTAATGGGATTTTAGTAGAGTTGTTGTAAAAAAAATGGGAGGATTTTTATTAAGGAACATACTCATGAAATAAACTTCCGCTAATATTCATAAAGTGAAAATAGATTAGTGAAAATTGATGAGTCCAACAAAAATAATTTTCTAATCTATTTTCACTTTATGTATATTATATCACTTATTTTAGTAAGATTGCCTATCATTTGAAATGAAAATTCAAACTAGTACAGAATCTAGCTGTTCAATTAATATTAGACAAGTTGAAGTGGGAAAGAGGGACATTACTACTAGGAACCTGACATTGGCTTCCTGTATTACTTTAAATTTGAATCATTAGATTTATTGTTTAAAGCCTTAACAAAGGTGAACCCATTTATTTAGCAGCCAAAGTAAATTGGTGTCAGCCTAATAGGTGACTATGATCAGATAAATGAGGCAAAACTGTGTGTTCCCATTGTTAGGGAAAGTATGACTTAGAAATATGTCTTCGGTGACGGCCTTGCAATGCCAGAATAAAATGCCTCTGTTCATTAAGTTAGAGTTTAGAATATTTAGGAAAAATTAAAAACATTGCTGTTTTCTATGGGATAGATCATGAAGAAAAGAGCAAAGGGGTAGGAGTGGCCTGTATCTTTTCTGGAAAGGGAGTATGTTTACATTTGTATGTAGTTGTATTAGTTTGAACTGTGTTATCTATGGTTTAAACTGTAAACTATGATGAGAAGATGAAGATTTGCAAGAGTGCTATAGACACCTTTTAACTAACTAACTAAATTAATTAAATAAAACATTGGCAGGAATATCCAAGACACTGGGAATAGGATAAGGTATCACCAACACTTGCACGGAGGCCGCATTGTACCGGAAGAGGAGTAAAGAATCACTAATATTTGTATGAAGATCCCAAACCTCTGGGCATGGGGCAAAGGTATACCAAGAGGAATCAGTCAGGACCATAGTTTTGAGGGAAAATGAGTCTATATGAGAGGTGTGTAAAGGAGTCTCTGAATATCTTCTGTGAGAGGCACAGGGCTCTTGGGTCCCATGAGAGGGAGAAATCCCTGGTACAGATGCTCCGAAGGTGTCCAGAGCTCCTCGAGTTCCCCAGCATACAGAGTAGAACTTTCCTGATTGGGGTAGGGTTGCCAACTTTTTAAAAGAGAAAAATCCACCACCTGTGGCTAGCCATGCTCCGCCCATGCCTGCCCCCTGCTCCAACCCCTGCCCCACTCATAAAAATAATTACAGAGAGGGCAATAGTGCAGGCTTTAGCATCTGCAGGCTACATCGGGGGGTACAAGAGGTTGAACTCTTTAGCACCTATTCAGCCACAATCCCCTTCAACGCACATATGTTCTCCCATATGGCACTGAATCCAAACATATACTCTGCATCCACCGAACTCTGCCCCCTGGCCCCGTACTCAACATTTATCTGTGCAGAACAGAGCTAGAAGCTTCACCATAAAACTTACCATACGAGAAGAAATCTCTCTCAATACTAAGCATATTGTGAATTAATCAGGGCCTGTCCTAGAGTTGATTCAAAGTATTGGCATTCTAAGCAAATCTGTCAGAATTTATTATTTAGTTTTGAATGCCTTATTCTCTGCGAACCCCAAGCGATCAACTAGGTTGCCTGATGGTTGGGCCAGCCTTGGAATTAATGCAAAAAATCATTCGGGACTAAGATCAAATCTACCATGCCAGTACTAACTTCCAAAACTCACACAAGGACCCTACCTAGAAAAAGGCAGCACCCCAAATACTGCAGTGAGCCCTAAAAAATCAGTAAATCTAGTAGGAAAGCTGAACAAGCCAGATTACTACACGTTGTTAAACAGAAATTCCATGCTAACAGAATATCCCAGTCTTGGTCACAAACACGCATTACATCACAAAGTGAAAACAGAAATAAAATAAAACCTCAGAAAACCGGATGCTGAATGCAATGCAACACCAGAGAAAGAGAAAGAAAAGCATTTCCACCTGTATTGTACAAAACAAAAGACAGCAGATGTCAGGATTGGCATTAGGAGGGAAGCAACTAGGGCAATTGCATATTCCTGGCGGCACAAGGAAATGCAAGAGTGCTACTCAAGGCCTACATTTAGACTATGCTTGTGCTAAGACGGCTCTGCCACGTCCCGCCCCATCCGATGATGTCTGATGTTAGAGGGGGTCGGGACATGGCAGAACTGTCTCAGCGCAAACACACATGGTTTAAACCAGGTCTTGACAAATTTTCTTGGAATCTAGGGGCCGGCCGCCAAAACCAAGGTCACAGTGCATGCTTCCCCCCTCCCCCCCCCCCCCCCAAAAGATGTATCACAATTACTTTTTTAGATTTTAGGGCCTGATTTATTATAACTGTTTTCTCATTTTCCATGGTAAAAAGCTTAATAAATCAGGGTCTTAATGGACCACTGCACAGTGCCAAGAAAAGTCAGTGGCCCCACTCCCCCTCTTCCTCCCTCTCCCACCATCCCACTGACCCAGTAAGCTACACCTGTGTGTGTGTGTGTGTGTGTGCGTGCGTGCGTGTGTAGTGCAGAGATGAAGTCCCTGTGTGTTGTGTGCATGTGGTGCAGAGATAAGGTGCCTGTGTGTGTGTGTGTGGTGCGGAGATGGGGTGCCTGTGTGTGTGTGTGTGGTGCAGAGATAAGGTGCCTGTGTGTGTGTGTGTGGTGCGGAGATGGGGTGCCTGTGTGTGTGGAGGTAGGGCGCCTGTGTATGTGTGTGTGTTGCAGAGGTGGTATGTGTGTGTGTGGTGTGAAGATAGGGTCCCTGTGTGTGTGTGGTGCACAGGTGGGGTGCCTGCGTGTGTGTGGTGGGAGAGGGGTGTGCCCTTTACTTACTATACATTCATCCCTTCTCTTCCCACTCCAACCCCTGTCCTGCTGCCCCTCTCCTACCCACAGACTCTCCCCTTCAACCCCACACACACTCCCTGCACTCACCCCTGCCTTTCATTCCTGGAAGTGCCGAGGCAGCCAGGAAAGCTGGTCTTTGCACAGCCTGCCAAAAATAAAAAGGTTACCAAGATCCATGGTGCAGAAACAGACACGATCTTGCGGCTCGGAGATCCGTTGACTGCCTGTGGAGATCCTAAGCCCTGCAGCCAGAAGTTCAGAAATGACCACAATCCTGCAGCCGGGAGAACCAGTGACTGCCCTCAGGGATCCCAAGCCCGGCGTTCAGAAGTGCTGAAGCAGCCACTATCGCGGCTGGGAGAACTGGTAACTGCACAGCCTGACAAAAATAAAAGGTTACTAAGTTTTCTGCACAGACGGATGAATAAAGTAAAGGGGCAGTAAACTTGGTAACCTTTTATTTTTGTCAGGCTGTGCAGTCACAAGTTCTCCCGGCCACGATACTGGCTGCTTCTGCACTTCTGCCTGCAAGACTTGGGATCCCCCTGGGCAGTCACCGGATCTCCCAGCTGCAGGATCGTGGCCGTTTCTGCACTTCTGCCCATGGAGCTTGGGATTGCCGTGGGCAGACAGGAGCAATCGGCGGTTTGGCAGAAAACCGACCCTTCATTGGCTGGTTTTGCTGTTCTTCCAGCCATCACTCTCCAACATGAAAAACCGGCCAGGCTGGCCTAAAACTGGTCTGTTGGCAACCCCAATTTGAGGGGGGAGGTTTCCCTAAAATATTTCAGATTTTCATTCCCTGAGGGAGAGTAATAGGAAACAAACACACAGGAGGAGGCTAGACTGAGACTTTGAGTCAGAAAATGTATGACAATCCCTAAACGAGAACTCACCCCTAACACAACGGGGAGGGGCTGATGACCTAACTTTTTCCCAGGAAGCCAGGAGGGAGGGTGTGGCAGAGGCTCCTCCCTGAGATTAAACTCAGTATGCGATAGAGCTCAGGGAGGAGAGGAATGTTATAATATGAAGCCTGTCAGACCCCTGGCCAGCTCATCCCCAAAAGACGTTCCCTGAGGCCACAGAAATCCAGCCACGTGAGAACCCAGAGGTGGAATCAGAAAAAATATAGTATCAGAAACAGCTAATAACAACTGTGGGCCTGATATTCCAAGACATTTGCACAGTTTAAAATGCAACGTGTGCCTTGAAGTCAATGCTGACTCCTGGCAACCCAGCAGCTTCTGGGTTTTCTTGGCAGTGTGACCAGATGTAGATTGCCAGGCCTTTCTTCCAAGACAATGGAGGATTTAGTAACTTGCCCAAAGCCACAAGGAGTGCTAGTAGGAATCAAACCCTGGTTGCTTGGTTCCTAAGCCAGTGCTCTAATCCTTGGGCTAGTCCTTCAATGGTGTACAAACCTGTAAACTGTGTAAATGTCCCTAAGTGGGACATTCAGCGGCACTTGCATGGTTAGTGCCGCTGAATATCCCCAAGTAATGCCGCTATATACCCTGCTGCTAACCGTTTAGCATCGAGGCATGTTGGGGACATTCTGGAGCAGAGTGGAGGTGGAGCCGATGGCAAACCAGTCAACGGCAATATTGAGCTGATACCCAGTTTGCAATATGCAGGGAAAGCCAGGTGCAGGAAACCCTGGCCTAACTTGCACCGTATATCACTCACCAGGCGGTGGCTCAATATTGCCGTTGCCTGATTAGCGATAGGGTCTTGCAGCAACCTCGGATATTCAATGGCAGGGCCAGATATGACTCCAGCACTGAAGATCCAGGTTTAATGTTCAGCGCTGGCGGCTAGCCGCTATAATCACACTAGCTGCCAGCGTTGAATATCGGGCCCTGTGAGTTTTAGCACCAAAGCAGCAAACCAAGCCAAAAGGGTGTAGCACTGTTGAAAGAGGATGGCTACTGAGAAGACCAGACTTGACGGGGGTGGTATGTTTCCCTTGTTTAGTGATCTCCTGACAAAAAAGGGAGAAGAAAAATTGCAAATGTCTGCATGTGTTCGGAGATTGCCAGCATTAAAGTTTTGCCTTTTGGACAAAGCTTTTTTTTTCTTCTGCAAGGGAAACGGTTTTGTTAAAAGGAGTGGTTTAAGCAAAGAGAACATTACCTTTGCAAGATTGGAAGGAGAGAGAGTGTCCTCCCTTTCTAGCCCACACTGGGGCAAGGCCGGCTGGCCTGAGTGAAAACTGTGTGGTGACAAGGAATACCCAGACTGGCTTAACTGACAGCTGTAGTGCTTTCAGAGCCATTGTGAAAAGTGGATATTTTGCTATTTCTTTTATGCTGAACTTTTTAGCTTATGTTGAAGAGTCTGTAAGTTCTGGAAGCCGAAGCTCTGCAAGACTCATGGAGAACTGCTGAAGACTGGACATTGTGGCTGATGGCAGTGGGATTTATTTTTATTATACGAGGGTTTGGAAGTCCGCAGTAGCCTCTAGTGTTTGGAGCCAAGTAATTACTGTATTTTTCTGTTACTTTTTTGTGCTCTTTGGGGGAAATTGGCAATCTCTTGATTTACAGAGCCTGTTCATCAACAGTGATGTTTCATTTTTCTCTTGTGAAGTTTTTAATCCCTGCTGATCTGTTATTGTTGAGCCAGGGATATTGGACTGCCGCTGAGGGGATTGAAGGACTCAAGTCATGCCTGTGAGCTTTCCCTTGGACCTTTGGACTGTGTGCTGATCTCTGCATGTGACACTATAGATACATTTACTCAAAAGAATCTGATGGCAAGACTGTATTTCTGTCATACTGCCAGAAAGACCACATAAAAGGACTTAAGGCCTCTTCTTGAAGGAAAATTGGAATGTAACCTAAACATTCATCTGTACTGTCCCCAGGCTGTCAAATAGAGCCACTATTGACCATTTCTGAGGCAACAGGATTATAACATGTGAAGTCAATAATGTAAGAAACAGTGGCATGACAACCTCAAAGTTTGGGAAAAGGTCAGAATAGCACAAATCTTGGCAAGAAGGCCTCAAAGCATCAGGAGAGAGACAGAGCACTGCTACCATTGACAAGACGACATCAAGGCACTAAAGTGGCACCAATATTTGCATGGAAACCTCAAGGCACAGGTAGAAGTCTCAAGCAGCCCTATCTTTGGCAGGAAGATCTCAATTCAATGGAGACAAAATGTTTTGGCATTGGTATTTGGGGCGGGTGGGGGTTATCCCTAAAGATTTGGCCGTTTGAGTTCAGCAGGAAGGTAAACATTTTAAATGTCATCAATAGTCCCGGTCTCCTGAGGTACTGAAATTTGCTATCTTAGAAAATGTTATCCTGGAGGGCACTCGGTAATTTTGGTCTAGGAAGTATAGCAAATCATTTCTTCTATGTAGTGTAGAGGGAGAAAGACTCTAAGACACCACAAAAGAAGTAAAGAAGCACCAGTAACAATGGGATGAAGACCTAAGGCACCAAGATACATACAAAGTAGAAAAAGGAGGAAGACTGTCAGCTATGTACAAAGACACTGATCAAATTCATAGAATGATTGATAGGATCAGAATGGCAAATCGCTTTAGTCGTATGTAAGCAATATTAGGACAAGGCAGCAATGTCTGGGAATGAAGAATAACACAGCATAAACTTTATGCAGAACACAGGCATCGGAACGGGTTGGGCTACAGAGGCCCTGGCCCCACCAAACTTTTGCCTGCCAGATGCCAGCTGCAAACTGCATGGAGGCCACAATCGCAGTCTTCCCCTCCTGTTCTGCCCACGGGGATCCCATCTACCTCTGGCAGAAGAGAAGAGAGCAGTCAGCAGACTCCTTCTGTCTGCCTACTAGAGATCAGATCCCCATGGGTAGAACAGGAGGGGAAGGCCGCAACTGGGGTCTTCACGCACGTTCTCTGTCCACGGGCTGACCCGTCTTTATGGGTTGACACTATGGCACCGTGCCAGGGGCCCTGGGCATCTAAGGGGCCCCATGTGCTCCAGCAGCTGCTTGTTGTAATGTTTTAGTTTTAAAAGTCCTTTTTATGTTTAAGACATTAAAAGTTTAATTTTTTTTATTATGTTATTTCTTTACTTATTCTAGTTTCAATTTATTTTTTTACATTTTTATTTTACAGTCGTAAAATTTTTTAAAGTTATTTTTAAATGTTTTGGTCCTTCGTTCAGCTTGTTCGGTGTTCCTGAACAGTAGACTGTAGACCTGGAACCAGGCTATCATAATCTACTTCCGGTTTAACTTGTAAACACTGAAAGATGCTGACACCTCACCTGACAGCCTAACATTTAATTTAAATAATATTAAATAGTATTAATCTACAAAGAAGTCTGAAGGTCTGATATGTTATATAATATAATATATATGTTTGCTATTCTTTGTAATGTAAATGTAATGTAAACACAAATTTTGTCACGGTCGTCTGCTATTACTAAATTTTGCTGGTTTAATTTAACCGTGTTTGTGTGGTTAGTTTTACTGGTTACCATAATATTAACTTGCTTATATATTTTATATTACAGATTATATAACAAAACTACAGTTAATATAACGGCATGACTTCAAGGGAGCATGACATAAACCGCAAGTTTAAGTCCAGTTGGCAAAAACGCCATGAACAGGCGCAGCGGGATGCTGCCGCTATAACTGGAACACGGTTGATTATGACATACTTTGGGCAGACAACTCAGCCCTGCATGACCGCTCCAGCTCAGGAGGCTGAGATAGGAGTAGATGTCGAAGCTTCAATGACTGCTACTACTAACGTAAATGAGACAGCAGTTAAAACTGAAGGGAAAATGGAAGTGGACTGTCCACCATTCCAGCAGGCAGAAGACGCTGCAATGAACGTTGCTGAGTTTCTAGAACATGATGATGTTCCAGTTCGGTGTCTATCTGCTGTCTGCTACTCTACAGACCTCAGCGAATGGCCCATCGAGATTGTCGACGACATGCGCGAGTACTGGGCGACAGCAGGTAGTGTGCAATGTGCCCACTGGGACTTGGATTTCACTCCAACCAGAACTGTCTATGCAGCTGATGGAAAACCAAGGAAATGCTCTCGTGACCTGTTCAAAACAACTCATCCGCTGTCGAAGGAACCTATCGATCGTGACTGGCTTTGCTATTCACCATCTAAGCCTCATCTATTTTGCAAGCTAATGTCACCAGAAGTTGTAGCCTTTGGCACAAAAGGTTTTTGCAACTGGAAGCATAAGAAACAACAAATCATGGAGCACGAGGTCAGTTCTACTTATCGAGCATCTGTGATTAAACTGCTAACGCGACGTGACACAGCAAAATGTGTTGATCAGGCACTAGTAAAGCAGTTGTTTGAAACTATTTCCTTTTTATCTGAACGTGGCCTGGCTTTTAGAGGTGACAACCAGATCGTTGGCTCTGCCCATAACGGCAATTATTTGGGAATCCTTGAACTTGTATCAAAATTTGATCCCTTCATGGCGCAACACCTGCAGATGCATGCTAACAAGGGAAAAGGACACACTTCATACCTACCAACATCTGCAATCAACTAATTCAGCTGATTGGCCAGTCAGTTGTCGATCGGATTAAGGCCGAAGTTCAGTCTGCCAAGTACTTCTCAATCTCAGATGATTCGACGCCTGATATAACACACCAGGATCAGCTGACAGTGATTATTTGTTACATGTTGCCATCTGGCCCTGATGAGCGATTCCTTACATTTCTACCTCAGCAAGGTCACAAAGGTGAACAGCTTGCAGATAGCTTGCTTCAGTTTCTGCACAGCTGGGGGATCAACATTGACGATTGTCGAGGACAGTCGTATGATAACACCAGCAATACGAGTGGAAAATACAGAGGTATGCAGGCTCTTATACAGCAGGTAAATCCTCATGCTGCCTACATACCCTGTGCAGGCCATTTCTTGAACCTCGTTGGTCAGTGCGCAGCAGCCTGTTGTGCCAATGCCGTATCGTTCTTTGACATTGTCCAACGGCTGTACATGTTTTTTGCTGGTTTGACAGCATGCTGGGCCATCCTCAAGGACAAGCTGGAACAGACTGAAGGCTGGCTAACACTAAAGAGACTGTCTGACACACAGCGGTCAGCATGATTCGATGTGGCAAATGCTCTGGTGAGGGACTATGATGAGATTGTCGAAGCTCTGGAGGACATTATAGATGACAAAGTGGGTGAACACAAGGCAGAGACATGTCAAGAAGCCAAAGTATTGCACGATCGAATGCAGTGCCTTGAGACGGGCATAATGGCTGCTTTCTGGCAGAAGGTTTTCGCAAGATTCCAAGCGAACAGCGTGTCGTTGCAGTCAGCTGATCAAAACTTGAAGTCTGTTGCTGCAATTTTTGACTCACTGAAGATGTACGTCCAAAGTCTTCGTGAACAGTTCGACCACTTTGAAGCACATGGCAAAGACCTGTCACGCTGTGAAAACTATTGGGCTGATCTCAGCAAGCAAGTACACAGACAAAATTGCAGATACGACGAATCCGGCGCGGACACTGAGATTCAATTGCAACCAATGTTCCCTCTAACCTGCGCTGGGTCCGCCGCCAACATTCCTGCCGGCGGGCGGGGGTGCATAGCAATCAACACTCTGCCCCTCCCCCCACCGGCAGGAATGCCGGCGGCAAACCTGGCGCAGATTAAAGAGAACATTGCGAGGGTGCTGCGGCGTGTGTTAGACCCTGTGCCATTGGCGGTGGACCCAGCTGTAGGTTAGAGGGAACATTGGTTGCAACCACTTGATAAATTCCATACTGACACATTCATCATTATCATCGACAGCCTTGCTGCTGCACTGTTGAAGCGCAAGGAAGCATTTGCTGAATTGGCTGACCGATTTGCTTTCTTGCGTAAAATGTCATCACTTTCTGATGCAGAAATTCGAGAAGGTGCAAGCAAATTAGTTAATCGCTATGCCTCCGATCTGCAGCCTGAACTGGCAGAAGAGTTAGTACAATTTAAGGCAGCTCTGCAAACAAAGTCGGGCAAGGAAGCATTGCAGGTGTCGGAGTCAGATGACCTGGAGGAAGATGAGAATGACGATCCAGATAATGCTACAATCTGCATCAAGATCGAAATTTAGTTGCATCACTTCATCATTGATAATGGCCTCTGTAGCACATTTGCAAACACAGAGATTGCACTGCGCATTTTCCTCTGCCTCATGATGACGAACTGCTCAAGTGAGCAGTCATTCAGCAAGCTGAAGCTGATTAAGAATCCTTTCAGATGAACGATGTCGCACGAGCGTCTGAACATGCTTAGCTTGTTGAGTATCGAGCAGGACCTTCTGAGAGAAGTTGACTCTGAGTGCATTATCCGTGACTTTGCATTAACACATGTTCGAACTTCGACATGTTGATACTTAGCTAACTGTCAGCAGTCAGCTCGTGGAATATGCATTAATGCATTGCAAAGTTAGAATGCTTGAAACTGTAAATTTCCAATTCGATTGTTAAGTGTTTGACAGGTTGACAGCCGTTTGTGAATTGTGATGTGGACATATGATTGTTGGCTTTGTCAGTCAGTTGTCAGTAATTGATTAAAGTTGATTTCAATGATTTGTAATGAAATGATGTCACGAGTGACTTTAGTGAGGAGTCCATGACAAGGGCAGCTGGGCTCATCATGTGGGATCCGGCCCATCCGGGGCCCCTGCAGTCCGCCAGGTGCCAGGGGCCTCACACTGGCAAAAGACGGGCCAGTCCATTGGGATTCAATCTCCCATGGGCAGAAGAGAAGGGAATGGCTGCGTTTGCAGCTAAGATTCCTTCTATCTGGCCGCAGGAGATCAGGGCAGACAGAAGGAGTCTTTGCCATGATCATCCTTCTCTTCTGTCCTCGGGAAATTGGATTACCACAGGCAGAACAGGAGGAGAAGATCGTGGGGGAATAAGTGTAGAGCTGAGGGCAGAGCTTCCTCTGCCTAACATGTGGACGTTCTGCCGCCTCTGATGCAGGAACCTCACCAGTGATGTCAGCATGAGGCAGCCTAAAAACCCAATCTCCAAACATAAACCAAAGCATTGTTACAACCAATGTCTTTAAAGGCTATCCAGGGCACCCCTTTCAAAACATTATTAACAATTTCTCCAACATCAATAGGAATCTCATGCACAGCACATTTATTAACTTGCATAGGAAACTAAAGAATTCTGTCTACATCTCTTTGGGTGTCCAAAGCAGGTCCTCTTGGACTGCTTATCTAAAACAGTCTGTTTTTTGTATTAGCTGTTTAAGCTGGGTCAGTGCTAGGCCATCATTTGCCCTAGGTAAACCTTCAGCTGTTTGTCCCCTTAAATTAATTTGCAGACCGCTACTCTGTGGAACCCAAAATTTGAAAATTAAGGAGAACAATCATAATAATCACCTAAGCAGCACTCTTCCCATAATGGCAAAACATCCGCATAGAAAGAAGAGAGTGGCAGGGTAGCTGATTGTGCTTGGCAGCAGTAACTGAACTGGCATGAACAGGACGAGGCAGCAAAGGTGGGGCAGAGCACAGTAAACAGTGGCATGAACAGGACGAGGCAGCAAAGGTGGGGCAGGGCACAGTAAAGAGTGTCATGAACAGGACGAGGCAGCAAAAGTGGGGCAGGGCACAGTAAACAGTGGCATGAACAGGACGAGGCAGCAAAAGTGGGACAGGGCACAGTAAACAGCGGCATGAACAGCCGAGAACACTAGCACTAAAGTGAGCAAGTGAAAAAACCCCACTTTCACTCTCAACACTTCAGAAATGCAAATGCAGCACACAAAAGCTTTCTTTAACCTCAAAACTCAGAGAAAACATTTTGGAGCTGCAAACGCTGAGATTAATGCTTAAAATAGCCAGGGATATGACAACTCACAAACTTTCAAATCAGGACTTACCTCTAATTCTTTTTTGAATGTAACCTGGGTGCTTAATAACAGTGCCTGTAACCTGAGGGCATTGCTCATTTATTCCATTAAGAGGGAAATAATAGAAAATGCCTCCACTGGTACAAACTCCGTATGTACTTTTACACATGAAGTGTTCACCAATAATGAAGATTTACGCAGACTTTCGCTTTGATGATTACCCCCTGTGCAAATTATGTGCTGAGATGGCACCTGCTATTTTTGTATGTAATTTTCCCATTCAAAAGCGCATATATAGTTTTGATGATCTTATCTTCAAATTCTGCTCTTGACATTCCTGGTAGCACCTCCTCATTCCATGGCTGGCTCCATTTGTCTGTCTGTCTTTTTGCCCATCCATCTGAACCCACAGGTTTCTATGCCTGTTGCGAAACATCGCACATACTTTAACTTGCAGAAAAGTTCACAATAATCAAAGCGCTGACATCCACAAGTAAATTATATTCCCCCTCCCCCTCCCAAAATGGCTTTGATTATTAACCTCAGTGACTGTCTTTTGCTTGGAATCATATATAATACAGTCTCCCATATTTAGTATTTGTCCAATGCATTTAAGCTGAGAAAAAATTGCCATTGCTGTTTTTGTTCCTCCTTTAACTGCCACTTCTCACTGCTAGCATCTGCTGCTGGTCTCCACAATGTGCAGCACCTGTATTGTTGCTAGAAGTTATTCTCAGGTGGAGCTCCTTGGAAAAGAGTGAAGACTGCTTCAGTAAGGTATTTAATAATAATAACTTGGTATAGTGCATACCAAATGTGCACAGTGCTTTACAAAGCCACATAATAGAAACATAGAAATATGATGTCAGAAAAAGACCACATGGTCTGTCCTTCCATATAAACAACTACAACAGTCCCCTTTTTACCTTTAGAGATCCTCTGTGTTTGTCCCATGCTTTTTTGAATTCAGTTACTGTCCTCATCTCCACCACCTCCACTGGGAGACTGTTCCACGGATCCACCACTCTTTCCGTAAAGAAATATTTCTGCATATCACTATCCCCCTTCACCCTCATTCCATGTCACCTCATAGCAGAACTTGCTTTCAATTGAAAGAGGCTCTCCCCCTGAACATTTATGCCACAGAGGTATTTAAACATCTCAATCATATCACCTCTATCCCGCCTTTCCTCTAAGGTGTACATATTAAGATCCCTAAGTCTGTCCTCATATGCTTTATAATGAAGACCACTAACCATTTTAGTAGCCACCCTCTGCACCAACTCCATCCTGTTCACATCCTTTTGAAGGTTCGGTCTCCAGAATTGCACACTATACTCCAAATGAGGTCGCACCAAAGACTTATACAGAGGCATTATCACCTCCTTTTTTTCTGCTAGCCATTCCTCTCCATATACACCCAAGCATTCTTCTAGCTTTTGCCGTCTCCTTTTCTACCTGTTTAGCTACTTTAAGATCATCAGACACAATCACGCCTAGGTCCCGCTCTTTGTAGTGGATAAAAGTACTTCACCACCTATACTATATTGCTGCCTTGGATTGCTGCAGTCCAAATGCATGACCTTACATATTTTAACATTAAATCCCAGCTGCCAAATTCTAGACCATTCTTCAAGCTTAGCTAGATCCCTCCTTATGTTATCTACACCTTCCTGGGTGTCTACTGTATTGCAGATTTTGGTATCATCCGCAAAAAGGCAAACCTTACCCGACAGCCCTTCCGCTATATCACTAACGAAGATGTTAAAAAGAATCGGACCAAGGACAGATCCCTGGGGCACACCACTGGTAACATCCTTCTCCTCAGAGTGAGCTCCATTTACCTGTACTCTTTGTCGCCTCCCACCCAACCAATTTCTAACCCAAGTAGTAACTTTAGGGTCCATCCCTAGGATGTTCAGTTTGTTTATAAGTCGCCTGTGAGGAACAGTGTCAAAGGCTTTACTGAAATCTAAATACACCACATCTAGGGCTTTCCCTCTGTCCAACTCCCTGGTCACTCATTCAAAGAAATCAATCATATTTGTCTGACCTGCCTCTGGTGAATCCATGCTGCCTCAGATCCTGTAATGCTCTGGACACCAAAAACTTCACTTTTTTCTCTTTCAGCAGCGTTTCCAATAATTTACTCACCACCGAAGTTAAACTAACCAGCCTGTAGTTTTCAACCACATCCTTACTTCCGCTTTTGTGTAAAGGCAGCACATGAGCCTCTCTCCAGTCCTTTGGCACCACTCCCGACTCCAATGAGGCATTGAAAAGGTCAGTCAGTGGAGCTGCTAGAATGTCCTCAAGTTCCCTCAGTATTCTAGGGTGTATCCCATCCGGTCCCATCGCTTTGTCTACTTTAAGTTGAGCTAGTTTCTCACGAACACAGTCTTCTGAAAATTGTTCAAGATGTCCCTCGCTTCTGTTCCTGTTCGTGGGTGTTTTCTGAGGTCCTGCCCTGTTTCTTCATCTGTTAACACAGAACATAAATATGTGTTAAGCAATTCTGCTTTAGCCTTATCAGCTTCTACATATTCCTCCCCTTCACCCTTGAGTCTGACAATACCACTTTTGCCCTTCCTCTTCTTACTAACATATCTGAAAAATGTCTTATCCCCCCATTTTATTGCATTGACTATTTCCTCCTCTTTTTGAATCTTTGCTTTCCTGACTACTTTGCTAGCTTCTATAAGTTTTTCCAAATATAGATGCCTGTCTTCCTCTCTCTGTGATCTCTTGTATTTCAGGCAGGCTTCCCTCTTTTTCTTCACTTTTTCAGCTACTTCTTTAGAAAGCCATAGCGGACTCCTTTTATCTTTATTTACCATTTTAACAAAAAGGTTCGTTGCCCTTAAAATATCCCTTCAGTTTTGCCCACTGTTTTTCTACATCGCACAGTTGTTCCCATCCTGCTAACGACTCCCTGAAGTATTGGCCCATCTTGGCAAAGTTAATCTTCCTTAAGTCTAAGACCCTCACTTTTGAATGGATTCTAACAGCCCTAGTCCTAATACTGAACCACACCATCTGGTGATCACTGGATGCAAAATGATCTCCCACTATAACATCAGAAACACTTTCACCATTGGTAAGCACCAAGTGCAGGATGGCCCCTTCACGTGTGGGGTCTGTTACCAATTGCTTGAATAGTTCTCCCTGTAGAGAATCCAGGATCTCTTTACTTCTAGATGTCACTGCAGCAGGAATGTGCCAATCAACATCTGGCATATTGAAATCCCCTATCAGTAGCACTTCCCTTTTCCTAGCAATGCTGTGTATGTCTTCAATTAACTCTCTGTCCACCTCTTCCTCTTGTGAGGGGGGTCTGTATATCACACCAATGCAGATAGATTTCTTTTTCCCTCTTTCTAATTTAACCCACAATGCCTCCTCTCTCCCTTTTAAGCTCTGTAATTCCAAAGCTTTAATAGTATTTTTTACATAAAGTCCTACTCCTCCTCCCCCTCCCCTTCTTCCTACCCTGTCCTTTCTAAATAAAGTATAGCCTGGTATAGTTACATCCCAGTCATGGTTTTCTGTGAACCATGTTTCTGTAACTGCCACTAAATCCAAGTCGGCCACTCCCACCAAAGCTTCAACATCAGGGATCTTATTTCCCATGCTACGGGCATTTATACACACTGCTTTCCGTATGTTACCCCTCTTACCCATTTCCGTAAAGGTATTTAATGGAGGAGGGGGCGGAGCCCGATGTCCAGCGGGATGGTCGCATAACGCTGAGGCTCCCGAGAGGCCTACTCAGAATCCTGAATTAACACCGTACATACTTGAACTTCTGCTCTGATCTTGCCGGGGCACATTGGTGAGATGGCGGGGACCAAACCCACGCGCCTGGAATTTGGATCTCCAGCGGCTTCTCATGGCAAACGCTCCAAAACTGAACCCCCGTCCCCGCAGAAGGGGCTGGCTTTGCGCGAGGGCCCCGAAATGCAGCAGGAAATCCTCGCAGAGATTAGAGGGGTTAAGGACCTCGTGCAGTCAAACGGTGAAGCACTCCGAGCGCTGCGGGAAGATCTTGGTGTACTGCAGGGCAAGCTAGAGGGGCTCTCTTCGCGTCAGGACAAAATGGAGAGCATATTAGACTCCCATGCGGCCCGGTTGTCCAAACTCGACAAAGTTGAACGTCAGGTACGGGCCTTGCAGAAAGAAGTGGAAGATGGCAATAATAGAGCGCGCCGCAACAACCTACGACTCGTGGGCATACCGGAGGGAGCGGAATCGGGAAACATGAAAGAGTTTTTATGTAAAATCCTCCCTTCCCTGCTCCAAATCACCTTTACCAAAGACTTGGAGATCGATCGCGCTCATCGTGTACCCACAAACATAACGCTCAACAGGAAGACCCCGCGGCCTATCATCTTTCGACTTTTGAGATATCAACATGTGGAGCAAATTCTCAGTGCCTCTCGGGCAAAGGGCCATATGGAGTTTGAGAGCCACAAGATCTCCTTCTATCCTGACTTGGCTAAACCCACGGTCGACCGCCGAAAGCGCTTTCTGGAATTCCGGCCGAGGCTTCAACAACTACAAGCACGCTATGGCCTGATGTATCCGGCCAAACTCCGAGTCACGCTTCACAATCAGACAAGAACATTTGAGGACCCTGATCTACTAGCGGAGTTTTTGGATTCTAAAGAAGCCGACTTGATGCGCTGACTTCCAGAATATTCCTGCAAGCATTCTCATATCCGCTGTACCTGCCATATTGGATTTGCCGCGGCTCAGCAAAGAGTCTGGCGAGGGCGGTTTGTTGCCTTCTTTTGATGATATCTGTGACCCGACTCCATCTACCCACAGTAGCCTCGATGAGTGTCAGAGACAGTGTTAATTATGGACTCTGGTGTTTCTTTTCTTTTTTCATGTCTCTATCTTCCTCTCTAGGGCCTCCTCCCGCAGACATAGGGTCGCCATATTCATTGGGGGTTTTGCTTCTTCTCTAAGATACTTTGGTACATACTTTCAATATGGGGTGTATTAGCCAGCATACTCGGTGATTATGTCATTGTTGCACAGATTCTGATATGTTGTATGTTTTCAAGCGCCCTTACCTAAAATGTCTATTGCCGCTCCTTTAGAAGACACTATCAGTTTTAATGCCAAAGAGGTAGTCTCCAAAGTCCGTGAGCTCACAAATCGTTGGTCTCCCTTATCCCTTACATGGTGGGGCCGCCTAGAAACTGTGAAAATGATGATAGTCCCCAAAGTGAACTACATTTTAGAAATGCTGCCATGCTTCCTCCCGCTACACACTCATAAAGATATTGAGGGCCTTTTCGTCCGCTATCTCTGGCAGGGCAAGCCACCAAGGATAGCTAAACAAAAACTACAGTCTGCAAAGGAACTAGGGGGTACCAGATTTCCTGATTTTCTCAGATATCATCAAGCCTTCCTACTTAAACAAGGTGCCCGATGGCTAGATGCCTCAACAGACAGCAGACCAGTTTGGCTTGATATAGAAGAGGAGCTTAGTAGCCCAATTCCGTTGACCCATCTCCCCGGTATGTCCCATCAAGTAGACACCCGCCATCCCCCAATGATTGTCGATACTCTTGCGGCCTTTAACACTCTCATTCTATCACTGGGCCCAAACGTATGTCCTTAGGACGGACTCCCGCTGTGGAATAACCCCAGAATTCAAGTCCTAAATAGAACGATAGCATAGAAACCCTGGTACTCTAGGGGGATCCGGACACCCCAACAGCTCTTCTCTGCAGCTCGTTGGAAAACCTTTTCTGATTTACAAAAGGAATTTGCGTTACCAGCGAAACATTATTTTCAATTGCTGCAGCTTCAACACTGCCTCAAAAGTGCTCAAATCATGCTGCCCTCTGTCCCTACTGAGGACGGGCTATTAGAACTAGTTCACTCTATTAGTAGTACACATGGGGTAGCCTCTAACTTTTATAAAATATTCTGTCAGGGTACAGATACTGCCACTTTTAGAGCCCAACTAGCCTGGGAGCGCGAACTGCAAACCACTTTAACCCCTGTGCAATGGAGCGTTTTCTGGAGCAAAGTAGTGCGGGTTTCCCGGTCTGCCTCAGTTACCCAAACTCTCTTCTTTTTTACACATAGATGCTTTTATACTCCAGAAAAAATAGCCAAATGGAACACAACTGCTAGGGACCAGTGTTGGTCTTGCCATACTGCTGTGGGCACCCTCGCTCATGTTATTTATGAATGTCCTCAACTACAGGTTTACTGGGGGCGGGTCTGGGGTCGTATTCAATTTATCTTACACCTTCACGAGCCTCTCTCTTGGAAGATCGTGGGACTCCGCTCTGTGGCGGAGGTCCCCTCTCTTCCTAAGAAGGGTCGCTTTCTCTTTGATTTCATGCTGGGTATAGCCATATGTTTAATCACGAGGAATTGGAAGGATAGCTCTCGACTTACTGTCAATGAATGGTGGAACCTCGTCTGCTTATATAGTAAATATGAGCAGATATCTCGGAGAGCTATTCCCCATACCCAAACTCACTCTCGCTTGTCTAAATGGCAGATGCTCAATGATTATGTACAATCTGCTCATTGTTCCGACATGTCTGTTTAATGTGCACTCATCATGTTTCTGATCACCGTTAGGTTTTGTAACACAATAATGTAAGTACACGCCCGCTTCGGGAATGACTAGTTTTCTAGAGAAGAAGCAGGGGGGAGGGGGGTGGCAGGGGTTTACTTTGGTGTATGTATCACACTATATGTATCTGTCTTTTAGCTGTATGTCTTCCTTTCCTTTGTTGTTATAAAACGAAAATAAAGAATTTAAAAAAAAAAAAGGTATTTAATGGAGGGGGAATTTTAGAAAGGACAGTGCAATCTGGGACACTTAAGCCAGAATGTCTGAAAAAAAGCAGCCCACATCCAGGTGCAGACATGATTTCACAAACGTGGACATGCCTGTTTTGGACGTCTGTGAGAGCGTCTACATAGGCATCCCCAGAACCATATTTCAGAACCTAGGCATCTAGAATAGACTAATGGTTAGAGTAGTGGGCTAGGAACAGGAAAGTCAGGGTTCATATCCCACTTCTGTTATCAATGACATGGTGCTGAGTACTGGGGATGATAGAGTGCGATCTTCTCTACACCCTCTGGATGTTTTTCAGCCAAAACAAGCATTTTCAGGTGCCTGGAGCAGGTCTACATTTAGAACCCAATTCAGGGAGGTGGGTCATCTGGGCCGTCTGGATGTCCCCGAGGAAGACAGGCCCATTTGGACCTGATTCTGGAGCATGGGAACTAAATTTTCCCTTCGTGCACAGAATCGGGCTCGAGGATGTCCCGGCGTGCCTCTGCCTGCCTGCAAGGATGTCTTCCCTACAGGATCCCTTAGCTGCCCCAGCTCAGCCCCCCCCCCCCCTCATCCCCGCCATCTGACCCATGGCTGGCCCCTGGGCCTGATCACTGGGTCGGTGCTGCTTATTCCACCTTTGAGGTGAAATAAGCAGCACATCCCCTTTGCCTCGGCAGGACGTACAAGGCTGTGACCTGAATTTTCCCTGTACATCCTGATGGGCTGGCCCTCCCCCATTCTGCTCTGTTCCCACCCCCTTCTGCCCCTCACCGGCTTTCCCCGTCCTGCTGCTCAGGATGTATGGAGAGAGCTGGAGGGGGAATCGGGCCCTTAGACATGACATTGGACATACATGACATTTCTGAAATCAGGTGGGGGAGTCCAGATTCCTAGAAGTTCCCTGGCCACACTTCCACCACGCCTTCATTCAGACTCGGATGTACTCAGAGCCAGCTTCTAAACTGGCTATAGAGATGTCTCTGTGCTTTGGAGGTTTCTATGTCCATTTTCAGATGTCCAAAGTATTAATAGAGCTTCTAAAATGACCCCCATAATGAAAAACCCCTACCACTTGGAGCTTACAGTGTAGATATGAAGATACAGCACGCAGTGGAAAGCAATAAGAGGCTCTGAATTAATATAGAAAAATAATGAAAGAAAAATTGTAAAGTAGGTAGGAGTAAATTAATTTGAGTCAGATATTAAAAGTATCAGATATAGTATGATATTTGGGGTCTGGAAATTTTTTAAAGAAAACTGTGATTATTAAAATTGTTGCTAATCAGCCTTTTATAGTGTGAAGGAAGTATGAAATGTAAGCTCTATGTCTGTCATAAAAACTGAGAAATACATTCCCCACCGTAGAGCCCAGACTACTAAATCTGTTGCACGAGCTGTAAGAATTGGGTTTCAGCTATAAAAGCAGCTCTGAAATGAATGAATGAATGAATTTCTAGGTAATGCCTCCAAATGGTGTAATTTTGCACATAGGAGACAAAAAGCAGGGGATCAAAAATGAATAAACAAAAGCAATCAAACTGATTAAATAATAAATAATAAACAAATCAAGCTAAAATGTAAAAAAATAACTAAGATGATAAATAATGTGTCGGCTTTATTCTAAAAGTAAACAAATGCATAAAACATCAGAGTAGACATATGTTCAAAAAACTTCTATAGAACCAACCCCATTTCATATATTTTATTTTATTTATTTAAAAGGATTTATATACCGCTTTGTCCTGAAATCAAAGCGGTGCCTGAATATATCGGTCATAAATAAACTATCAAACATTACCTGACATATTTTGGCTTGTACCTTCATCAGGGGCAAAGGTGTATACTAGCAGCACAGGGAGGAAGACAAATGATAAATCCAAACTGAGAAATCAAAAAAGCTTTTATATTTGATGCCAAGATATAGGGGCTTGTTTACAAAGCCACGGTAGCGGTTTCCGATCGTTATCAGAGCCGCGGCCCCATTGATTTCAATGGGGCCGTGGCTCTGATAATGATCAGAAACTGCTACCACGGCTTTGTAAAAAAGCCCCATAGTATGCCCCCAAAGAGGGGAGCTGAAAAAAACATAAGCTGAACAGAAAGCACTGTTTTAGTGCACACATCTGTGACAAAAATCAAGTCAAAATATAGACAGTCAAAGAGACACCATCAAAAGGAAATAGTGCCTGCAAGCTATCAGACAACATATATCATGATAAAAATGAACCTCACATCTAGTATGCTAGGGTATGTTGGATTCACTACAAATACTCACCTCAACGCTTGCCTCCTTCTGGTATCTGTAAGATATAAACTGCACAGGTACCATATCCAAGTCAATATTCAACAATCACAGTTGGAATTGTTTTAAATGCCAGCTACAGCAGCTAATTAAAATATCTATATTCTGTGACAGTACCACTATGAGAATCTGGTTATTTTTAGTGATATAGACATCAGTTGTTTACTGCTTGCACACCCTTGCTGCACATCAGCCACTTACAGACTTTGGTGTGCACTCTGCCTGCTAGGCATATGTGGTGGCTGGATGCATGCAACAATGGCATCTATGGTTGATATGCTTCTTGAACATTGTGGCTCATGTCACTGCACTTTCCAGATGGCAGTGGTCCTGCAGATCCTCCAGCACTGAAGCATCTCCTAGGCTCCAGCCCACCATCTGGAGACCCTTCTGAGAACAGCAATACAGAAGAGAGCACTGGTCATACTGCAGGCTTCACTGACATGGTGGAGGCTGTCCACTAGGATGCCACAATCCATACTGAACAGGCACAGGAGTCTGGGGGGGGGGGGGGGAGAGGAGACATGAAGCTGATACCACCACAGTTATTCCAAAGGAGGACAGCAGCACCAGTGAGGGCCCAGAGATGTGGAAGGAATGTCATACTGGCCACAATTTTATACAGTGCAGAGAAGCTGCTACAGCAGTACAGGGCACATCAGGCACATAGGGCAAAGAAACAGGCCCTCCTGCACCAGTCTATTGCTCTGTAGGGGCAGTAGCTGGCTGCCACTGAACACTTCATTGCATCCATCTGCCAGCTCAAGGCCACGATTAGGGTGTTCCTGGCAGAGATGAGGAATGCCAGCCCTCATGCAAGCAGTCCCATGCAGGGTCCCCAGCCTGCACATCACATCCAGCACCTGCCAGCAGTGCCAAACATTGAGTCACTCTGCTCCTGCTGATGCTGCCTCCACCACTGCCAGCACCATGACTGGGTTTGGCTCCAGCACCAGCTCCTCTACCAGTGCCACACCAACATCACCGCCATTCCATGTGGCCTGACATCATTCAAGCCCCCGCAACCTGCTACATCTATTCTAGGGCCTCTTCCTCATGGTAGTGGGACCCCCATTCACTTAGCTTCCTGATGCCTTTATGGAGGCAGCTCAACTCAGGGACAGCAGAAGCTCTCAGTCCTCTGATATGCCCCCAAGTACCCTAACCACCATTGTGACAGAGGCACAGGTGCATGTGTCTGCCATTGGGGCGAAGAGAGGCAGAGGTCATGGATGGGGCAAGCATTAGGGCATTGGTAATAGGGGCATGTATGTGCATCCAGCATAGGGACTGTACTGTTTTGTTTAGGGTTGGGGGAAGTGGTACAATGGGTATGAGGGAGAGGATGGGTGTGGAGGGTGCATAGGAATACATGTGGAAGGGAGGGCCTTTTAGGGGGTTAGGAAGGTTGTCAGGTGGGGGACGTGGGGATATTGGAGAGATTAGGGCATGGTGGTGGTAGTGGGGCGGTGTGTGAGGTAAGGGGATGTGATATTTAAGCTGATGTACGTGGGACTGCTTGTGGGCAGGGAGAGGGTAGTGGCTGGGGTTGGTGGGTCCTGCAACTGGTGAGATGGAGAGAATGTTTGCCTTGTATTTCATGTGAACTTTACTATTAAACATGCACCTTCACATGAAGCGTCTGTGTATAAGTTGGTTTCTGGCCACTGATTCCTTTTGGTACGCCTGCCCAGTGACAGCTCGCTGTGCAATCTCAAGGTCTGCATCTTCCTCCTCAGGGCATCTGGCAAGTATTGGTTTTGCTGTAGTGAATAACCGTATAGCACGCAGCAGACCATGAATTCACAGACCTTGGCAGGCTAGTACAAAAGTTCCTGTTTATTGCCTCTGTTCCTGATTGCCTGGCCGGGGCAATAACCGCAGGAATCCTATCTCTGGTGGTCCCAGAGCAAGTGAGAGAAATGAAAATACAACACACATAGAATTATACTATAACAAAGTCTGCTCTCTTTAGGAAGGCAGTCATGGCAGCCACTAATTCAGTTCTTTTTCCCACCTTCTCTTCCTTGTAACTTGGCTTCCTGGCCTGTCTGATTTTAGTCTAACTCTCCTCTGTTATAGACCCTTTGGAAGGGTTTTTTTTCATACTATTATATTCAAGCCATGTTCCCTCCTGTTGCTATTTCTTACTGCTACCTTTTTAAAAGAGTGGCTGCCATAGTCACCAATCAATATCAAGAAAGTGCCACCTGCTTTACCCTACTCTAGTATGACATTGCCCACAAGCCATGTCTGATGCCCTGCAGAGCTTCATTCCGCCTGTACATTGCACTTGTTATGTGATACACTATTTTCACATATGCCACCCCGGGAAAGTACTTCAAGCCACCTGGCACTAATGCTAGCATATTTAGTGCTATCAGTTTCTTTCATCTATTCTTTTTATTGCTTTTTAAATAGCATTCCCAGAGCATTGAATACTAGCACACACGTTAATCAGATCCAATTGTAATGGCTCAAAGCAACGTAGCTTTTATCCAGAGTGAATCTATTGCAAGAAAATAGACAAGTCAAGTAGATTGGATTCAGCCTTGCTTTAGACTTGTTGGAGATTTGGTCTTTAAAAATAGGTCATTAGCTTTCTGCAATTATGAGCTTTGCTGAAAAATGTTTTTTTTTTTTCATTTTATTATTTTCCAAAGAAATGAATTAGGAAATAGTGTTTGGAACTGCATATATAAAAGAGTTTCTTCACACGTACAAATTATTTATCTGCCAATGTTAAAAACACATACCCGAGCTGGAAAACTCATCCAAACGTCCAGTTCTCTTTCAGCTAATTAATATTCTTTCACGGATGGCTGCAGTTTGTTATGCTTCTATTGTAAAATATTTCACAGGACGATTTGATAAGATTTTATATTTGCTCTTGGATGTTACTTTAAAAAAAAAAGGGAAAAATCTATAGGAGAAAATGATTAGCCTGCTTTTGAGATAATACTGCCTGTGGTGAGCCTAGGTGTCTTTAATTACCTGTAATGACTCCTTGCAGAATGATTAGGCACTAGCTTTTGTATGATGCTTTTCAAAGACTGACCACCATGACTCAGTACACCTAGAGTCCAATATGTGAATGCACTTTCACAAAAATAAGCATTTGTAGCCAAGAAAACGCAGGGGTTGCTGGGTCGCCAGGAGTCAGCGCTAACTTGAAGGCACTTAAAAACAAAACAAAAAAAAATTATACCATGAATCACTTTGACAGCTTTGGGGAAATAGTACAGCTGTATAGCTGTATCACATGACTGGTAATACATGTCCATGAGACACAGTGGCATTTGCTAAGAAGCTGTACTTTCCCATAGCCAGCTGCTGATTGACTACAGCAAGCTGCATGAGACCAATAATTGGCCTGCTGTGATATCTCACAATCACTGGAAACCACAATCGCTTACTGTATCACCACTAAGCCCCTAGTTTCCTGTTGTGTAAAGAGCACGGCAAAATTTATTTCTTCTTATCTGCATTTGTGCAGTAATTAGACATGTGGAGGGTAATTCTATAACAAATCACTAGGGGGAAAGTCCAAAAATGTTACTTGTTTTAACGCCATTTAATTGTATTTATTTATTTGTGTGTTTTTTATACCGCTGTATCTTGTCATCAAAGCGGTTTACAATTGGAACAACACATACATTAAATATTTAACAGTATAACTGGTGCTGAAAAAGGAGATCAGAAAATTTACATAATTCTAACAATAAAACTTATTTATAATTCAAAATGAGAGACAATGTTATTATAAAGGCAACGTAAGCATTCATGTGCCTTTATGAAATAGGCTCCTAGAATCAGCTGCAGCGCATCGATGCCAACACAAGCAACAGTTTACACTTGTTTAAGAACAGTGCAAATGCTTGTGTGTACCCTACATGTGTACCAATGTAGTTTATAAAATACATAAGCTTTGCAACTTCTCCCCTGCTCCACTCATAATATGCCGCTGGCAACGCCTTTAATTGGTGAGCATTTAATTACACACTGATTCCCTGTGTCCTTAGAGGTATTTTACAAAAGACTGCATTCCGCGAGCTTTTTTGTAAAATATTGAGGAACTGGTCCACGGCCTGACTTAGGCATCCCATTTCTACCCTGATGGTCCATGAAAATTGCCCTTTTAATCATCTCACTCATTGCTTCCTTTTTCAGATCATTTGTAAATATGTTGAAAAACAACCCTCTCCCTGGGGCTACCCACCTCATTCCTTTCTTCATTGAGAAAACTGATCATTTACTAGTATACTCAGGGGTCAATATCCAGTGGAGGTCAATTTTGTTAAAGCGCCTGGCCACCACCACTGAAACTAAAACTGTCTATTCGGCGCCGGAGCTTATCTGGTGTCCAACGCTGAATATCCAGTTTTGCTGGCGATCAATGTTGCCGTCTGGTCAGCTGCGATATTCAGCTGCTAACCGGATAGCGAGAACCACATAAAGTTAGGACAACCACTGCTAACCAAATAGTTGCTGGGACAACCCCAGCTCTGCCCACAGACTGCCCCAAAAATATCTAGTTGATTTTGAGGCAGTCTGTGGGGATATTCAGTGTTTATGCAGTCTTCAGGTGCTACAAATTGCATAAACCCTTTAAAATATTGGGTCCTCTGTTTTCTATCTTTTAACCAGTTATCAGTGCACAATAGAGCATTGTCTTCTATCCTATGACATCATAATGTTCTCAGGAGTCTTTCATGATGGACTTTGACCAGGGCTGGCCCGACCATTAGACAAACTAGATAGTTACCTAGGGTAGCAGCTTCGGAAGAGTGGCAAAGAGCAGGACATGCAAAACTAAACAATAGACTGTGGCAGCCAGGAGGATATAAGGCCTAAGGGAGGAGGAACATTTGGGGGCTGATATTCTCTGTGTACTGGAAACATATTTGAAGGGGTATCCAAGCATTATTCAGGGGTGTTTCTGGCTGCTAACCGAGCTGTACCAAAGAAGAGGGGGGGGGGGAATTTTGATTACAGGACAAAAGGTTGTGGAAGTCAAGAAAGTAGTTAAGGATGGGGAGGGATGTGATCTCTTCCTCCAGGTGGTACTGGGAGGTGTGGAATTGCTGGCAGCATCTCTTTATGCACCAAATGAGAAGCATGGGGAGTTTTTAACATAATAAGGGAGTTGAAGTTTGGAGAATTTTCTATCATACTGGGAGGGGGGTGTTAACATCACAATAAATCCGAAGCTTGATAATGATGGGTGGGGGTGTCTATGGGAGGGAGGATTCATAGAAAGCAACTGAGTAGGTTAGTGGACTCCCTGCGGCTTATAAATGTATAGAGGGCATGGAATTGAAGAATACAGCATATTTGGAGAATTGCACCTTAAAAACACTGGGGGTGGGGGGATGGCCAGTTTTTTGAATAAAGGAACCACAAGAAGGGAAGTAGAGGAGGTTATTAAATGCCTAAAGGGGGTAAGGCCTCGGGATTGGACAGGTTCACAGCAAAATTCTATGGACATTTCGGGAACAGTTGGTGGATCCTTTGGTTCAAGTGTTCAATGGGGTGCTGGAGGGGGGTAGAGTAACCAGATCTATGAGTACAGCCGATATTACGGTTCTATTAAAACCAGAGAAAGATGTTAATATGTGTGGATTTTATCAGCCTATGTCATTGATAAACTTAGATGCCAAGTTATTGCCTAAAATATTGATGAGAAGGTTGCAGAAGTACCTGTATCTGCCACATCTGGTTAAGGTGGACCAAGCTGGTTTTATTCTGGGCCATCAGGGTAGTGATAACATTAGGAAAATGCTTAATTTGATTTGGAGGGCACAAGCTGCTAGGAAGGCTGCTATGTTTATCTCCGTAGAGTCCCAAAAGGCATTTGCCAGGGTGGAATGGGAGTTTATGTTTGGAGTATTAAAAATATAGGAGTGGGGAATGGTATATTCATTGGGCAGAAGCTAGAATACTCAATGGAGGGTATTTGAAGGCTTTCAAGTTGGATAGCAGTACGAGACAGGAATGTCTTTTGTCTCCCTTGCTCTTTGCCCTAGTGATAGAGACTTTTTTGAAAAGTGTGGGATGCCAGGGTGACATAAAGGGATTGAAGTGGGTAAGGGCAGTTTTAAAATAGTATTGTTTGCTGATGATGTTATCTTTGTGATGGGATCTATTGACTTCACTATCAGTTCTTTTGGGGGAGACCAACTAGTATAGTATGCTATCTGGGTACAAAATTAATACAGGCAAAATGGAAGTGATGGAAATAAATATTCAAGGGAACCTAGAGAGCAGATTGAGTGAAGCTTTTCCCTTTAGGTGAGTGGGGGTAGTATTAAATATTTGGGAATAAATTTAAGGGTGGATCTGTGAAAACCTTTCACCAAAATTATAGCACCCTTTTACAAGTATTGAGAAGGAAAATAGAGAGGTTTGAAAAGAAAACCCAGGAGCTGCTGGGTCACCAGGAGGCAGCGCTGGCCTGAAGGCACACATTGCATTTTGGTCATATGGTGACTGGGTAGGGTGGCCATGGTGAAGTTTAATGTACTGTCAAGGTTGCTGCTTTTCTTTATATCTCTTCCATGGGAAGTGCCAAGGACTTTTTTGTGGACTGTACAATCATTAATTATCAACTATGGGGAGGACAAGACAAGGAGAAGTACTACAATGATGCATTCAAGGAAATAGAAGCAGAAAATATGAGAGGAAGAACAAGATTGGCTTTCCTAAAGCTATGAGAGTTAAAGAAAAAATTCCAGCCTCAAATTGGAATGCTACAAGATGCTCAAGAATCCATGTTGAATGATGCTGAGGAGATCAAGAAAAGGTGTAAAAAGAATATACAGAGTCATTATACCATAAGATCAAGTGGACAAAAAGCCATTTCAACCTGTACCTTATGATTAGGAACCACTGGTGATGAAAGAAGAAGTCGAAGCAGCATTGAAAGTCTTATCAAAGAACAAAGCACTGGGCATTGATGGTATTCCATTGAAGTATTACAGCAATCAGATGCAGCTGTTAACATACTTACAAGGCTCTGCCAGGAAACTTGGAAGACAGCATCATGGCAAACTGACTCTGAAGGTTCTGTGTGTATACCAATACTGAAGAAAGGTGATCCGACTGACTGTGGAAATTATCACACAATCGCTCTGATCCCACATGCCAGCAAGATTCTACCCAAGATCATTCAGCAGAGACTACAACCATAACTGGAACGAGAACTGCCTGAAGTGCAAGCAAGTTTCAGGAAAGGGCAAGGAATGAGAGACATTATTGAGGATGTGAGATGGAACCTTGAAAAGACAGAAGAATACTAAAAGGATATCTATATGTGTTTTATTTACTGTGTAAACTAGGAGAAACTCTGGGCCACATTAAGAAGCATGGGTATACCAGAACACTTGACCATTCTCTTGCACAACCTTTACTTTCATCAAGAAGCAATAGTTCGTACGGAACTAGCAAAAACAGAATGGCTTAAAATTAGCACAAGTGTACGACAAGGTTGCATACTTTCCCTCACCTGTTTAATTTATATGCAGAACAAATCATCAGAGAAGCAGGACTGTATGAAGACAACCAAGGTGTGAAGATTGGTGGAAGACCCATCAACAACCTTTGCTATGCTGATGATGACATTTACTGGCTGAAAACGAAGACGATCTGAAACATTTGCTTCTCAAGATCAAGGAGCATAATTTTAAAATGGGCTTATACCTTAATGTAAAGAAGACAAAGATTCTGACGACTGACAAAATCAATAAGTTTATCGTTGATGGAGAAGAAATTGAAATAGTTGACAACTTTAACCTACTTGGATCAACTATCAATAAAGAAACAACCAATCAAGAAATCAGACAATGTATTGCTTTTGGCAAAATGGCTATGAAGGACCTAAACAAGATTCTCAAAAGCAGAGATGCCTTTCTCCATACAAAGATTTGACATGTTCAAATCATGGTATTTTCAATAACGTTATAGGGATGCGAAAGTTGGACAGTGAAAAAAGATAGACAGGAAGAAAATTGATGCCTTTGAATTATGGTGCTGGTGATGAATACTGTTTATCCCATGGACCGTCCAAAGAACAAACCAGTCAGGACTAGAAGAAATTAAACCTAAGCTTTACTCAGTTGAAAAGACTTTGACTTTCATACTTTGGACACATCATACAAACAGAGAGATCATTAGAGAAAGACATCATGCTTGGCAAGATAGAAGGTCAATACAAAAGAAGAAGGCCAGCAATGAGATGGATCGATACAATAACAGCAGCTATGGCCGTTATAGTTGGTAATTCGATCATTAGGCATGTAAATAGCTGGGTGACTGGTGAATGTGAGGATCGCCTGGTAACATGCCTACCTGGTGCGAAGGTAGTAGGCATCACGCGGCACAGACAAGGTCTTAGATAGTGCTGGGAAGGAGTCTGCTTTCTTGGTACATGTCGATAGGAAAGTTTGGTAGGGAGGTTCTGGAGGCTAAATTTAGGCTTTTAGGTAGGAAGTTGAAATTCAGAACTTCCAGGGCACCATTTTCCGAAAACTTTCCTGTTCCACACGCAGGACCCAAAAGGCAGGCAGAGCTAAGGAGTCTCAATGCGTGGATGAGACGATGGTGCAAGGAAGAGGGGTTTGGATTTGTTAGGAACTGGAGAACATTCTGGGGAAAGGAAGGGCTTGTCCAAAGGGATGGGCTCCATCTTAACCGGGATGGAACCAGGCTGCTGGCATTAACCTTTAAAAAGTAGACAGAGCAGCTTTTAAACTAGATAATAGGGAAAAGCTGACAGTCACTCAGGAGCGCATGGTTTGGAACTATGTATCCTTAAAGGATACTACCAAAAGACAGAAGTTAGGGCATATCAGTAAAGAGGTTCCAATAAAGACAAAAGTAACCCAAATGCCCTTGAGTACAGAGCAGACAGAGCTTAAAGATTCCAAATTACCCCTCCCTACCGATAGCCATATTAATATCAATAAAATACAGTCTCTAAAATGCTTGTATGCACATGCCAGAAGTCTAAAAAATAAGATGGGAGAGTTAGAATATATAGCACTAAATAAGAGGTAAGATATGATTGGCATCTCAGAGACATAGTGGAAGGAGGACAACCAGTGGGATACTATGATACCTGGTTACAAACTATATCGTAATGTTAGGGCAGATCAAATTGGTGGTGGGGTTGCACTCTATGTTAGAGAGAGCATTAAGTCACAAAGGATTAAAGTTTTGCATGAAAGAAAATTCACGTAGAATCTCTATAGATTGAAATTCCATGTAAAAAGGGGAAGGGGAAGGCAATGGAAGTGGGGGTGTACTATCAACCGTGAGGCCAGAGTGAACAAATGGATGATGAAATGCTCAAAGAAATCAGGTAAGCTAACAAAAGTTACAGTACAGTAATAATAATGGGTGGTTTCAATTGCTCCAGTATCGATTGGGTCAGTGTCACGGCAGGACATGCTAAGGAGATAAAGTTTCTAGATGAAATAAATGACTGCTTCTTGGAGCAACTGGTTCATGAATTGACCAGAGAGGAAGCCATTTTGTTCCTGGTCCTTAGTGGAACACAAGATCTGGTGCAAGAGATAAGGGTGTTGAGGCCACTTGGCAATAGTGATCATAGCATGATCGCGTTTGATATAATAAATGGAGGAAGGACTGTAAGGAAATCCACAGTACTACCTTTAAACTTTCAAACAGGAGACTATGATAAAATGAGGAAAAGGTTAAGAAAAAATTAAATGAGCAGTTGCGAAGGTTAAAGATTTACATCAAGCATGGGTGTTGTTTAAAAATACTATCTTGGAAGCCCAGACCAGCTGTATTCCATGCTTTAAGAAAAGTAGAAGGAGGTCCAAAAATCTGCCAGCATGGTTTAAATGTGAGGTCAGAGAAGCTGTTGTTGCAAAAAAGCATCTTTTGGGAAATGGAAAAAGGAGCCAAATCATGAAAACTGGAAACAACATAAGCGCTGGCAAGTTAGATGCAAGGCATTGATAAGGAAGGTAAAGAGAGAATTTGAGAAGAAGCTTGCTGTGGAAGCAAAAATGCGTAATAAAGACTTTTTCAAGTACATTCATAACAAAAAACCTCTGAGAGAATCAGTTGGACCATTAGATGATAGAGGGGTAAAAAGGGCACTGTGGGGGACAAGGCCATAGCAGAGAGACTGAATAAATTCTTTGCTTCAGTCTTTACTGAGGAAGATGTAAGGATGTTACCCATGACTGAAATGGTATTTAAAGGTGATGCTGCAGAAAAATTGAAAGAAATATCGATACACTGGGAAGATGTATTACAACTCTTTGATAAACTGAACAGTAACAAATCACCTGGACTAGATAGTATACATCCAAGGGTGTTGAAAGAACTGAAATATGAGATTGCAGATGTACTATTGGTAATCTGTGAACTATCATTAAAATCATCTGTAATACCTGAAGATTGGAGGATGGCCAATGTAACGCCAATTTTTAAAAAGAGTTCCAGACCTGATCCGGGAAACTACAGACCGGTGAGCCTGATGTCAGTACTGGGAAAAATGGTAGAAACCATCATAAAGAATAAAATTACTGTAGATAGTCACGGCTTAATGGGAGACAGCCAACATGGCTTTAGCCAAGAACGGTCTTGTCTTACTAATCTCTTTTTTTTTTTGAAGCTGTGAATTAACAGGTAGACAAAGGTGAGCCAGTTGATATAGTTTATATGGATTTTTAGAAAGCCTTTGACAAGGTCCCTTATGAGATACTTTTGGCGAAATTTAAAAAACATAGGATAGGAGGCAGTGTACTATTTTTGATAAGGAACTGGTTAAAAGAAAGCAGGGAGTAGGGCTAAATGGCTAATTTTCCCAATGGAGAAAGGTAAATAGTGGAGTACCCCAGGCATCTATGCTGGGTCCGCTGCTTTTTAACAAATTCATAAATGACCCGGAAATAGGAATAATGAGTGAGGTAATCAAATTTGCAGATGACACAAAATTATTCAAAGTTGTTAAAAGATTGTTTAAAAATTGCAAGAGGGCTTCCGGTGATGCGGTGAGCCCGTGCGGACGCACGCCGCTCGAGCTCTGGGCCCCCTTGCTCCTCCGGCGCCGCTGAATGTTTGACGGGGCTAATTTCGGGGCTCCCACACACCCCCCGAGCTCCCTTGCCCAGATCGCAGCCCGGTGGGATGATCCGGCGCTCCCCTCTCACCTGCACCCGAAGATCTGAGGAGGCGGCCTGGATCCACGCGGCTCGCGCTGCAGGCGCCGCGCTGGGGTGAGTGCCACGTGGTGGGGTGAGTGGCCAGTCGGCGAGTAGGGACAGCCTGCAAGGGATTGCAGGGGGATCCCTGCGGCGACCGCGGCTCCGCGGCTGGTGCTCGTCCCCCCCTTCCTGCCTCCAGCTCGTCTCCAGCTTGTGCCTTGAGTGGCTGCCTGATGCGGGAGAGACCAGGGGAGGCTGAGATCCCCTACCGGGCCCGGCTGTGAGCTGCCCCTTGTTTTGCCTGCTTCCACCCGCAAAGGACCGAGAAGAATTGACTGGGGCCCTCCTCCCCCTCCATAGGAGACAGTGACCCGTGCCTCCTTTTGCCAGCTGGGAGCCTGCGACTTGTCTTTTGCGCTGGGGCATGCAGGACTGAGCCTTGCCCCCCCCTGCCTCCGGCACCCTGGAGTTTCTGACCGGCGCCCTGCTTTCGCCATCGCAGAGCCTGCAACCTGTGCCCCGCACCCGGCCTCCAGTGCACCGGAGCCCGAGACTGAAGCTTATCCCCCCCTGCGGGTAGGGGCCCGGGACTGGCGTTCTTTCTTCGGCGTACTGCCCCACCTTTGGCACCTGCCTTTCATCTAGCGCCTCAGAGCCCTGAACCCCCACTTTATCTCCTGTGTACAGAGGCCTGAGCAGCCCAGGCGACACCTGAGGCTCGGATCTGGGACTGTGCTGCGAACCGAGGAGGTCGACGACTGAGACCCTCGTCGCCCGGCGTGTGGAGCGGGGACGGGAGAGAGACCCCCCCTCCACCTGAGTGGACCACAGCAGAGGCCTCGGCGATGGCGGCGAAGGGAGGCCTCCGGGTGGAGAAGGAGAAGACCCCCCTGCCGCCCAGGGGGGGGGGGAGCAATCCTCACCGCTGAAGGGGGAGGCTAAGACTACAGCAGAGATGGTGGATGAAATTTCCATAGCCGTAGCGGGGGCGCTGGCTGCTCAGTTCGAGGACCTGCGGGGCCGTATGGACCTTGTCCAGACCTCAGTGGAGGCCTTGGGCGGCCGACTACAAGAGGCGGAGCACCGGATAGAGCAGTCAGAGGAGCACGTGCTGGAGCTGCAGCGGGAGATGGCTCGGGTGAAAAAACTGCTTCAGGGCAGGAAGCCAAACTCGATGACCTAGAAAATAGATCCCGCCGCAATAACCTGAGATTTCTTGGGATCCCAGATACCGTCGAGGATCGGGACCTACAATCCTACTTAGAAGATCTGGTGAAACAACTCCTGGCGAATGAACCGGAAGGTGCCTCAGTGCAAATAGAGAGGGCACACCGGGTTGGACCTAGGAGGACCAACGATGCCCGACCCAGGGTGACCATAGCACGGTTCCTGAGATTCCCACAGAAAGAAGCGGTCTTGCGTGCAGCGCGAAAGAAAGGGACCATTCAGAAGGACAATGCCCGGATACGTATTGTTCAAGATTACTCAGCAGCCCTGGGGCAGCGGCGACGAGATTATGGACCATTGTGCCAGACCCTGATAGACAATAATATTAAATTCATGGTGCAATATCCCGCGCCCGATTGGTCTTCACCCATGATGGGATCCGTCGGACTTTTGACTCCGCGACAGCAGCAACGCCCTACGTGGAAGAGATACGGCGGAGGGCCGCAGTGGCAGCCGAGTCCTGAGGATCGGAGGGGAAGACTATTGCCTTGGTGAACAAGTTTCGAGCATCCTGCTTTGGACTGTAAAGTGATGGTGAGGGTAATTGGTGTGGGGGCGGAGGGTTGCCGGGTTTGTCTTGACTGCCTTTAAGTAGAGATGTTGGTTGTTTTCTCTGGGTGTGGGGGGTGAGCGGGGGGGGGGGGAGAGGCCCGGGGGTGGTTGTGTCTTTGGGGGGGCCGGGGGGGAAGGGGTGGCCTGTAGCGGAATCGGGGCGCGGGAGGAGTGGGGGGGTACCACACGCATCTAGGAATTCACGGAAGAGGAGAAGAGGATGGTAGTAGAAATAAGGAATCGAAGGGGGGCGGAGGGAGGGAGGGGGAGGGAAGGAGGGGGAGAGGGAGTAGTTAAGGGGGGGAAAGGGGGGAAGGGGGGATAGGGGGTGGGGGGGGAGATGGAATGCTGTTCTTTTGGGGACCAGTTGAGGTAGGGACGCCGAGGACTGTCTTGGAAGGGCTAGGGGGGAGGACCCCAGGCTGGGGGGGTGTCTTCCCTATATTTTGTATGGTATATAACAGACATTTCTGTGCCCAGTTTAATAATACATGACACTTAAGATAATCTCCTGGAATGTTTGTGGCCTGGGTAGTCCGATCAAACGGGCAAAAATTTTGCAGGCCCTGGCTAGGCAGGGAGCAGACATCGCTATGCTTCAGGAAACCCACCAGACTGCCGACGAACACCGTAAACTCTGCCGGGAATGGGTGGGGCAGGTCTGGGGGGCCCCAGCTCTTGGTAAGAAGGGAGGGGTAGTGCTTTTGATACACAAACGTGTAAGGATGGAGGTGGTGAAGGACCTCGTTGATCTCCGACGGGCAGATATGGTACTGGTGCGGGGAGTCCTTGAGGGGAGGCCGGTAGTTCTTGGTAGCGTGTACTGTCCCCAATGTACTTGATTTGTCCCTGTATGCGCGCATTGCCTCCACACTTGAGACGTGGCCGGAGCTCCCCGTTATTTTGGGGGGGGACTTCAACGGGGTCATGGACGTCGATCTCGATACCTCTAAAGCGGGGGAGCAAAGAGAAAGAATGGCGACGGTTCGGGCAATGCGACGTTTCTGTTCCAGGCTGGGGTTAGTGGATCCCTGGCGATTACTACATCCGGTCGAGCGGGACTACACACACCAATCCCGGGCCCATGGCACCAGTGCACGCATAGACTACTTGTTGTTATCCGCTGGGCTGTTTGCCAAGGTGGGGGACGCCCAGATAGGGCCTGTAGAGATATCTGACCATGCATTTGTGTGGATGGAAGTCTTCTGGAGTGGGAGTACTTCACGGGCCTTCCAATGGCGTTTTCCATTGGAATTATATAGAGACGCCCAATTTCGCTCATTTATTCAGCGGCGGTGGCAGGAATTCGAAGCCGACCATAGGGGTCATCAAGATGACCCAGAATTGCTCTGGGAAACAGCGAAGGTCGTACTGAGGGGAGATATAATTGGATTTCTTGCCAGAAAACGACGATTAAGGGCTGAACGTATTATGGCCTTAGAGAGCTTGGTGACGAAATTGCGACGCCGCTGGGCTCACACACTCCTACTGCGGGGTTAAAAAAGCAGCTATGGGACTCTCAAATGGAATTAAACGAAACTTTTACACCAGAGAGCAAAGAAGTCAGTATTGTATTATCGCTATCAATTGTACCGCTATGGGGACAAGCCGGGGAAGTTATTGGCTCGGTGCCTTCGCGGACCCCGGGGCTCTAAAATGGTGCCCGCTTTGCGAGATGATCTTGGGACCTTACACAGGGAAAGCCCGGCGATAGCGCGTGTCTTTCGCTCCTTCTTTCAGAATCTTTACGCTGCGGAGGCGACTTCTCCCACGCAGATGGCGGATTATGTGAGGGGACTGGACTTGCCTCGCCTCTCAATAGAGCAGAGAGGCACAGTTAGATCAGCCAATTACGGAGGCTGAGCTGCAAGGGGCTATTTCCAAAGCCAGTTGCTACAAATCCCCAGGATCCGATGGACTAGGCGCCGAATTCTATAAAATTCTCAATGAACAGATCTCCCCAACGCTGGCTGCCGTACATAATCGGAGAGCGCAGCAGGGCTCTTTTCGGTGGGGGGCTAACCATGCTCATATTGTTCTTATCCCCAAACCGGCAAAAGACCCTCTTTCTGCGGCCTCGTATCGTCCGATTTCCTTGCTTAATTTCGACCTTAAATTAATGGCTAAGATCTTGGCGGACCGCTTGGCGGGGCAGCTGGTCCATGAGTCCCAGGTCGGTTTTGTTAAGGGGCGATACGCGGTCCGTAACTTACGCAAGATCATCGCGTCTTTAGAATGGGTTCAGCATAGACATTTGACCTCTCTCTTGATTAGCTTTGACGCAGAAAAAGCCTTTGACAGGGTGGATTGGCAATACTTGCGATTCATTCTCCCTCAGTATGGTTTGGGGCCGTCGTTCTGTAACATGGTCGACAGTTTGTATGCCAATCCTACCGCAGCGATACTCTGTAATGGGGTCATATCAGAGCCTTTTTCGTTGCAGAGGGGGACCCGTCAGGGCTGCCCCCTCTCTCCTCTCCTTTTTGTTCTTTCTTTGGACCCTCTTTTACGCCGAGTGGCGGGTATGCGGACAATCCAGGGAGTAGGTATTGGGCCTCAGGTATTTAAGATTTCGGCCTTTGCCGATGACTTGTTGGTACATTTGCTTTCTCCCGGGGACTCCCTACCCCTTCTTTTACAGGAGTTCTGCGCCTTCGGGCAGTTTGCAGGGTTTAATATCAATAGGGATAAGTCTGAAGCCCTTGATGTCTCTGGACGACTTCGGGGCAGCTGGGTGGGCGAATTTCCCCTTCGATGGGCTGAGCACCAGTTCCTATACCTGGGGATTGTACTGTCCTGTCATTCAGATCACCTATATAGGATTAACTTGCGACGGATGTTGACTAAGGTGAGGACTCAGCTGCAGGCGTGGCTACCCCTCCCTCTCTCCCTTATGGGTAGAATTGCAGCGATCAAATTGGTCCTCCTGCCGCGGATCTTATATTGGCTACAGACCCTCCCTGTTTGGATCCTTCGTCGGGATATCCGGCGCTTTGAGGCGGAATTTCGGGGCTTTTTATGGAGGGGGTCGAGAGCTCGTATCTCTTATCGTAGACTAATGGGGAGGATCCGTGGGGGGGGATGGGGACTCCCAGATCTTGGTGCTTATGTACTGGCCTGTCAAGCCCGCCATTTGGGGGACTGGCTCGGGGATAACGATTTTTATACCCCTAGGGCATTTGAGGAGGCATACGTGGCACCCCATTCGTTACGGGCCCTTTTGCACCTGGAGGTAAGTAGGTGGCCTACGCATTTGGCGGACAGCGTGTTATTGGCCCCGTTTTATAAAACCTGGCGGAAATTGAATGCCTATTGGGGCCGTCGGTGGCAGGTGTCGAGCTGGTTACCTATTCGGGGCAATGCCAATTTTACCCCAGGCACTGAAACCGCGACGTTTCGTCTGTGGGGGGAGAGAGGAGTGCATACTCTGGGCCATGTGGTGGACCTGGCGGGCAAACCTAAGCCCTTTCCCATGCTATCCCGCGAATATGAATTGGGGCCCCTACATTTCTTTGCATATATGCAAGTGGCCCACTACGTGGCTTCCCTTCCAGGGTCGGAACTCTGTGGCGACCGCTCGGCCCCAAATAATAGCGTTTTTTGGGTTTGGCGAAGTCGAACGGCCGTCTATTCGGACCTTCCATCTTCGGTTGGAGCAGTTTCGACCACAGCCAGACTACAGCGGTGTGGAAAGAGCCTGGGGGGCGGAACTGGGTCGGGAGATTCCCTGTGGCACTATTCTGGTGGCCCTCCGGAGAGTGGCGAGCCTGGCAGATGGTGCTCGCTGGCGAGAAATTCAAATTAAGTATTTAACTAGGGTTCACTTCTCTCCGCGGCGAGCCCTTCGCTGCCATTTGACTGCGGATGGTAGCTGTCCACGCTGTGCGGAGCCCCTGGCGACCTTGTATCATATGTGGTGGGGCTGCCGGCGCATACGCCCCTACTGGCATAGAATTGCCCTATTTATGGCCGACCTCCTTGGACAACCTGTTCACTGGGACGCGGCCTTGATCGTCTTGGATCCCCTGGGTCTCACCTCTCCAAAGGGGAAATGGAGTCGCTGGCTGGTGCGGAAGGCATGTCTGGTGGGTAAGGGCCCCATCCTACGTGGGTGGAGGGACAGCCACCCTCCCTCTTTTTGGGAGTGGCGGAACTCCTTCCATCAACTTATGCTCCTGGAGTGTCGGGCAGCGCGAGGTCATGTGAAGCGATGGTCTGCTTTCTGGTTACTGTGGGAGCCCTATATTCAAAAATTGAGTCCTCGGATACGTAATGTAACCCTGCAATTATGCTGTTGATAGCCCTGTTTGTATGTGGAGACCTACTGAGGTTCGGTAATGTTATATATATGCTGGTCCGGGTGGGTACTGCTTTCGGGGGGGGAGGGGGGGGAAGGGTTTATCGGGGGGGAGGTTGGGTGGGGGAGGGGGGAAGTAGGGGTACTATCCTAAAAACTATGTAACCATCTATGTATCTCGAGCCTTGGGGATCAGAGTCCACCCCAGGGAGCGATTGTCTTTTGTTCTGTATTTGATGTTTTGTTTGATGGTTCAAAATAAAATATTGAAAAAAAAAAAATTGCAAGAGGACCTTGATATATTGGAAGACTGGGCATCCAAATGGCAGAAAAAATTTAATGTGGACAAGTGCAAAGTTATGCACTTAGGAAAGAACAACCCAAACAATGGTTACGTGATGCAAGGTTCCATATTAGGATCCACTACACAGGAAAAGATTTAGGCGTCATCATGGATAACATGTTAAACCACTCTGACCAGTGTGCAGCGGCGGCCAAGAGAGCAAATAGAATGCTAGGTATCATAAGGAAAAGAATGGATAATAAAACAAAGGGTATTATAATGCCTCCGTATCGTTTCATGGTGCAACCATATCTTGAATATTGTGTGCAATTCTGGTCACCATATCTTAAAAAGGATATAGCGGAATTAGAAAAGGTACAGAGAAAAGCCACCAAAATAGTAAAGGAGATGGAAGGATACCCCTAAGGGGAGAGGCTTAAAACTTAGGGTTCTTCAACCTGGAAAAGAGATGGCTGAGTGGAGATATGATAGAGGTCTATAAGTTAATAAATAGAGTGGAACAGGTAAATGTAGATCAATTGTTTACGTCATTGAAATATAGAAAGACTAATAAGAGAAGAAATTTAAGACTAATAAGAGAAGACATTTTTTCACTCAATGTGTAATCAAACTCTGGAATTCATTACCGGAGGATGCAGTAAAAACTGTTAGTGTAACCAGCTTTAAAAAAGGTTTGGACAAGTTCTGGGAGGAAATGTCCTTAAACCATTATTAAAGAGGGCCCGAGATATCCACTTCTTGCCCCTATACAAGCATTGTGGAACCTGTGTCTTTTGGGGAAGCTACTAGGTACTTGTGACCTATATTGGTCACTGTTGGAATCAGGATACTGGGCTTGATGGACCTTGGTCTGACCCAGTTTGACAGATCTTATGTTCTTATGGGTGCCACTCTATCAACAGTGAGATACCAGAGGGTCGCCATGAGTCGACCCTGACTCAACGGCACTTAACAACAATATGGGGAGCAGTGGAGGAGTAGCCTAGTCATTTGAGCACTGTTTTGGGAACCAAGAAACCAGGGTTTGATTTCCACTAGCACTCTTTGTGGCCTTGGGCAAGCTATCTAACCCTCCATTGCTTCTGAAAAATCCAAGTTATCAATGCCCCTGTTTAATGTGCATTACCAAATTTAAGTTACAATGAGAAAGCAGTACAAAAACCCTGTTAAATAAATATGTGTGGGGTGAACAACCACGGAGGGTGTTGAGAAGGGTAATGTTTCAAAAACAGTTGGGAGGAGGATTGGGTGTTCCTTGAATACAAGCTTATTTTGAGGGGTGCAATTAAAGGTCATTTGGGATTGGAGGGGGAGAAGGGAGAAGAAGCAGTGGGTCAAATTGTAATTGGAGGAAATGGGAGGGGAAGGGTCAGAAGGGTTGATGGTAGCCCCAGGTGGGAGCAAGGAGAGAGGGGGTATGGAGAAACCGATGATAACGAATACATTAAAAGTGTGGAGCAAATGTAAGAATTGGCTGTTGGGATGAAAGAGGTGGTCCAGGCTAAATCAAATACAGTATGTGGCAATGAGTATTTCCAACTGGGTTTAATTTATGGTAAGTTTAAGGTGTGAGTCACTAAAGGTTTAATGAGGTTAGGAAAGTCCTAGAGAAGGGAGAAAGGTGGAGGAGGTTTGAGGATGTGAGGGAAGAATTTGGATTTACGGAAAGGGATAGATTCTATTGTCTACAACTGGTTCATTTTCTGGGGAGGGAGGTGAGCAGAGGTATGTATAAGGAATCTATGCCTTATGAAGACTTGATGGAGAAAACAAAGCAGTTGAAGGGGCTGTTATCCAAATTTTATGTGTTATTGGTGCTGAGGCCTCCCTCTTTTTCTTTACCTTGTCAGCTACTTCTTTTGAGAACCATAGTAGCCTCCTTTTCCTTTTACATTTATTTACCTTTCTAACAAAAATATTTATTCCCCTTAAAATATTTTTTCCCCTTAAAATATTTTCTTTCAGTTTTGTCCATTGCTTTTCTACATTCCCCAGCTGTTCCCATCCCGCTAATGACTCCTTGAGGTATTGTCCCATCTTGGCAAAGTTAGTTTTCCTAAAGTCTAAGACCCCTGCTTTTGAATGGATTTTTTCAGCCCTAGTCCTAATAGTGAACCACACCATCTGTGATCACCAGATGTGAGATGATTTCCCACTATGACATCAGACACACTTTCCCCATTGGTAAACACCAAGCCCAGTATGGCCCCTTCACATGTGGCTTCTGTTACCAATTGCCGGAATAGTTCTCCATATAGAGAATCTAGGATCTCCTTACTTCTAAATGATGCTGCAGCAGGGATGTGCCAATCAACATCCAGCATATTGAAATCTCCTTTCATGGCAGTACTGCATATGTCTTCTATTAAATCCCTGTTCACTTCTTTTCCCTATGAGAATGATCTGTATATCACATCAATACAAATGTATTTCCCATTCCCACTTTCTAGTTTAACCCATAGTGCCTTCTTGCTTTTAAGCCCTGTATTCTATAGCTTTAATATAATTTTGTATATATAGTGCCACTCTACCTGCCCTTTTTCTTACCCTGTCCTTCCTGAATAACATATAGCCTAGTATGATTACATCCCAGTCATGATTGTTCATGAACCATGTCTCTGTAACCGTCACTAAATCCAAGTCAGCCTCTTCCATTAAAGCCTCAACATCTGGGATCTTATGCCCCATGCTACAGGGAGTTATACACACCGCTTTCCAGATGTTTCCCCTTTTACCCATATCTACAGAGGAATTTAATGTTTCATTTACCTAGGGGCTTTCTTCATCCATCCCCAATAAATCTAGTTTAAAGTCCTCTTCAGTAGGTTAGCCAGTCTGCTGTGGGAAACACATTGACCTTTCTTGGGCATAGAAATACCATCTCTGCTTTGCAGCCCTTGGAACATCATCCCATGAATGATTTGCCCAAGGTCGCAAGGAATCCCACTCAGAATCAAACCCTGGTTACCAAGCCTGTGTTCTAAGCACTAAGCTACTCCTCCACATGCCTAAAGGTGCATGTTTACCAAGCTGGGCTAACGGTTAGCACGGACTATTTGTAACTAGGTCCATTAAATAACATGGGACCTAGTTACAAATAGCCCCATATTAACTGATAGCCCAGCTTAGTAAACCTGCCCCCAAAGAATTAGAAATTGAAGACATTGAAAGCACTAAAATCATGAAACTGAAATGGATAGCACTCAACTGGCTACTGGGGATGAGCTGAAGTCTTTTCAGAGTAAAGCCAATATTTATGATGTGGTTGGATCAAAGCCCTCAGGGCATCTGACTACTGATGTAGCTGCACATGAAATGAGAGTCAGAAGCTGCAAAGATGGCTTACAGTTTAGGACAACTATCCAGAGGGTCGCCATGAGTTGACACCTACTCAATGGCAATTAACAACAACATGATCAACTCATAAAATTTGAAGCCAAAAAAGAGCCTGCGAAGAAAAGCTATTTGGGAAGACTTCTGAAGAAAACAATTTCTATTGGAAAGTAAGCAAATATAGCATTAAGGGCCTATCCTGCTGTAAGCTAATAAATACATTACCTAATTTCCATAAGCCTGATCCTGACTATTCATTTTGGGACATGCAATATCATTAGGTTGGCTATAGCAAAAGGTGGAGGGGATGGAATCTGTTTTAGAGAGGGCATCGAGTCACACAGGATTAAAGCTTTGCAAGAAACAAAATACACCATACAATCTCTATGGATCGAAATTCCAGGTAAAAAGGGGAAGGCAATGGCAGTGGGGGTGCACTATCAACTGCCTGGCCAGAATGAACAAATGGATGATGAAATGCTCAAAGAGATATGATAGAGGTCTATAATGAATGGAGTGTAACAGGTAAACGTAGATCGATTGTTTACGCCATCAAAAAGTAGAAAGACTAGGGAAAATACAGTGAAGTTACAGTATAATCCATTTAAGATTAATAACAGAAAATATTTTTTTCACTGAATGGAATTTATTTCTGGAGAATGTAGTAAAAACTGTTAGTGTAGCTGGGTTTAAAAAAGGTTTGGACAAGTTCCTGGAGAAAAGGTCCATAAACCATTATTAAAGAGGACCAGTGAAATCCACTGCTTAAACCAGGAAAAACACTGTGGAACCTGTGTGCCTTTTTGGGACCCTGCTAAGTACTTGTGACCTGGATTGGCCACTCATTGGAAACAGATATTGGGCTTGATGTAGCTTGGTCTGACCCGGTAAGACATATCTTATGTTTTTATATGGGAGTGGGGAATAGCAGTGAATATCCTTGGACTACATACCTTCTTTCCATACTCTCTGAAACACTTAATACACATTTTCATGGGATTCAATAGGGAAACTCTGACATGTATACACATGTCTGCACAGCTTCCAGAGCCTCCACACAGCTAAGCTTTCAGCTCTCTATCTTTTTGCCTGTTCCTAATATAGAATTTAACTGTTGGTTAAACATTGCTTTTTGGGAATATTCTGACTGCCTACATTCCTTGTGTAGCCCTTAAATTAGATATCTGAGTGTGACCACTGTTCATGTAAGGCCTACTGGCCAGGGACACTTAGGTTCCCACCTACCCTACCCCTCGCCCCAACAACCCCAGGGCTGCATTGCCTATATAGTGGTCACATACTTTGCCATCTATCCTTTTTAATTTGGTGTTAATCCCACCTTTTCTTCTTCTCCTTCTAGGACTGCTTAATCAGCATGCCATGTAATCAGTGCAATACCTGTGGTGCTTTCATTCTGAGACGAATCCTTTGGAACCTAAGAGCCTGTCCTATGGTGCCTCACGTCAGCTGCCATACATAAAGAATTGACTCTACTAAGGGAAGAACTAGCTGCCATGCATAAAGAATTGACTCTACTAAGGGAAGAACTAGCTGCAATGAAACACGCCTCTTCTAGGATACAAACAGAACAAAGTCCACCACCACTCCCACAAAGAATCAAACATCCCAGGAACAAATGGATTACAGTGGGCTCGGGTAGATTGTGACCTGTAACGAAGAGGCATCCTATACATCAAGAGATATCCCTGCATAATGCCTTCTCTGCTTTGGTTAATGAGGATCTCCAATCCATGGAAACTGAAGGGCCTTAAAATGAGTCAGTCAATGCCCAATCTCCTGCTAAAGCATCAAATATGAAGAAAAACTCAAATGGAAAAACTACTACTACTTGGAGATTCCATCATCAGAGGCACCAACTTGGGATCACAGTTCAAAGGAAAGAAGATAGTCAAATGCCTTCCAGGCTCTTCAGCCAGCAGGAATACAAACCAAATTGTTGATATACTTAGCGCAGCAAGTGAGCACTCCAAAATTGATGTTATCATCCACCTGGGTACAAATGACCTGGCTCAAAACAGTTCCTCTGCAGTTCAAAGGGACTTCCAGACTCTGGGAGAGAAACTCAAGCCCATTGTTAACACTGTAGCATTCTCAGAAGTTCTACCTGTTTATGGTAAGGGGGCCGAAAGGCTGCATCGCAAAAACAGCTTTAATACATGGCTCCAGACCTGGTGCGAACAAGGAGGCTTCAGATTTATTGGCGACTGGGGAAACAGATGGACAAACAAGAGACTATACTGTGATGAGTGGCTACATCTCTCTGTCGCAGAGAAAAGAATTCTAAGTGAAAAATTCAGGCAGTATGTGGATATGCATTTAAACTAGAAAAAGGGGGTGACGGATGGAGAAGGACTAGTTCAGGATGTCACTCCCGGCAAATGCAGAACAACATCAGAAACAGCCACACTTTTAAATCACACATCAACGACAAGTGGGAAAGAGTGGGCAAAACAAAATCAATGCAAATACATGCAAGCCAGTTAAATGCTGGAAAGCAGTGAGCACAAATGCTCGAAGCTTAGCCAACAATGTTCCGGACCTGGAAGCCCTAATGGGGGAAATGGACTTGGATATTGTGGCCATTACAGAAACATGGTTTAATAAATCACATGAATGGGATATAGCCATAGCTGGCTATAATCTATTCAGAAGAGACAGAGAAAGTGGAAAAGGAGGAGGAGTAGCCTTGTATGTCAAAAGCAATATTAAAGCTACTGCAATGCAGGGGGCATGGGGAAAAGAAGAAGCTCTCTGGATTGTGTTGGAAAGAGGAGATGGTACTGTCTTCCATACTGCTGTAGTCTACAGACCTCCGACTCAAATCGAAGAAATAGATAATGAATTGATTATAGATATTGCCAAGATAGCCACAAAGGGGGAAGTGATCATATTGGGTGACTTTAATCTACCCGATGTGGAATGGAGTACTCCTTCTGCGAATCTGGCAAGAAGCAAAACAATTGTGGATGCTTTCCAAGGTGCGTCACTTAAACAAATGGTGATGGAACCAACCAGGGAAAGCTCAATGCTGGATTTATTGCTCACCAACGGTGAGAGTGTGTCGAATGTCTGGGTGGGTGCCCCTGTGAGCAGCAGCGATCATCACACGGTGTGGTTTGAGATAAAAGCCAAGGTGCAGTCCAATCATAACAAGCTCAAAGTCCTAAACTTCAAAAACACTGACTTCAGTAGTTTGGCCTGAAGGAGGAATTGGCAGGATGGGAGGGGATAAGGGAAGTGGAATTGCAATGGGCTAAACTAAAGGTGGCAATAAAAGGGGCAACAGATAAATATGTAAGGAAAGTAAATAAAAACAAGAGGAGAAGGAAACCTATTTGGTTCTCCAAAGAAGTGGCTGCTCAAATAAAGGCAAAAACCACAGCTTTCACAAAATTCAAAAGCTTGCAAACAGAGGAACACAGTAAGGAATACAGGAGCAAACTAAAAGAGACAAAAATAAAAATAAGGAAAGCAAAATCAAAGGCAGAGGAAAAGATGGCTAAAGATGTGAAGTGTGGCAACAAAACGTTCTTCAGGTATATTCGGGAGAGGAGGAAAATCAGAGATGGAATTGCAGGACTCAGAAGTGCTGTGAAAGGATTTGTGGAAAGTGACATTGAAAAAGCAAAATTGCTAAACAGATACTTCTGCTCTGTTTTTACTAAAGAAAATCCTGGAGAAGGACCACCTGTGACTCCCAAATATAAAAATGGGAATGAAGTAGATACCACACCATTCACTGAAGATGATGTGTTAGAAGAACTTGCAAAAATGAAAGTGAACAAGACCATGGGACCAGATGGGATACATTCCGGGATACTGAAAGAGCTCAGAGAGGTTTTTGCAGGGCCGTTAAAGGATGTTTTCAACAGATCCTTGGAAACAGGAGTAGTTCCTCAGGATTGGAGAAGGCAGATGTGGTACCTCTTCACAAAAGTGGTGACAGGGAAGAAGTGACAAACTACAGGCTCGTGAGCCTTACCTCGGTGGCGGGAAAAGTAATGCAGGTGCTTCTGTAAGAGCAAATAGTGGACTTTCTCAAAACCAACAGGTTGTATGATCCGAGGCAACATGGTTTTACCAAATGACGATCTTGCCAAACAAATCTGATTGAGTTCTTTGACTGGGTGACCAAGGAACTAGATCAGGGGCATGCGATGGATGTCATCTACCTGGATTGCAGCAAAGCCTTTGATACTGTTCCTCATAGGAGGCTTATCAATAAACTCAGTAGTTTGGGGATGGGTCAAAAGGTGGTGAACTGGATCAGAAATTGGTTGACTGACAGATGACAGAAGGTGATGGTAAATGGAGCTCACTTGGATAAAAGGAGAGTGATTAGTAGGGTGTCCCAGGGTTCAGTCTTGGGCCCGGCACTGTTCAATGTATTTGTGAGTGATATTGCTGAAGGACTGCATGGGAAAGTCTGTCTTTTTGCAGATGACATGGAAATTTGCAACAGAGTGGACTCCCCTGAGGTAGTGGATAACATGAGGAAAGATCTGTAAAAGCTGGAAGAATGGTCTAATGCTTGGTAGTTAAGATTTAATGCGAAGAAGTGCAGTGTCATGCACTTGGGAAGCAGAAATCCAGGTGAAATGTACGCGATAGGGAGAGAGAGACTGGTGTGCACAGACCAGGAGAAGGACCTTGGTGATTATTTCTGCGGATCTCAAGGTGGCAAAACAGTGCGGCAAGGTGGTGGCAAAGGCCAGGAGGATGTTGGGTTGCATACAAAGAGGAATTACCAGCAGAAAGGAAGAGGTACTAATGCCACTGTATAAGTCACTGGTGAGGCCTCACTTGGAATACTGTGTTCAGTTTTGGAGACCATATCTTGCAAAGGATGTAAAAAGACTGGAAATTGTTCAGAGGAAGGCGACCAAAATGATTTGGAGCCTGCGTCAGAAGCCTTATGAGAAGAGACCTGAAGATTTAAATATGTATACTCTGGAGGAGAGGAGGGACAGGGGAGATATGATTCAGACCTTTAAATACTTAAAGAGAAATAATGAACAAACAAACCTCTTCCAAAGACGGGGAAGCTGTAAAACATGAAGCTGCAAGGGAGTAAATTGAAAGGCAATGTCAGGAAATACTACTTCACTGAAAGGGTAGTGGATGCTTGGAATGACCTCCTGATGGAAGTGGTGGGGACAAATACAGTGACAGAATTCAAAATGACATGGGACAGACACAGTGGATCCCTTTACAGCAACAGGATAAAATCAAAATAAACTTAACTAATTTCTCAACATACAGGGGTGTCCTATACGGAGCAGTGGGTTCACCCCTAAAACAAAGACATGGGGAGGGTTCACTCCTAAAAAGGGAGGGGTGGCCTGCACGGAGCAGCAGGTGCACCTACTCTTGTCATCTTACTGGGCAGACTAGATGTACCATACTGATCTTTATCTGCCGTCATTTACTATGTTACTATGGGAAAAAATGCTTATTATAGGTCTAACCCCAGAGGTCTCACACCCCTTGCAGAGATCCCAATCTGAAGGGAGACTGGAATCTCACACTTCTAAAGTTGTGACTTGTATAGCTTTTGAGCACAAGGGTCTAAAAAGAAATGAGAACAGCACTGCTGGGAAGCATTCAACTAGAGGATCAGTTTTACTACCCTTCAAAGAGCCACTCCTTTCCACCCATGCCAAGTCAAAGATCACACAGTAATATCACAGAACAATATTTAACAGTATTTCTGAACAAAATGCAGCATGTATCATATAAACATATGGAAAAAACAATTTTTACCACAAGCAAATAAAAGATATATAATTAGGGGGATAGTTACCATAGGAGCCACTAAACTGTGATAACTTGGTACCGCAGAATAGTGACTCCCGCAATAAAAGCTTGTAGTGATCATGTAAGCTATGTAATTCTGAAGAATAAACAACATGTTATTCTTCCTGGCCAGGAGCATTGGGCTGCTAAACGGTAATATGAAAGAGAAGATGAAACGTCCATCCACACACCTCCCACTCAGACAGAGACTGGATAAAAATCTCATCATGGATAATCAAAGTTGAGAATAAAAGGGGAAGTGCTATTACTAGGAGATTTCAACCTGTTGGATGTCGTTTGGGAAAGAAGTAGAGAGACTGGATGTCATTCTGATCAGATAAATGATGACAAGAAGGGGTGACACTGGATCTAGTACTCACAAATGGAGACATCAAGGCACATTTTAGAAAGGTCATTTAGGAAGTGGTGCATTTTGCAAGACAAAATATGTGAAAATCAAAGGTGATTTTAGAAAAGCCACTGTACATGTGTATGGGCCTTCTGAAATCAACCCTCCCTTGCCCCTGAATGTACAAATTTAAAGAATAAAATGTGGCAGTGGGGATTTTCACATGCATGCAATGGAAAATGGGCCACTGCACATGTTCTTAGTTCCTATAGAGAGCAATGACTGTGGCAACATGCATCTTCATACAAAAGTAAATATGCTTGTGCACGTTTTTTTTAACTTCTTGAGGACCTGCTTGTGTGTGGTCACCATCAGCAGTGTACACGTGTCTGAGATTTGTACATGCCCGCATGCACAGCACATGCAAATACTACTCCCCCCTCACATAAAATGTCTGTACGTGCATCCTGAAACCCAGTACAAATCATGGTATCAAGGAAGGAGAACTTTATTGCACACAACCTTAGCCCAAACGCCCAAAGGTTGTGTGCAATAAAGTTCTCCTTCCTTGATACCATGATTTGTACTGGGTTTCAGGATGCACGTACAGACATTTTATGTGAGAAGGGGAGTAGTATTTGCATGTGCTGTGCATGCGGGCATGTACACATCTCAAACACGTGTACACTGCTGATGGTGACCACACACAAGCAGGTCCTCAAGAAGTTAAAAAAACGTGCACAAGCATATTTACTTTTGTATGAAGATCTGTTCACGTGGTACCGTGCTTTTTGGTGTATGTGCATCTTGGCCAGTGCAGAATAGCAGAAGAGAGCAGGATGGCAGCTACATGTCAGCCAAACCTTTAGAGTACAAAAATCATCATGCTTCACATGCTAGTTATAGCCAATGAGGAGGTCCTGAATCTACCAGGATAGCCCAGGCACATGCTCGGCAAAGAGTGTCTGGGAAACCATACGCATTCCACAGCTAGAGGAGTGAACCATTGCACACACATAGGCACATCTCACAGAGGTTTCAAAAACCACAGTGCTGGAGGAAAAAGACCTCAGAGTGTCAGACCAGCCCAATGGCCAAACATAATTCTACAACCACCAAAATTGGCTTTCCACAAATAAATTTGTGAAAATCACTTTTTCACACCATATAAATCAAAGAAAAAACTTCCAGCACTCGTATAAACATTGGCATAGAAAACGGCTGGCTGCTAGCTTTCACAGACACGTTGCAGTTTTATCATCAATCCATTCACAAGTAAATGCACGGCTCAGCTCTGACGCCAGGCATTTCGCTACCGCTGTTTCAGGAAGCGAAATCCCTCTTCCTTAGTCTGTATAGAAACAGCAGTCACAAACATTCCTAAAACAAGCCAATACCAAACATCTTTGAACTGTATATTCGCTTTAAACAATACATCTCTTCTACAACCAACTTCTACAGCTGCAACAGCAACTTAACCAAATGTAATCAAGCACCTCTCCAAATTGGCAGCTAAACTGGCAAAACCATGCTCAAGCAACTCACTTCCAAATGAATGCCATGCATGCTCATAAATCACCAGTCAAGGCATGCCTCCTCCCACCAATCAAACAATCAGACCCGACACAAGACCAACACGTCTCCATTCACAAAAAGTTAACAACATACTACACGCTAGCAACCAAGTGAACCTTCCTCTAATCTAAAACTCTCACTCCGTTAATCATATTACATAGGGGTCCACTAACCACCCTATACCTAAAAGACATCACCAAAACATTGGACTCCCCCAATACCTCCTCCGGCTGCAGTCCAGATCTTTAAGAACTTGCTACTATGTGATGTTTGTGCTTTGGAGAGAAGGAGTAGGAAGAGGTCATTTTGTTGCCTATCTATGCAAGAATGTAGAGCTTTGGAACAAATTTTTAACAATCAAGTAATTGCTATTAAACGTGTGGATAAAGGAGGAGCTGAAGTGGTTATGTGAGCACAGTATTATCACCAAGAAGTGTTACGCCAGTTATCTGATGTAACGACTTACTGTACGCTTGATATTGATCCTACTGATCGTCTATGAACTATAATAAGGAGAATGACTGCTGAAGCACTGCATTTACATTTGATTACATCAAAAGAATTTGGAGTTTTGAACACAAAAGTGGCAAAAATTCTGAAATTCTATATTCTCCCCAAGATACATAAAAATTTACAACACCCTCTGGGACGTCCCATTGTTTCTTCTAGGGGGGGCTTTGCTCGAACCACTATTTATATATTTAGATTCTCTTCTGCGTCCACCAATTCCATCATATGTATGGGACACCACCCATTTTTTTTAATTTACTGCAGACTAGTGTAGAACAAAGCAGTATGTATGATAAAATATTAGTAACTTTGGATGTGAATTCACTATATACTAGCTTCCCACAGGAAGAGGCTTTGGAAGTATTGAAGGTTGCCCTGATGAAGAGACCAGATATCCCCTGTACATTTAGATTTCTTAATGGAATTAGAGAGGTTAGCTTAATGTGAAACTTTTGTTAGTTATGACACACAACTGTATCAGCAATGATCAGCGGTAGCTATGATTGTTACTATGATGCCCTCTATAGCTAATCTATATATGGCCCGATTTGAGGAATTATGGTTGTTGAATTGGCAATTTAAGTCCTTGGTTCATATGTGTGTCTGCTATATTGATGATATTTTTATGGTATGAGTGGTTGAGAGAGTGGGGTTAGTGAGTTCCTTAATTGGTTGAATCAGTGTGACCCATGTATTCACTTTACGATGATGTGGAATAAGAGACAGATTTCTTTTCTGGATGTGTTAGTTTGTAATACTCTGGATGGCCTGGTCGCTTCTGTATATGAGAAGGAGATTGACAGGAATGCTTTTCTAAACTATGGGAGTGTGCATCTGATTAGGTTAAAAAACGGTTTCAGTTTCTTCGTTATCGCCGCGATTGTAGTACACTGGAAGATTATAAATATCAGTCTCAAAGCCTTATTCAAGCTTTTTCAGAGAGGAGATATCCTAGCACAGTGATACATAAGGCAAGGGTTAGGGCCTTGTATAATGACCGTGAGTGGTTATTGCTGCCTAGAGTGCAGGTTGATCAGGGTAAAGAAAGTGAGTATGTTCATATGGTGACACATTATTCTCCATACAGTAGACAGTTGGAGAAGATCATTTGTGCTCACTTTCCCATACTCTCTGTTATACCAGGTTTAGCTTCCTTATGCACTAGAATGGTCTTTTGCAAGAGGATGCAATTTAAGAGATATTTTGAGTCCCACAATATCTAATGGTACACCACTGTTATATGGGCAGGGGGGACAGAAGAGCTGTGGATCATGTTCAGTTTGCTTTATGATGTCTGCGTCTACAATTTTTGTAAAGATAGGCATTGGGATTTGAAATGGCAGACTACATGTTGTACTGAGAATATTGTGTATGCTTTACTGTGCCCATGTGGCTTAGCATATATTGGCAAAACTATATGACAATTATGGGTCTGGCTGCTTGAACACCGGAGCAACTGAATAGAGGTGTTGAGGGTGCTCCATTAGTTTCCCATAGTCCATGTTTGAATCATAGTTTTCAGGATTATGGATGTATTGTTCTAGACCATATTCCAAAATTAAGTGCTGGTGATGAAGATCATGCCTTCCATGTGTTACAGAGAGAACAATTGTTTATTTTCTATTTTGACACTGTTAGCCTGGGAGGGTTGAATGAGGACATCGATTGGAAGTTGTGCTATTGAGACTGCGCTAGTGTATTTTAAGCGTATGTATAGGGTCAGTGTGTGGGTGTCTGCTCTGTATGGGAGTTTGATACGAGTGTGATGTATTGTATGACGTTAAGGATTGGGTGATCAGTTTGGATGATTTAATGTTCTGGTGACGTTTTTGAAATCTCTGAACTGTGAATATTATGTATTATGATTGAGATCCAGCTTTTTGGGGAGTTTGCTGTTTTTAACTTGGATCTAAAGAAGCAAGTTTGTTATTGGGTTGACATCTCACAGAAGGACATTTAGCTGCTGGCAGACACTCAGTGTGCAGTCAGGGAAGTACAGTAGGCAGAGCTGAACCAAACCTCAGATGAGATAGGGAAATCACCCAGAGCATCATCCTATGAGGGCCTATAAAGAGCAGCAGTAGTCAAAGCAATGCACTAGCTCTGAGCAGCCACATAAATGCAGACATCCAGAAGCACAGACAGCACCCAGCAGGGAGAGTAGGCACATACATGCAAACCAAGCAAAACATAGCAATAGCAAAGCAATCTGTGTCATGAAGTCCCAGATAAAATAGGAGTTGCAAGGGTGGTGATCAGATGGCCATGGCCATTGAGTATAGCAAAATATTCACAGCAGAAGGCGCACAATGCAGCTGGTATGCCCAGGGTATCCAACCCCATTGCTCCAGATATAAGGGCATTGCCATGAACACATGTGCAGCCTGCCAAAGAGCAGTCCCCCCCCCCCAAACCTACACATACCCATTCATATACACAAACACACACACACACACACACACACACCACCACCACCATTACGACTGGTGTGGCACATACCAAAGTATGTTCAGCTAATCAGTGAAGGATACTAATTAGAGAGAGGTTACATATGGCAAGGATGGAAGAATTCACAGGTTGTGGAACATGAGGATGTGTTAAAATACCATTAGCCGTGGCCACAGACTGGAAAGTGCACGTTTGCAGGCAAGCAATTTGTCCTGCAAGGCCCCATTTCTCCAGGACAAGATATATGCAGCTCACATAGGTGCAAGTAGTGCAGGCAGACAGAGCCACACCAGAGTGAACCCACTGCTACTATACCTGCATAGCATACAACCACAGATGACTACTACCAACTAGGCACACGGGGTATGTGGAGCACCAGGATGTCACAGGTGATGGGCAGCAGATGTGCCCATGGGCCTTTGACATGACACCCCCAATGTCCACATGACACAGCTCCCACATACTATGGCATCTACATTAGGAGGATGGGATGGGATGACCCATTGAAAGAGTCATTCTCAAAGCTTGTGTATTTCACCTCTCCCTTACAGAAGGTTCTACTTTCTATGGGATTTGTAGTCTCTCAAGATATGCTTCAGGGCCATGTGCCACACTAGACACGGCTTGCTGGAGTGACTCTGCTTGAGTTGCAGCAGCAGCATGGTAAGGAATGGTACACAAGGCATACATATATCAGATAAGGAGGGTATCATGGAACAGCACAATGGAACACCATATGTATTAGCATAGCAGTCAGGGCATAGACTAGAATGGCAGAATGCAGCTGAAAGCCATGTATGACTATTGACAAATGTGGAACAGAGAAGCAAAGGTGTGAACAATGGAATATGGTATCATCAAAAACATGGTGTAACAGCAGGGGAGCCAATAGAAATGGCCTAGGAGCCACTGGAGGACTCATATGGACAGAGAAAGCCAGGTAGGGGACCCACCAAGGTCAGAGTGCACAGATATGGTGCATACTGGTGGAACACAGGAGCACTGTGCAGGTACCACTGTCAGTGCCTGGCTCATATGTGGACAACACATTTGTTTGGGACACCATGGTAAGCAGTGTGCTATATGTACTGACTCCCTGACACACAGGTACCAGATGTCATGAAGGATGCAGGTGCAGTGGTTCCCCTTTCCAGAGCCCCTTATGCCAGTGATCCTGATGGTGTCCAACAGCCAAATAATGAACAACTGCACAGCAGGGGGTTGCAGTGGTGACAGAATGTGAATGGTCTAGATACCACAGCAAAGGACAGTACCAATACAGTAGTGATGCTGCTGCCATGCGAACAACATAGCAGCATGTGCATGGTGTGCCCAAAGTGTCCTCAACAATGGGCACCTGTCAGGTGCATCTGCAACCTCCCCCTATATATTATGTCAATTTGCAGAGGAAATGCACCCCTTTGACATGCCACATCTGCAATGTGCCACACCAGAACTAGTCATGGTAAGAAGGCACATATAGCAGTTAGTGCAGGGAGGCTAATGTTGATACAATTGTGATTTCTACATGCTTGTGACACATTCCTTCTCACTACCTAGCATTCACTAGGAAATATGGGCCCACTATTCAGCTGGGCAGGCTATGCACCGCTACAGCACGTAGCCGTACCCGCTGACCCCTAACCCTAGATATTCAATGCCGCGGTGATGGCATTGAATATATAGGTTTGCCACACAGTGGAAAGCGCTGCAGTGCCTAAACCGGGTAACACCATTGAACATCTCCTTCTAACCCCACTACACACTCCTATGCTATGTGGTTAGCATCGGGGTGTGTCATGGGCGTTCAGGGACGGAGAGGAGGCAGAGACAGTCGTTAACTGGTAGCAGCGATAATGCACTACTACCCACCACTTATCTCATGCAGGTACAACTAGGCATAGCAAAAGCTGGCCTAGTTTTACCCACAAGTCATTAACCAGGTAGCAGTGCAATATTGCTACTACCCGGTTAGCCCACGATACACCCCAATGCTAACCGCATCGGAGCATGTAGTGGAGTTAGAAGAGGATATTCAATCCTGATTAAAAGCATTTACATGGTTTACTGGGCTGTAAACAGTGTAAATGCCTTTCAAATATCGGACCCTATGTATTTGCAGATGCAGCAGGCAGAACAGATATGCCAGCACTCCTGCTACTACCACTGTCAGCACTATTTCTGCCACCATCACCACTGCCTGCAATAGCAGTGATACATGCTGCGACTGAGGGGGGGACACAACATCACAACCGCAACCACTATCACCACAAAGGTGGTAGCAGCAGAAGAAGTGGCTCCTCTACATGGATGGTAGTCCCCTCAGAGAAGGAGGAAACCACAAATGTGGTCATAACCCTTGTGGAGGTACAGAGACAGGATGAGCTTCAGCAAGAGCCAGAGGCTTCCACCAATGCCTGCAGAGAAAAGGGGTGGTGTTGAAGAACCCCATGATGTGCAGGAGGTAAGGCAAGGGACTGAGACCCCAGTCATAACAGACCTCACACAGAACTACATGGATCCAAATCTCCATCTAGGGATACAAACCATACACAATGTCCCCCCCCCTCCTTTGCTTAAGGCCTCCACTCCCTGTAGTACACAGGAACAGTCACCATCCATAGGTCAATGAGGACATACACCAAGTATTTATTTATTTATTTATAGTCTCTTATATACCGCACTATTCAGCATCAGCGCGGTTTACATGTAACAAAATGCTCAGTACAGTTAAACGCGTATGAGTTTTACAGGTAACAGGGCACAAAAACTTGGATAACAGGGGGAAAAACTATTTACAAAACTTACTACATGGAATCATAATACAGTAGTTTCACAGAAACATAACCACCACTAAGGGCTTGAGTATTAAACTTGGTGTGTTGTTGAGATACCATAATTTGTATGGAAATGGTATCGCCGGGTGTCTTTCGGCTCTAGGGGGTGTCGTTAGGCTCTATAAGATATTTGTTGAAAAGGTGGCATTTGAGGGCTTTCCTAAACTGTGGTAGGTTCTTAATAGCCCGGATATCAGGAGGTAATGCATTCCAGCAACTTGGGACACTGAGACTAAAGGCTCTGTTGGCTGTCGATTTGGTGCAAACAGTTAGTGCCTTCGGGACTTTTAGGGAGTTTATAGCTGTGGATCTTCTTGCTCTATTTGGGGATGTGATATGGATGAGTGAGGTTAAGGATGCAGGTGAGAGATTGTTAACAGCTTTAAAAGTGGTTATCAAGGTCTTGAAAACTATTCTAGCCTGGATGGGTAGCCAATGCAACTGTATCAGCAGAGGCGTTACGTGGTCGCTCCTGGAGGCTCCATGGAGGACTCTTGCTGCAGCGTTCATGGCTAGCTGCAGCGGGTTCAATGTAGATTGGGAAGACCTTGTAAGATGGCATTGGCATAGTCAAAATGAGGTATGATCAACGCCTGGAAAGTTAAAAGTATGCAGGCACAGGACCGGTAGGAGACTAACTACATCAATGCCAGCAGGCACACTGTGTCCGGTATAGCATACCATGTCCCCAGACCATAGCTCCATAACAGCCACAAGACACACTGCAAGACATAGCTCCTGGTCCAGGGGTCATCCATGCCTAACTACAGCTGACAGCCATCCATACAGGTGACAGTCAGTAGATCACCATTGTTTGCTCATCCACCCTGCAGTGGCCCACAGCAATTGGACCCCCACTGGGCAGCCTTTGAACCCACAGCATGTCCAGAGGGATTCACCAGCATATCATAGGATTGAAGGCAGTGTAATATTGTGGATCAGAAACTGGTTAAAAGATAGAAGGCAGTTAATGTCCTCTAGTGGGATTTGAACCCCTGACCTTCCAGCCCGAAGTACCTTGCCCCAACCACTAGGCCACTCCTCCACTCTCCTCCTCTTCTCACTTGTATGCTGCAAGTCACCATGGCCAGGGATGATAAGATAAGTAACATGGCCACCATTCAGAGTGCCATCCTCTGTCACACACTATGCAACACTGCATCAAATGATATATATGTTGAAAGGGTGTGTGGCACTAACATGACAGGGGTGGGTAGACAGCTAGAACATGTTGAATGAGGGCATATTATGTCCTACTTACAAGTGATAAAGAATCTGCAGATGCACTTGGGGTCATCTTTGACTCCTCTCTCTCCTTCTCCACACACATCCATCTGATAGCTAAGACCTGCCATTTCTTTCTCTATAACATCAACAAATCTGTCCATTCCTTTCTGAACACAGAACTAAGACACTTATCAACTCCTTAATCACCTCCTGTCTTGACTATTGTAACCTACTACTTGCTGGTCTCCCTCTGAATCATCTCTCTCCCCTTCAATCTGTTCAACATTCTGCTGCACAGCTAATCTTCCATTAGCCTCATCATGCTCATATTACCCCTCTTCTCAAGTCACTTCATTGACTCCCTATCCGTTTCCACGTCCAGTTCAAACTTCTCCTGCTGATCTATAAGTGCATTCACTCTGCAGCTCCTCACTACCTTTCTTCTCTTATACCTCTCTACACCTCTTCCTGGAAACTCCGATCTTCTGGCAAATTGCTTCTATCTGTGCCCTTCTCTTGCTAACTCCAGACTTTGCTCTTTTCACCTTGCTGCTCCTTATGCCTGGAACAAACTACCTGAATCTGTACATTAGGCGCCTTCTCTGGCCATTTTCAAATCCAGGCTGAAAACTCATCTCTTCGCTGCTGCTTTCGGATTTGACTCACCTGATCCCCTTTATGTTTCCTTACCATTTTTCCTAGATGTATCCCTGTCTACACCTACTGTGTTGTCTGTCTTGACTAGATTGTAAACTCTGATGAGCAGGGACCGTCTTTTACATGTCTGGGCAGCGCTGCGTACGTCTTGTAGCGCTATACAAATACTCAGCAGTAGTAGTAGAGAGCTGCAGCACAGACCTCAACAGCCAGACCATTTGAGAGGCTCCCACACTGTTGACTATTACAGCCGAGGGTGATAGTGGCCGCAAGTCCATCAATCTATAGCTGGTTTGTGTGATTTATCAGCCCATTATTTTCCAAGCCTCCTATTCTCTCCTTTTTGCTATCAGTGCCTTTGACCATTTCTCTATCCTATGCTTTCCTCTAACATTCTTTGTTCTTTCTCCATTGCCTTCCAACTCAGCACTCTTTTGGTTTCCCTCCCACAGTTGGAAGCCTCCAAGAAATCTTTGTCCCCCAAATGCCAAGTACTACTTCTATAGGACCTTTATATCTTTTACTCAAGAGAGAGCCAGTCTGCCTCCTGTTAGTTAAAGTTCCAGTGTCAAAATGGTACCTTTGACACTCTGGTCCAATGTTGAAGCATGTGGTACATGAAGGAGTATCAAAGAGTGTATCAGGTGCCATTTAGAAATTTACTCATGAATTGGTAGGAGGAAGATGGTGTTCCTTCTGCTATTTAAAATGTCAAGGTCCTTCAGAATTGGTACTTGGGTGTTTTGATGGTCTGTAGTGCCCAGAGAACTCTTGGAAGCCTCTGGTGAGAGAGAGATATTAGACTGGGGATGGGGATTGTAGGTTATCTGTGGAGGGGGAGACTTCAGATGCAAGGGGTTTTGTTCTGCTGAGAGTATCTTCTTGTGTCAAAAGGGAATATTCTTTGACAAATGTATTTTTGCCTGGGGATAATGTTTTGGCCTACTTGGGGAAAGCCTTTTGTCAGACTAATGTTTGGAATCCTTGGGGGTAGTATGTATTCCTTGGGGAATGCTTGACCTTAAATGGTCTATGCCAATGTGGGCCATACGCTACATCTCCTAGAGTTACCTTTTATTTTTTTAAGGGCTGTTTTCTGGTGACCCAGCAGCCTCTGGGTTTTCTTGGCAATGTATAACCAGAAGTAGATTGCCAGGCCTTTTCTTCCAAGACAATGAGGGGGTTAAGTGACTTGCCCAAAAAATATCAGCTGGAATTGAACCCTTGATCTTTTGGGTACTAAGTAGCTGCTCTAACCACTAAGCTACTCTTCAACTTTAGCATTGCACAAGAGAAAATAACCATCCAATGAAATGCTATAGTATTCAATTTGCTATCCAGTGTTAATACAAATTGAGCCTATTTGCATAGGTCAGTCTTCTTTTAGGGTAATTTACCTCATAGTAATGATAAATGCAGATTGTGCAAATTATCTGTTTATTTAATGGGGCATTTGGAAGATGTCTAGTGGTTAGAGCAATGGGCTGAGAACCAGGGATGCCAGAATTCAATTCTTAACTTCTTCTAGACACTCTCTGTGATTGTGCGCAAGTCACTTTAAATCTCCCATTGCCTCAAGGAGACTGTAAGCTCCTTGGCACAGGTATATACATACTGTACTGAATGCTTATCACTGTAACGTGCTGCCTATGTCCAATAGTGCTAAAATGGGTTCTCTTCATGCATTAAGGCTATTGCTAGAAAGATCTCTTTCAGTGCCCACACATAACCACACTCCTAGGAAGCCTCTTTAAATTGACCACAGTAAGCAATGACTACCATTGTTCTATCCTACCACAAATTTCCCTGTGCCTCCATCCACCTCCAAAAGAGCAATCACCATCCCCATTTGCATTAGGCAATACATAATTGAATACAATAGCATTTCATTAGTTGGTTATTTTTCTGTCCATTTCAGCAGTCTAAGTTCCTGGATGCTAAAAGCACCAATGACACAACGTTCCTTATATATGGATTGGCAGTAAGAGTCATTTCTTTATTCCCAACAGAGCTGCAAGAAGGATATTAACTCTGGAAAGAGTGCCAGCTCTTTTCAAGAGTGTTTTCCAAAAGGCCTGCACCTGTGAATGGTTGAGGAAAAATTATGAGTAATTCTGGCAATAAAACAATGGAAGCCTGCATCAGAATGAAACATTCACATTTGTCGTCCAGTAATGTAGGCTGCATGCTATTATAGAGAAATGAACAGGTAAATGGCATTTCTTTTAAGCTCATATCGGCTGGAATTCACTGCCCCTGTATAACCTACTGTTCTGTCTCTAGAGTAATTGGTTCTCTCAGTCTAGAATCTTTCCAACACAGCTTTAAGTGTTTCACATCCTGAGAGGATTTGCACAGTTTATACCAGGCAGACAAAGAATTGCAGTTTAAAATAATCCTGTGACCTCCACAATCCAGCACGTCTTGTGTAAGCAAACCTGATGGGGGGTTTTTTGAGTATTCAGCAAATGATGCATTTGTAAATAAGCAAAGGAATGTTTGTTTGGTATACTGAATGAGTCTTGGAGTTCCTAAGATGAACTCAAGAACAAGTATGCAGGCCATTCTTTCTGGGTTTTGGCCTATTATACTGTATATGGGCCTGGTATTAAGCCTCTCTGGCCAGCATATATGTTAAATGCTGCACTGGCCTGTAACTTTATTGGTATATTTGAGAAATTAATGCAAAGGGGAAAAAGAAGCCTGCATTTAAAATAGTTGGTAGCAAGCTAATCAAACTAATCCTGTGTCTCCTGAGAATTGGGAAAGAAGTGCAGATAAGTTTCCTTAATTTTGGAAAGTTTCTAACTGCTCAATTACATTATTTGCTAAAAATCTGACTTCTTTTATGTCCTTGTTTAACTTTGTTCTTTTTTATTAATTTTCATGAGATGGGGCAGTTCAAGATGGGATCTGAGTAGGACGTGTTTGGATTTTCTGTCGGTATTGAAAATTTCTGTCTTTAATCATATTGGTAAGTCAAAGGGATCCCACCCTCTGAAACATGTGGCCCAAGCGACCAAACATAGAACCATAACCAGCTATGCACATTCCATACCCATTTTGGGTGTAGCTGCTGCTGTTGGCCTCCTCTGGACTCATATTTGCCTACAATGAAAGAACCAGAAAAGAGGCTCCTGCCATTACTATCGAGGTGGGATATTAAGGCTCGCAGGATGGGTGTTTGGGAACTACAACAGAAAGTGAAGTAATCCCACTGTTGCCAGTGGTTGGATTGGAAAGGCTGCTATTGGAGGCATTTGCAGGCAATACTTCTTCAATGTTTGCATCTTCAGAAGCATTGGCCTTACACCCATTGATTCATCCAAAAAAGGTGACCTTGGAGTCCATTTGGCCAGCACTGGAGTCTGTCCATAAGGTCTGTCTGGCTTTGTCAATATTGCCTTTGCCAATGCTGTATAAACTACTAAGTTGGAGGCCAAATTGACTGCCCAGGAAAATGGATACAATGACTTCTTCTCTTAAACAACTTGAGAAGGGGCAGGGTAACCTGGTCAAGGACAAGTTCTTTTTTCTAAGGGAAGATTGAGAACTTGGAGAAGCAGAATAGAAATTTGAATCTCACATTCTGAATTTTACCCCGGCTAAAACAATAGCTCCTAAGAGCTATTATCCAAGCTCTTAAAGGAAGCATTTAAGTATCCAAACACAGGTTGTCCACTACTCCAAAAACTGTATTATCTCCCTTTTAGAATGTCTTCAGGAGATACTAAAAAGGCGGAAGCCTTACTAGCTGATGCTTTTTCAGTTTACATTTGACTAATGTTTTGGAAAAGTCAGAGGAAGAAGTGGATGCTAGGTCTACTCTTGTGGTGTCTTGTATTTTTACAAGATAGAGAGTCTGAAAGCTAGTCTAAAATATATTAAGTTAGTTCAATAAAAATGTATCACCTTACTTTCCTTTTTGTTTCTCTTTTTATTTAATTTCCATTAAAGTAAACTAGCACAGCTATCACACTACTTTATCTAAGATGAATTTAAAAAGGCATGGATAAACAGAGGATCCATATATAGCAAGAAGCGCATTCCCCGCTCGAAACAAAACTTAAATTATTTTTTGACATTTCTGAAAAGGCACAGAGCGGGGCTAACTTGCACAGAGCGCAGTTACAACCCAAAATAAAAGCCTCAGAGCCTGAGGTTAACTAAACGGAGTGGCAACTACAAACCAAAGCAAAAGCACTTTGCTGAGCAGACTAGATGGGTCGTGCTAGTCTTTATCTCCTGCCATTTATTATGTCATTCTGTTATTAGCGCTGTTATCTCTTTGACCTTTCACTTTACTGGCTATTTCCCAGTTTATTGCCATTTTGAGGTATGATCAGGAGTACTGGGGAATTGTTCTTCCTCCATATGGACTCCAGGGATTTGAGGAGCTATATGGCGTAGGATGGATGCAGGAGAGGTTTGTGGGTGCTTTTTAGAAAGTCTAGCTGCACGGGTTTAGGTGGTAAGGAATGGGGCAGGAAGAAACAAAAAAAATAGGAAATGTCATCAACATTGCCCATTTCATTTTGACCTAAGGCACATCCCGTGTCTATTGTTCAATTTCTAATGTGCCTCTCCTAGGCTGTGTGTTTCAGGTTAGATTTATGAAGGTTAGGGACTATTCTGCGCTAGGAGGTAAAAGAGCATTCCTTTTACCATTTTTCTACCCTTCCTATGCTAGGTCACATTATCTAGTGGAGTTATGAGATTTCAAAGCATTCTCCCCTTAGCAGGATGGAATAGAGAATGATATTTGAGAACTTCTAAAGTTGACACATTTATAAAGGGATTGTTCCTCCCTGATATGCCCAACAGCAAAAAAGCAAAGCATAGAAAGGCAGGTGAAACATTTTATTTTTGCATTTTCCATATACACACGAACCTTCCCTATTTATGTATAATATTTACTTTCCAATTAGGATTATATTTGTTCTTCCATGAATCAAAATTTGCCATGTTTCTTTTGTTTTTCCTTGAACCAATCTATTGTTCATCATTGGGGTCATTTTAGAAGCACTATCTGTGATCTGGATGTCTGAAAAAGGGCATTCAGGGGTGAAAAATCACAGAAATGTCCCTGGATCCATTTTAGAAAGCCAGGTATATGGACTTCCAGCCTGGGCGGTGCAACGGAGATGCACATCACAGTGTGATTTCAGGATGTCACGAGCAAGTCTGGCCTTGGCTGTTGATGCCTCTATGTCTATACTTGTATCTGCTCCTGACCACAAATGTGGTACAAAAAAGTGCAAGTTCCACGGCAGCAGGGGGAATAGCTAAATGAACTCTCATTGCCATTGTTAATTTTTCCAGGCCAAAAACTTGCATGTTAATTTAAAGTCCAACATATTACTGGCCTGCCGCCGCGCATCTGCTTATCTGAAATGGCCGGCCGGGATATGTATGTCTCATAACATAGTTGTCCCCTTCTGAAATACCCTGGCCAGCAGTGCAAGTACCCGGTTCTGCATCTGTGCATTTCAGGGGCATCCGTATAACTATACACATACCCGGCCTTGCTATCTGCATGGACTCATCCACAGAACCAGTTGCTGGGACTTTTGTCTTTCAGGGCAGAGATGGAGCGATTTCAGAAGGCACTTACATGTGCTTCCCTGCACTGCTGACACTCTCCCGGATTTTTGGACATGGTGCTCTGCACTTCTCAGATTTCTCCTAGATGACCCTTCTAAAATCCACTTCACAGATTTTACTAATAACAAATGTTTTTCAGCATATTTAAATGAGGCAGCAATGGCACCCAGTTTTGCCTCCTCAGCCCTAGTTCCTTTTATCCACTTTGGTAACATTATGGACCCTATTTGCTACAGTACAGCAAGATTTCACAGTCAGCATTAACTTTTGCAAAACATATGGCAACTGCTACAACCCTCTTGTTTAACTATTGGGGGAGCCCTTGCAGTTTCCCATCTAGTTAAGGCAGAGGAACTATCAAGACCATATTTTCATGGCATTGCAGTTAACATGATGGAGATAGTTACTGCAGCTCGGGGGCCATTCGTGGTGCAACATGATCTGCCACATGAACAGTTCACATTCAGTAACTGCCTATGTGTTCACGGTAAGACGTCAATCCCCACCCATTCAACACCTGCTTCTTTATCAGCTGTTAACAGCAACAGTTAGTACTTATTTATTTAACAGTATTTCTAATACCGTCTTATCCTACAATCAAGGCGGTGTATGAACAGTTAGTGGGCAATGTTATAATAGGGCACTTAGGGGCTTTGTTTACAAAGTCGCGGTAGCTGTTTCTGATCGTTATCGGAGCCGGCCCCATTGATTTCAATGGGGCCACGACTCCGATAACGATCGGAAACCGCTACCGCGGCTTTGTAAACAAGCCCCTTAGTTGAAGTGTTTTTTTAAGGTACTTATTTTGTGTTTTTTTATAAAAACAAGTAGACACCTACTTGTCTTTAGAACATACTATCCTAAAAGGCAGAAATTGTGCAATTATTTAACAGGTTTTTTAATATCGTTTTAATCATTTTCAGTCAAAACGGTTTGCATTGTAACTTAAACTTGGTAAGGGACATTGATAACTTGGATTTTTCTGAGGCAATAGAGAGTTAAGGAACTTGGCCAAGGCCACAAGGAGTACTAGTGAAAATCAAACCCTAGTCACTTGATTCCCAAGCCAGTGTTCTAACTATTAGGCTACTCCTCCACTTGGATCAAAACACCCATGCCCAGGTTTGTGGAAAAATGTAAGGTATAATATTTTATTAATCTTATACATATACTTGTGCGCACTGCCCAAAGTCCATCAATGTGCATACCAACTGGCAAGTACACGCCGTTAGGCAACACTCCTCTTTTATGCTGGTCGATGCTTTATAAAGAGGTGATTCATGCACTTATGTGGCTTCATATGGGCATTAGGGACTAAATAAGTCTCAGTTAGCTGCATACTTGACACCTAAAAGTACGCACCCCTTATAAAATTACTCCCTTAATGTTAGCTAACGGCCACGTTGACAGCAAGCACAGCTTAGTACATAGGACAACCATGAAAGGGATAATGAAGTTACTAATTTATTATGGAATTTCTGTTCAGAGACCATCCCTCAAAACCATATAAATGAGATTTATTTGGTTTTCAAAAAAAAAAATCATGGATTTTGAACCATGTTTTATAAATACATAGACACATTTTTAGAAAAAAACATTTATGTGGTTTGCAGGGATGTCCAAGTAAAAACGTCTGCAAATCTATCTCATTCTTAGAAGAGAGGGTGGGGATATGAAAGTCTAATGCAACATCGACATATCCTGCTCCCCTCACCATGGACATGTTTTAAATCAAAGAAGAAAGTGCAGAAATGCATGGAATGGGAAATTCATGTCCAGCGTGAGATGCAATTTTACAAACACACCTGTGGGAAAAATCAGCATGGGAAGCCCAGCAACTTAAATATGTAAGTGCTGGCATTTCAGAACAGACATGCATAAATTTCAGCGCTTACATGCGTTTTTCCTGGCCATTTCGCAAACCTAGACATACAATTCAGTCTTAGCCAGTCACAGAGGACTCACTGTTTACTTCATTGCCATTTGGAAGGGGAAGTAAAGAACAGGAAGATTAAGGGTACTATCCATTGATCCCTCTGGTAAAGGGCTGTCTGAAACAAGCACTTTTGAATTGCCTATTTGTGCGAGGGAGTAGGTGTTAATTCGAGTCGTGGATTATTTCTGTCTTCCCGTATCTGAATTGGTAGATACAAATATTGCTTTTTTGTTCCACTCAAACCATGTCTCCAGCATGCTCCCATGTAACTTAGATGTGGCCAGGGCAGACACATAGAGCCCCATTCCAGGAAGGGGACGAAGACGGGGCCATTAGGACCCGATTCTGGTCTGCGGGAACAAAACGTTACTGTGGGAGCCCGAGGATGGCCAGACATGCCCCCTCTGCCTGTGGGGACGTCTTCCCTACAGGCACCCCTGGTCCTCCGGAGCTCCAGCCACCCAAAATCCTGATGCCTGGATCGAGCAGTGGGGATCCCTGCACCCGGCCCCGGGGATGACTCATCTGCCAACTTGTGCTGCTTATACCACCTCTGAGGTGATATAAGCAGCATGTCCCAGCAGGCCCAGCAGGACCTACAGGGCTGTGACCTGAATCAACCCTGTATGTCCTGCCGGGCTGGCCCGTGCCCCCGGCGCCCCCCCCCACCCGGCTCTCCCCGTCCTGATGCAACCCGCTTTCAGGAATGACCTCCATACTGTATAAAGTGTGGTCTTTCTAAAATTGCATTTTAGACATGGATACGGCTTACATATTTTCTTACCACCAAACCCACATTTAAAATGTGAATAAGGCTTTCTAAATAACCCTTATAGTTTGGATATTTTTATTCATCTATTTCAATGAATAGTTTTTCTAATCCCTTAGCTTCCCAAAAAACAAATTGAGATTATTATGGTTTTGTTTTTTTTTTAGATTTAATTGCTTGGCTTTTCCAAATTCAAGTTCAAGGCGAGTTGCAAATCAGAAAACTGTAGTTATTTCTCTACCAAGAGGATGTGCACTCTAGTAGCACCAGACAGAACGGTAGATGAAATGACTTGTTCAGGGTCACAGGAGTATCAGTAGGAGAAGTGGAATTTGAACCCTGGATTGCAGCCACTGCTCTAACTACTAGACCAGCCCTCTACACCACTCCAACGAAGAAGTAAAACCAGATTGTCAATCTGCTTTAGGATTTTAGAGATCTGACAGTTTGATTTAGCTTTCACTTATCATGCATCTATAACTCTTTCTTCAAGAATTATAGCTCCATTCATTAAAGGTTTCCCATCTATTGTTCGATAACATATGTTATAAATTATTTGTGGTGCATTGGCTTTGTACATAAATCTGTGTCTCAGTGAATTTTTATCAGGAATCATATCACCCAAAGGATTTTCTCTGATGGTAAGGAAAAGAGCAAACGTATATTGATTATAGTCATTTTCATGTATGTTAACAACCTAATTATTTTACCAGTAAAAGTGGTAGTATTTGGTGAATTGTACTAGATAAGCCCATTTTTTAATAACTTTAGTTCTAACTTCCTAATCATCTTACACTGGCACACAGTGACTTTCATTGTGGCATTACACAGTAGGGCCTTTCTATTCTAAGGTGGTATAATAGGGATTATACGTCGAAGCCAAAAAGCAAATAAGCATAGCACAAACATATTGATTATGACATTTGCTTTTCTTGTTGGATTAAAAAAAATGTCAAAGTTATCTAGAATTCAGCTGCCAAAACCTGAATGAATACTAAAATCCTTGTGTTGAGATGTGTTATATTGAGTTAAATGAATATGAGATCAATTTATTAAGGAACCTACTGAGTCTTAAAGCACCTCTTAGACTCCGATATATCAAAGTGAAGTTTGAGTTTCCTATGACTTACATTGTCTTCACTTCTCTTGTTGGTATTGAGCTTTCATTCCACACAAAAAAACCTCCAGAAATCATCAAATGCCACAACTTTTGCATGAAGAACCCTTATGTCAGTCCCTTTAAATTACTTAAGTCCAAAACTGGTAAAGCCAAGACTGAAGACACGTGGAGCCCGATTCTGGGAGGGGAACATACGGGCTGTCCAGACATCTCCGAGGAAAACGGGGCTGTTAGGACCCGATTCTGGTCCGCGGGACCAAAACGTTCCCGCAGTAAGCCAGAATCGGGCCCGAGAACGGCCCAGCGTGCCCCTGCCACTTCTGGGGAGGTTCTCCCTGCAGGTACCCCCGATATCTGCGGATCTGCCCTCACTGCCTGACCCACAGCTGGCCTGCCGTAGCCTGGATTGGATGGCGGGGATCCCCTGCACCTGGCCCCTGCCCCAGGGGTTGTTCCCAGGCCCCGATCGCTCCAGAAGTGCTGCTTATACCACATTTGGCGGTGGTTATAAGCAGTATATCCTCATGGCCCAGCAGGACATATAGGACTGTGACCTGAATTCGGCCCTTTAAGTGCTTCTGGGCTGGCCCCCCCCCCACTCCTCCAGACCCCACCCCACCCCCTCCTGCCCCCCACCAGCTCTCCCCATCTTAAGTACAGAACATGCGGGGAGGGCAGGAGAAGAAATAAGGTCCAGGCAGCTTGAGGGTTCACATCCTGCTGGGGACGGGCAGCCCCACAACCTGCATTTTCAGAATGACCTCCCTTAGGCACAATTTTCTATGTTTGGTTTTGCTCCATAAGTAATAGGACCATTAGATTTGCCAGCATCCTCTTGGATATTTAAAAAATGCAAGGTTCCAAAGAATTAAAACCTGCTTTTGTTCTTTAAGAAAATGTGTTTGATACAGAGAAAAAAAATTTCTCCATGCAGCATTAGCTTAGGCTGACGAGGGCAAGAAGAACAAGACCCTTCCATAGGTAAAACACTTTTTTAACCAAGGAAGTGGGCTTTTTGATTATTGTCTACACTATATAGGGTATAAATAGGAATGCAATGTGAACAACACATGGGCGTTTACTCACATAGGGGCAATTACAAGAGCTGGGATAGGTCAGGGGAGGCACATGCATGCATAATTTTAAATAATCAAAACTACCCATGGAATGTTGTTCTTGAAAAAAGATCGACACAAAAAGCAAGTGCAAATTTGTCCTAGAAATTTTGTTGTGTTATTTTTCATTTGATAGACCGTTCTTTGTGAGTCACAGTCAGAGCAGTTTACAACTAAAAGAGTAGGGAAAGGATGAAAAGAACTCCATTTCTGTTCAGGAAAGAGAGAAAAGGTCAAACAACAGAAAAAAATAAGATACATAGGAATTTGGTGCATACCCTGCCGGTAAAAACTGCCTGTGGGCTTTGCATAAATAACATTTACACCATAAGGGTAAGTTTATAAAGTCCTGCATAGTTAATGTGCATTTTTCTGTGCATATTTCATGCTTATTTTATCAAGTCAAATACATGCATACTTGACTTTATGAAGTATGGGCATAAATGGTCAAGAATATGCCATAGATATAAGGTGCAATCACTTACGGATTTTATATAAAATACCCGCCCTAGTTTTGTCAAGAATATTAAATTTAAATTATGGTATTTTATTTTTTTTATACCTGCGCTTTAGAATCATTGTGGTTTTTACATGTATACTACAGGTTACTTTTTTATTCCCCTTGTCCCGAAGGGCTCACAATCTAAGTGTACCTGAAGTCACTAGAAGGGTTAAAGTGGCTTTCTCCAAGGCCAACAAGTAGTGGCCATGGGACTTAGAGACCGCCATCCCTCCCTCCGGCCTGAAGTTTCTTGTCCCCGATGTGGAATTGAACCTCCAGCCCTGAGGTAACTGCTGTCCCAACCCACTGGGGGCGCCACGCCTCCCCCCTGTTTGCTTGTAACTCATTTAACATTCATACTTGTGTGGCGTCTCATACGCTCTTTTCAAAAACTGGTGGCCCATGAGCACACTACCACCCAGTGAAAGTATGAGCCATCAGCCCCTACCCTGCATATTTATAAAATCGTAAAACCACTAAATTTTATGTGATTAAAGCCTCTTTTTACACACATAGATCACTAAAATACCATTATTTATTTATATGCATAAATGTAACTTTTGGCAATGCCCCTTTATACAATTACCCCTAAAGACCCACTTCCAAGGTGTGTTCATGTTAAGGACAGTCCTGTAGACCTATGCTATGCACAAAGCCTCACTACGATGCAATGAATTAGAGACGCATTTCACTGAATCCATTTTTTTTAATTAAAAAGAACAGAGGCCATCCGCTATCACTAGATTCAACTAGGCATCCGTCTTGAGCACTATTCTAGGGTGGCCATCAGCACGTGGCACAGCCGAAGTCAACAGTAGCCACTAAAGGAAGAATTCTAGTGTTGGCCAGCATTGTTACTTGTACACATGCACATTCTTCAAGGTCTGGCCATGTCATTTCCTCTCTGAAACAGGAAGTTCAAATGGATGATATGCAAGGCATCCTTGAACTCCCGCACACAGGTGTCTTAAGGATCTCACAATGGTTGTACTGGAATCTCTTTCAGTTTCTGCGAGTTCCTAAGCAGCAACAGCAGCAATGATAGGTGTGGGTAGCCCAACAGAGGTTAAGTAAGATGGAGGAGATGCTGGACATTGGAAGATGCAAGGAGAGGGGAAATACCAGACACGCCTGGAAAGGGGAGGGAAGGGGAGAAAGAGTAGAGAAGGAGAGATGTTCTGGGATCGCATGAAGCAAGGGTAAGGCGAGATGCAGGATGCCTGGGGGTAGGGAAGAAGAGGTGGAAAATGCCTGGAGACCTTGTGGTGCCACCTCCATTCCATGACCCATAAACATAGACATGGACCCTCTTGCCATAGGACAAATCCAATTTGTGATGGAGATGACGCTCAACTAATTTTTATTGCCTATTTTCCCTATCATCTTCTCACGCATTCATTCCAACTTGTTTCTCTTTCGATACAGGTCAGACGAGGCTATTTTCTTTTTGTCCCTGCCTATGGTGACTCCAAAGAATCATTTTGTTGTGGGGTCCCTTGAACTAGCGCCAATGGGCAGTGACTCCCCCTTGCTGGCCATCCGGTGGTCCTCCACATTACTACTGCAGAAAATTGGATCCCTGAACAGTAAAAACCCACTCCAATCGGAATGCTAAATATTAAGGCCAACATCTGAGAGGTTCCCCACCATCTTGCTCATCATCCTGGTGCAATATTTTATCAACTTAAAGATCATGTGTCAATGACAGACCCAACACAGATAAACTTGAATTCTGCATCCCTGTATTAAGTGTGTTATTTTTTAACTATTTTGCCATCCTTAACAACCAGTCCAATGTGATTATTTGTTATATATATATATATATATCTATATATAGAAATTATATATTATAATATTTTATATTATCATATCCCTCATATATAATACCTAGTATATCCCGTCATATATATATATATATCCCTCACATACATTTCCTGCACATACTCTCTCCCCTATACACATTTTCCACGATAACCATGAAAAGACAATCACACACCACACTAGTTCATATTCCACTATAACCATTCCCCCCCTTCCCCCATTCTCCCCCGAACACTTGGATAGCCCTTCTAAAATTCATCCTCTATAAATACACTCCCGAGAGTATCTTTGTTTCCTATTCCTGTACAAAAAAGATCTCTTTTGTGTTTCAGCCACTTGGTGCCTAATTCGAGGGCTGAAAATTTCTTTGCCCTGCCATAAACTGCCTGTCCCTCACTTTTACTGGGGGATAGGGTAATTCCTTTTTGTGTTACCCTAAAGAAACATAAGAATATAAGCCAATTGCCCTTACTGGCTCAGGCCAAGGTTCATCAAGCCCAGTAGTCCTGGTGTTCCAACAATGGCCAATTGTCCAGGTCACAAGTACCTAGCCAAACAACCGGTGGCAACGATGGCCACGGTGCCCCCTCCCCCTCGCCACCCCCCCCCCCCCTCCACAAAACTCCCAACACTCAATTGTTTGCATAACACCAGTCGCAGCTTTATTTAACTTTACAACTTCACACTAATAACTCCCCAACAACACTGTCCGCCTCTTACCGCAACAGTAATTGACTCACCAGCCATGTGGGTAGCAAAGTAAGGTGTCATCGCTGTTTGCGACGCACGCAGCGAGGCTACCTGCTAACTATCCCTACCACCCCTTCCCTCCTGGCTGTTCTCGCATTATTACTAGCAAAAGCCTCACCGGGGTTATCCTGGTCGGGGGTAACACCCCACCCACGCACCAACTAATAGCTACTGCGTCCGCTGGACCCCGGACCTCCCGGGATCCCACCAGTCCGGTTCAGGCAAAGCGATGCCAAATATCCCCTGAACCGCCCTCGCCCCAAATGCTGCGATCGGTGTGCCGCCCCGCCAACCACCATCTCCACGGCCTCACTGCCAGGCCCATTGAGGATCAATCCAACCCACCGGTGATAAATGCACCCCGTTTCCTGTGGTATAAACCCGCACAAGGATTACGTCCACCCCGGGATGTTGACTCTGCAAACCCCCATGCTCCACCACCCAACGCCCAATCTGGCGATTAATCTTAGTTAACCCTCGAGACCAGCGCCGCTGCTCCCCACATCCTCCGTGGAATAAGATCCGACCACCAGTAGGCGGACAACAATCAGGAAAACATTTTGCAACACCTCAGCCAAATCCCGTTTTAGCAGGCCGCGTAAATCAGCTGCTTACACAGTCCAAGAACCCAGATCACTGGCCCCTCCCAGATGTTATGAGCCGCATCTGCGGTCCAGTCCTTTCACATGCCCATGATGTCGCAAGCAAGGGCAAGGAATCTGCACCCAATGCCAAGCCCCGCTCTCCCAGCCATAGGACCCGCCAGCATCCGCCGTGGTCCCCCATCCGCAAGATTGGGCCCCACCTGCCGCACCTGCCGCTCTCGCCACTCCGCCCAATGCCACGAAGGAGTAGCCCAT